>WAAD01004934.1:0-50380 GCA_013389945.1 Fregata magnificens
GCCCGGCCCGGCCCGGAGGTCAGGCGCGCTGCAGCCGCTCTCCTGGAGCTCGGTGCCGGTTTTGGAACGGCACAAGGCGCCCCGGGGAGCACCTTGGCCCTTGCGAAGGCCGTTACTCAATGTCACAGTATTTTCAGGTGCGCTGTTCCGGAAGAGCAGCTCGCCATCCCAGCTGAGCTATGCCCGAAGGGGGAGGAAAGGGAGCGCTTACCGAGGAAGGCTATTAGGACATCCCTGGCCTGAACCTGAGAATATAATCTGAGAATATTTTTTGTACGCTTTTCATACAGGTTTATTTCGGTCATCAGCTCAGTGAGGTGCAGCGTGCTAGTCTGATGTAGCACCATATGTAATGAAACAAGCTACGCGCCGATGCAGCGTTAAACAGCTGTGCCGCATATGGCTCCTGAAATATCACACTGTTTCTTAACACCAGTACAATCTTTGAAAAGTTACTGCCTAATGTTAAAAATACTGCCGCTTCCCAAGAAGGGATTATTAACAGAGGTTTTTGTTTTTGTCAGCTAAGCTTACATTATGATTTCATTTCTGATTTAAGGTAAACCTCCCCCCAGTTCCTTGTTGAGAAGATGAAAAAGCAGGATGAGGAGAAGGAGGAGGAATATAACTCACAATTTTTGTCCCCTTCCTGTGGCTGCACTGGGGACTTGTTAACACCCCCATGCTTTATACGATCACATAAAATAACTCTCTGTGTAACAACTCAAAATGTTACAGGTCTACTGGTGCTCTTGATTTTTATGATTTGGATGTAAAAAGCAAACGTAATTCCTAAAATAAGCAAAGAACCAAAATGCCATGTACCTTTTAAAAAGTAACACCCCAAATTCCAGCTGTAAGCAGCTTTCCAAGGAGCAAAATTAAAAGCAATGAAGTCTGCCAACCATTGAAGGAGGGAGGTTTTATCAATCTATCCCAAACTGAATCATTACTTCACTACTCTGGTTAAAAATAAACACAGGTTATTAGGTCTACATCAGCAGGTGTTTATTAGGTCTATTTTTTCCTGTGGTAGAAGTTACTAAAACGAAAATGCAAGATAACGGTGCAGAGTGTATCCTTTAAGGATGTACGTGCCGCTGTAAATCATACTACGCTCCCAGAGAAATTCTGACTGTTGAAGTCAATAGGAATCTGGTTATTGTTACCAGCTGGATTAAGATTTGATTCTGTATGTAGTTACCAGCCAGCATCTGATGGCATGCCTGTTACTCTCCTTGGTGAGCGTTAACCAATACACATGAATCAGCGCACCACACATTCCACCAAACACGCTGTGAGTTTGGGCTAAATAACAGCGCAGAAGTCCTATTTTCCATCTTACTGAAGCAGCAAGACCCGCAATAGATTTTCTCCCGATCACGTTTGCTACCCGGCGGGCTCCATCTGGTGGCTACCCGCACCTTGCCATGGCAGGGGTTCGGCCACATGCTTGCTGCTCGGGAAAAAGTCATCGTAAAAGCCAGAAGGGACAGCTCTGCTGGCTGTATTCTCTTGTACAGGATTGCGTATTCTGGCTGGATCTGTCACTGTAATTCTAGAGCGTGTATTTATGCACATTTCAACATCCACTCTTAACAAATAATTAGTACCCGAGATAAACGTTCACATGCTTTTTAAACTGTAGGAGTGGAGTGAGAGCAGTTCAAGGTGGTCCTGCTGCAGATTGGATCCTGCCAATAATCTCACTGCAGCATGCTGGGCTCTTACAAGTACTAGATGTCATTGCTATTCCTATATCGTAGTTCTCCTTGTCCCCTTTATCGGCACTGATTCACTATTTAATTTCCTTTATCAGGATGTTTTACATCTTTTTCCTCTTCAGGTTACTAGGAACTCTATACTTTTAAAGATCAAGAGGAAAAAAAAAAATCCCTTTCACCCCCCAAAATCCTCAAGTTATTTGTCAAAAGCAAGCATCGGAAATCAACCACGGCAATGGTGCATCGGCATTCTGGTTTGATGAGCCACTCGGCAGATTTCTGTCAAGTCCTTCACTAACATACAGCAGAACCCAAAATAACCACAAGCCAGTTCAGCGTGTCCTCAGCGTGCTGGGTTCACTGCATATTTTCACAGCTTTTGACATACTAGGAGATAGGCCAAGGGGTGCCAGGAATGATTTCAGCTGGAGATGGACTGTTGCTACCACAGACTGACTCATTCTGGCTTTCAGCCTGCTCCTTACGGGGTCTCAAGAAAACACCCATCAGGAGCGAGCTCAGTCAGGAGAAACTGTTCAGAAATACCTGATGCAATTACCTGAAATACCTATTACCTTCACAGCACACCATACCAGATTTTTTTAAGACAAGGCGCTTAATCTTATTGGACAGAAAAAAGCTGTTTCTCTACCTTTTTTTCTGTGCCAGAGATTCCTGGAGAAAACACGAGGATTAGGCAACTGTACGTGACAGACTTAGTTTCATTGTTTCATCTAGTTGTGCTCTTTTTTTTTTGTCTTAAAATCTTTAAATTTCTTACTATCACAATGGCAGGGAAAAACATTCAAAACTTGAGGCATGTGCAAGTAATACAGATCCATTTGCCTAAGTTTGCAAAGCACCTAAGAATACTCTTGAGGTTTCCCTTTTGTGTCAATGTGTTAACTTGGATATGGGTGGGCATGGTTTAATTCACAACGTTACATCAAAGCAAGGACAAAAGAGGAAAAAGGAAGAAACGTCATATGTTCCCCAGAATGTGTGATGGGAGTGGTCCACAGAGAAGGAAGGAGATGGAAGATGTAACAAAGCAGGTTTCTAATCATATCCAAGTTTGGGAGGGTAAGAAGTTTCTATCAGTTCCCCCAGAAGTCTGGGAATGCCTATGCTGCAGTGAAGAAAAGCTGCTTTGCTTATCCCTGTCTAACATCTAGGGCTCTAGACAACCTACATCTCTCCCTGGATACTATAAAACCCTGGTAGGCATCCTCTTATAGGGTCACAGGAATAACAGCATCTGTTCTGAAAGAGTCTGCCACTTGTGCTTCATATTCTAATTTGAACCTTCCCTTCTTGACAACAATACAGTTGTATAACTTCTGAGTTCCTGATATTATACTCTGGATTACCAAGAAAATGGTGAGCTTCACAAGATCAAACAAGGCACAACCTATATTGAAAGAGAAAATTAATATAAAAGTAATGCTATAGGATTTAAGTCCTTAAACAGAGCCACTTAGTAAGGGAAATTTTGCAACTACAGAATGGCTGTTTAAAAGGAATGGCGCCTTCTCCAGAACTCTGTGCAATGAGAAAAGGTAACATTTCTAAAACCAGGAACCTAACTCCAATTTTCACCTATTAACACTCTTCACCTCTGTGCATGCAGGTGTAAATAACACAGTAAAAATGACCGAATCGCTACTGAAAGACACAATAGCAGGTTACAGAGATCCACTACAAGCAAAGCATATGCTTGATGGTGAATCTTTTCCCCATTTCCTACATTAGATATTCATCAGGGTCTGACTTCTAATTGAATGCAAATAAAGGATATAACTGGGTTTTGCATATGAACTGAAGATACAGAACATCTGTCTCTTCACAGCCTTTCAATGTACCTTATGTGACATTAAGCAAAGAAGAGGTTTGCCTCATCAGCTTGTAGGAAACGGTGAATTTGAAGAACAGTGTGACTGAATTATATCATTCCACTGCTGCTGTAAAAGGTGCTTTTTGGTCTCCCCGCACACTCTCTTAGGTGACGAAATGCCAAGTTGGGCAAAATCACTTTCAATGCCAAAAAGATGGACTACTGGTGCAGAAGGTCACAAAACACTATTAATTGCCTTATATCATCTCAGTCTTGAAAGATGATCCAAAAATATAGGCTGGCACTTTGAAATAAAGCACACATTGCTAGCTATCACTATCCAAGCAAGCTGTTAAAGATATTTAAGGCACATCCTTAACTGCAGTCAGTATACGTATCTTCTGCTGTTTTAGACTCTTATTATAGTAGTCATTTATGCTGGTTTTTTACTTCTTCAGCAGCCTAATTCAGTAATTGTGTTTACTGGTACAGAGTAGCCATTTTGTGACCTTTTCAGAAAAAGCTACAGCAAATCTGAACGTAAAAGTCAGTATCCTGAAATTAGTTTATGTGTTTATATGTTATAGCATGTATGAACACTGAAGTGGAAATAAAATCCTGGTTAAAAAATAGCTACACAAAATACCTGCAAGGTTTCCAGCAAGGAGCTAAAAGAGAGACAATCTCCTACAACCACTTCCTCCACTCATCACTCTTTTGCAGAATGTATCTAAGAAAAGTGCATCTGAGGTTTCTTCAACCTCTAATTAAAAGGCATACACAAAGTAGACGAAGTTCAAAATCAGATCTAAAATGCGTATTGTAAATTCAATTAAGGATGGAAGGATGACATTTGAAGGTGTCTGGAATAGTCACATCAGTGATACGTTTCCATGCTTGATACTCTTTAGTGGTGTGAGAAATCTGTACCATAACCTGGTGCTTGTGGAGTCTGAGAACAGTAAATGTTCAGCTACATATAATTCTGGCCCCAAACATACAGTGCTTTGGAGATGCAAAGAGAAAGCACAAAGAAACTGACTTAAGTCCCATCAGAGACAAGGGTCCTTGGCTGACTTCACTTCCAATGTTACATCGACTTCACGGGTGCTGAATGAGAGCCCAAATTTTACAAAGCTGTTAGACTAAGTTTCCTGTTCTTCTGGGAACACAGAACAATTCTCTCCATCCTACCTGGGTCTGAGTTCTGATAATGTGGCAGGCAAGAGGGGAGCTTGCAGTCAGCTAGGTAGTAGGGTGGAAGGGAAGAGGCCAGCTTGTACAGATGGCGTTGCCTGATTTTCTTTTCTCATGTGATAGGTTGGAGGCAAGAAGATGGAAAGGTGAATTTGAATCACTCTCTATAACGATGGACCAGATTCAAAGCTTCCAGAAGTCACTGAAAATACTCAAGTGTGTTACAATGGGATTTTCAGACTTCTACAGTTTAGCATGTTGTATTTTAATACTGCCTCCTGGGCCACCTCTCTGTTTCACTTGCAATCACAAGGGTGTCACCATTTGGGATCACATAATGCCTATGTGGCTACAACAGGGTTGTCTAAAGACCTATTGCTAAGCTAAATGAAGAGCAGGGCAGTGTTTATACCATATTTATAGTTGTCCTATAATGTGATCTAGACTTTGGAAACAAAAATAACTGGAAACTCTTTGCAAACTACAAAGAGGCCCCTTGCTGGCTTTCTGCAGACCTCAGTTTGGGAACCACTGCCTTAAAAATGCCTGTCTCAGGAGTAAAATGATGTGCATTCAAAACCAGTAATGGGCATAATTTATAAAGAACAGCTAATGCCAAATGGCTTTACCTACAACAGCGTGCATATACACAATCATGGAAGGCAAGTGCCACTGGAGTAGAGGGCACTGACCAAGCAGATGAGTAGAAAGGGAAAGAACTGGGCAGCCCCTTCTCTATGATAAGTTCCAGGGGATCTTTCATTCTGCCCTAAGTAGACAAGCATTAAGTTCTCAAAGTCTGTTGAAAAGACTCACAGCAGGATGTGCCAATCTCTATACCACGGAAGAATAAAAGACTAAGATTTTTGCTGCAATTAGAATAAACAACTGTCCTTAATTTCTGTCAAACAGTAGATGTCTCCCTTTGCCAGTATTTGAAACGTGTGTAAAACGTTGTTAGGGTACACATCCACAGCCAGCATTATTACTCTTTTTTTTCAGCCTACATTCCCATCATGCCTTGTAGAAAAATCCATGGGGGATGAAAGATAACACTGAGTCCAAACCCTGAGAACAGAGCCCCATGAAAGCAACAAATTATAAACTCTACTGAAGAGATTTTCTTCAGAAAGATCACAGGTCTCGTGCTTTAGTCATGGCCCATTCCTTTGCCAGCAGGTTCAGCGAGAGTGATCTGTGAGAGCTAAGTGATTTCTTTCAAGTAAGCTGCTCACGATGACTACAGAAACCTCCAGGATTACAGTGCACAAACAATGGGAGAAAAGCGGCTTCAAATAATACACCCAGACAATGGAGTTGCCATTATAGTAGCAATGCAAAATATGGACAGGGATTTAAATGAAACGGGTGATATCTGTATACTTTGGAGGGCTCACGTGTGCCAAATTTGGCAGCATGAGTGTTCATATTGCTTGTTGCTCCACCCCTTGAACAATGAGGCTAAACCCCATATGTGCAGGAGTTGGTAGAGCACAAGCAGTTTTGCTAATCACACTGCATGCAAAAGCAAAAAGACAAAGGGAACTAGTAATGCTTAGACTAGCATTGGGGAAATAATTAAGCATGAATGAAATATTGTATGTGGATTTGAAATGAATGTTCTTGGAAACAATTGTGCTGTTTCAGTTGTGCTGCTTTCCCCCCTAAGTTTCATGAAGTAATTTGCATGTCATTTAAATAAATACCATAAATTATTGCAAACTTTTTGTTTTTATTTACATAAAACAAAATGCTCATTTCCATTATTGTTTGGATTACCTGACAAGAGTGAAATGCAGAGGTCTGAGACGAAACTTGACTCTGCTCAAAATATTAGAGATTTCTCATATGTGAGTGAGCCAGAAAGCAGGAGCCCACCTTTAGCTTTGCCTTATGTAGACAATTAATGCTCTGTAGATGTAACAGAGATACAGGATTGGATCTTTCAGTTGAGCCAAGCTGGAGCTGCAAGCTGGTCAAGGGTACCGGTATACGCTGCCTTGCACTTGTCAGGGCTTCATAGCCCTTCATGAAAATAAGAACAGCCTCAGCACTGCTTGTCTGCTGGCACGCAATGTTCACTGGCCAAACCTGGTTTTTGTGAGATAGCTTAGTTGTTGGGGATTAAGCACACACAGCGAACAATGACAACAACAACTCTACAGGCATACTGAACTTGTACAAGCCGCTTGAGTGCTCAACAGCATCTGCAGCGGATACTCGGTACAGCTTTCACACGCTGGGAGGTTAGGACACTGTTAACTTGCATCTCTCTGATGAATTAATTCTCTGTTTCTCTTGGAGAATTCATGAGATTTAACTTCAACCACCGTAACTTACAAGGCCTACACTCTTTGATGCTCATATTGTTTTCACTTCCATTCAGTGTTATCCACACATCACCAATTTGATTTCACCTCTGATAAATATTTGCCTCCCTTCTTGACTATATAATTAAACTTCTTTCTCAGAGTCCTTTTCAAACATGCTTTCTCCTCTCATCCTGTCAGGGGGGTCAACAGCACCCTTGTCATTCTGTGCATTCAGAGAATTAAAAAGAAATCAAATGATTGAAAAACAGATCCTAATCCAGAAAAAGCTGAGTGCAAGGTAGCCTAAAAAGTTAGGTAGGTGCACATCCCTCTGCAGGATCATATGGGGCCTGTTGGTCACTGAAAACTAAATATTGGTACCATCACCTGAAAAACCAAGTGACCTAACCATCTGCAAAAGGAGGAATTGAATATCTAGCATAAATTTTAATGTTCTGGCCATAAGACAGTAAATGATCATTTGGGCTTCCGACCTGTGAAGACTGCCTGCAGGCTTCCTCCACAATGCTTTACTTATGTCTAGTTGCTCTCTCCATGCTCTCTCCAGTCTAAAAGGGAACCCAACAAATATTCTCTTCTCATACAACCCTGAGCTGCTTTCCCCATGGTCTGTTGCAAAATACGTCCAACATTACAGATTGCAAACCAGATGAACTCATTATACAGATGTTCTTTTCACAGAACAATATCCTGTAGTCTCAATTTCTAAGGCTGTTTTTCAGTTTATAAACCAAGGGATTCAACCCTCTTTCCCTCATGGATACAAAGGTATTTACTTTCCTGGACTTTGCTTAGTGGAGTCCTAAGTTTTGCTTCACCACAAAGGAAGTAAAATTGACTGGGTCTAACTTCATGATTTCCAGATATCACTAGGGTGTGCTGTAGATCATGAAATTTCAGTAAAGCATAGTTAAAAGGGAAAAATCTAGCTGCTATACTAAATATTTTTAACTAATTACAAACACAGAAGCAACTCAACACTGACTCAAATTCCTTTTAAAACAACATACACACTCAAGAGAGGCAATATAACACCTTAACAATTTAAAACATTTTTGTTACACAGGCTTGGTAAACACAGTGGGGTAGACAACAGAGAACTAACTAGAGTCAGGCAGATAATCACATGCCTAAACTGCACATAGATAACTAAAATCCAGGCACGCTGTCTGGTGGGAATTGAAAAAATTGGACTAGAAGGAATATCTATAACAAACCAGGTAACAAGGAATAAGGAACTCTTCATGGAAAACTTTCTCTGAAAAAAATTATGAGACTAAGCCACTGGAACTCCCAAGGGTAAGGCCTGGGGATGCAGAGTCAGGGGCTGAATAGTAATTATTTATACCAGTTAAGGCATATAAACAATGGTGCTGAAATTCACGGTGAGGATAACAGTAGAACTGAACCAAACTAATCACAGGAAACTGCAACCTGCCAGGTATCATCAGCTCTTAGTACAAGGGTGCCCAGCACAGAGTGACACTGGGAAGGGGACCACAGCCTCTGGAGGAAGGAAAGCATCAGCTCCCAGCTCTTGGCTTCCACCCACTTCCAGGCCCTGCAGGAGGTGGGAACCCTTGCTACAACCTATACCCAACCAGCTGCTCAGCTCTTGCACGGAAGCATCTTCCAGCTCTTGCACCTATAACCTTCAGCCTAGAAAAGAAACATACATCCTGGCACACCATCCCCTCAACTCCCAGTATAGTCACAATAAGGATGCTGAGTCAGAAGAGTTTTTAAACACACTCAACTTTAAGCATATATTTACACTAAGAACCACAGACTCAAATGAAAATTTAACAACAAGCATGTATTTAAACACGAACAAAAGCTTACATGGTTTGCTGCTGTCGCCCCAACTATCAAGACATATCCAGTATGCTGTAGTTAATGGTAGGTAGTGGTAACAGCAAACAGAATTATCAAGTGATGCTTCAGCAGACTGTATGAACTGAGTTTCGTAGTCTTACACCATGAACCACGTATTCATTATTATAGCAATTTCTATTACTATTTGTAGCATCTAGGGAACCCCAGTCAGGGCTCTATTGTGTAACAGACTGTACAAGCACAGAAAAATGGGATGGCTCTTATAATGAGTACATCACAAGCCCCACTACCATAATTAACATTGATTAGCATTGATGCAAGCAGCACGGGAAGACAAAGATTGAGCCAGTTTGGGAGCTGAGGTACTCTCTCACCCTTTAAGGTGGCTCCTCTGGTTCCCAACTGCAGAACAGAGGGGAGGCTGTTTCAGTGGGGAAGGCTGCAGTCTCCAGTGCTCCCAGTTAGCAGCTCCCATGAGCACATTCTAGGAAAAAGGATTCAAAAAGGCATCTTTGTCACTTACTAATCCAGTCTCTATCACAGGCAACTACATCACACAATCCTGCCCTTAAAATTATCAAGAACCATTACAATCCAGTTAAGAGTGCTTTTTCTTCCTACTTAGGGCATACATCTCTCTGAAAACATACCAGGTTGGCTGGAACCGCTGGATTAGACTGTGTATCTATGTATCAACCTAAATACTGAAAAAGCCTGCTATTCACTGTTACAGATCAGTATTAGCGTGAAATGCAATGGCTAGAATTGACCTAAACCAAGAATCAGTCAGACTTTCAGAGTATGTAAATCTACTGAAGTCAAAACACCAGTACCAAACCTGCTCCCTAATGTCTGAATGGGATATTTCCCCTGCTTCTCCAAGCCCCCCTTCCCAGCATTTGTTACTCTTCCCCAGTACCGCTGTGAAGATGTACGATTGCAACCACCACAATCAATTGATCAAAAAGGACAGCTGGCAACCTCTGATCTACTTAATGTATTAGAAAAAGACCCAAAAAAGCCAGATCCACTTTAAATGAAATCTCAAAAGAGTGACCTTAATGGACATGGGATGTGAAGCTGCATGTAATAAACATCATCCTTCCAATATACAGCCCTTGCTAGATCTAGAATTATCATATGCATCTTCTCATCCCAGGCCCATGGCATTTGCCCAGGTTTGCCTTGGATACTAAAGCAATTTTTCCTTTCCAACTGTAGGAAAGAGTGTTGACAGCTCTGTAATGCCAGCAAAAAAAGAACATTTTGAAAGGGATAGTGTGAGATTATAGGGTTGAATATTTTGATTGTGTAGTGAAACTACCTTTATTAACCAAATGAGATTCAAGACCTAAAACTTTCTTATGAACCATCCTCTCCCCAAAATGTTTCTACATGTTTTTATTGCATAACCTAACAAAATACAGCCTGTGATGGGTTGACACTGACTAGACACCAGGTGCCCACCAAAGCCGCTCTATCACTCCCCCTCCTCAACTGGACAGGGGAGAGAAAATATAATGAAAGGCTCATGGGTCGAGATAAGGACAGGGAGAGATCACTCAGCAGTTACCGTCATGGGCAAAACAGACTCAATTTGGGGAAATTAGCTTAATTTATTAACAATCCCATCAGAATAGGGTAATAAGAAATAAAACCAAGTCTTAAAACACCTTCCCCCCACCCCTCCCTTCTTCCCAGGCTTAACTTCACTCCCGATTCTCTACCTCCTCCCCCTGAGCGGCGCAGGGGGACGGGGAATGGGGGTTGCGGTCAGTTCATCACACATTGTTTCTGCCACTCCTTCCTCCTCAGGGGGAGGACTCCTCACATTCTTCCCCTGCTCCAGTGTGGGGTCCCTCCCACAGGAGACAGTCCTCCACAAACTTCTCCAACGTGGTCTTTCCCACAGGCTGCAGTTCTTCACGAACTGCTCCAGCGTGGGTCCTTTCCACAGGGTGCAGTCCTTCAGGAACAGACTGCTCCAGCTTGGGTCCCCCGCGGGGTCACAAGTCCTGCCAGTAAACCTGCTTCAGCGTGGGCTCCTCTCTCCATGGGTCCACAGGTCCTGCCAGGAGCCTGCTCCAGCGCAGGCTTCCCACGTGGTCACAGCCTCCTTCGGGCATCCGCCTGCTCCGGTGTGGGGTCATCCCGGGCTGCAGGTGGATATCTGCTCCACCATGGACCTCCATGGGCTGCAGGGGGACAGCCTGCCTCACCATGGTCTTCACCACGAGCTGNGTCTTGGAGCTGGCTGGTGTTGGCTCTATCAGACATGGGGGAGGCTTCTAGGAGCTTCTCACAAAAGCTTCCCCTCTTGCCCCCCCGCTACCAAAACCCTGCCACGCAAACTCAATACACAGCCACCTTGAATTTCACATCCAGTACCATGGAAAATATATCCAGGGAAAATACATTCACACCAGAAATTTAGATCAGTTCTCCATGACATCACTCATGTCACAACCTAACCTGCAATCTGGTGTATCCTCAGACTCGGTGCATATCTGAAGAATTCTCACAGGCATTAAGCTGAACAGACATGTAAATATTTGCAGGATTATACTGTGGCCACAATTTCAAATGCAATCCAGATATGTTTACGTGCTCAACCGTAGTTAGTTTCTGGTGTTTTGCTACTTTTTGCCATTCTAGTAAAGTTTCTTAATTTAATGGGGTTTTTTTAAGATACTTCCTACAATTTCACTCACAGGGAAGTGAACGATAATTCTATAAAGCCTAAAAATAACCTTAGATCTGCTGAAAAATTCATCATTTCACTCCCAGGCTTCCACCAGCTGGGCTTGTCTGCTTTAGGTTTGACACCCCTGAGAGCTACAAGCACAACTTATAAAGATCAGCAAGTTTACATGAGAATCACAGAATCATTAAGGTTGGAAAAGACCTCTAAGATCATCAAGTCCAACCGTCAACCCAACACCACCATGTCTCCTAAACCAGGCCCTGGAGTGCCACGTCTACACCTTTTTTGAACGCCTCCAGGGATGGTGACTCCACCACCTCTCTGGGCAGCCTGTTCCAATGCCCGACCACTCTTTCAGGAAAAAATTTTTTCCTAATATCCAATCTAAACCTCCCCTGGTACAACCTGAGGCCATTTCCTCTTGTCCTATCACTGGTTACTTGGGAGAAGAGACCAACACCCACTTCACTACAACCTCCTTTCAGGTAGTTGCAGAGAGCGATAAGGTCTCCCCTCAGCCTCCTCTTCTCCAAACTAAACAACCCCAGTTCTCTCAGCCACTCCTCGTAAGACTTGTGCTCTAGAATGATGAAGGGATCCATTTTTTTTAATCTTTACTTTGCCAAAATACTGTCCGGGGCACTTACTACTGGAAGATATTTATTTTTGGCAATTTCTCACTCACTTTTAATACCATACTTATGTTATTTGCAAATGTGGAGAGGTAATGTCCAAATACGTACACTTCTCTACATGTACTTCTTTCAGGTTTGCTCATTACATTCATTAAACTATTTAATTCTCAAGGATCTACTAGAGATACAGTGAAGACCCCCTGAACACCAGTTAAGAATAAACCTGTAATGAGAATAAATTACACACACATATCAATTGCTATGAGTCCTGTAAGGAGTGAGACCTTTCTACACAAACATCTGCTGCAGCATTAAATCTGATACATTAATAAAAGCCCTCCTCACCCAAATCAAACAATGGAAGTATAACAGTTACCCGATCAGTTAAAAGAATAAACCTTTTAAATAAATAAATTTGCGCTACAGCAATTTATGTCACTGTGGTACTTAAGGCAAAACCTTTTAAAGGAATAGATTTACTGTGCATACAGATCTCCACTGGGTATGTGTAATTATGCAAAGGAAAGGCATTACTTTTAAAGTGGATGAATGGCTGATACTTTTTGATTTACTGCTAGAAACAGGAAAATGGTAATGGCATGAAATAAGCATTTGCAAAACCGTTTTGGCAGACAGAAATGTTTGATTTACCTAGGGCATCCATCAGGTTCTATACTTTAGATCAAAGTAGATAAATGGAAAGGCAAATGGATATTTGGAAAAAAAACCCCACAACTCTACAGCTTTTCTGTCAGCCCTGCAAGTAAGTTAAATGTTTGGAGGGGGAAAAAGCCCAAAGCTCTTTGGATGGAAGGAAGTCATCACTGCTTTGGCAACTACAGTTTTCTGTATTTACCTGGAAAGGTGGGAATGGCATGGAAGTAGTTGTAACTTTCTCATTCTGGGCCTGATTCTGAGAGGTGATTTGAAGGCGGCTGGCAAAGCTCAACATTTCCATCTGACACTGGAAATGGATAATGCGTACCCTGGGCCATATTTTCCTCTCAACTCCAAGTTGTTCACTCTCTTTTTCTCTCCTCTTCTGGCTTGAATTCACATTGATGAAGAAAACACATTCAGTCAAGACACACCCCCAAAATCAAAAACCACTGCCTTCTCAGATCCTTTTGAAATCTGTGCAATAGGAAAGCACACTGAAGGTAGGACAAGGCTTACTGGACAATTATCTGTGACAAGTCAGGAGACTGAAGAATCAAAAATCAGCTTCTTCCTATGGCAGAATTCTTCCTAGAGGTTCCTAGTGAAAAGCATGATTTCTGAGTGTGCCATGATCCTGTTCTGAACTCCTCCTATACTGAAATGCATCACCAGGAGCTGGGTAGTGTATGCATTGTGTCAAACCCTTAAAGCATCACTAGACCTGTGGTACATGTGTTGCACAGATGGTCTGAACATTCACAGTAAATCCAAAATGTTTGGGACACATCCAATTTGTTGTGCTTGTGAAAACCCACAGGAGGGCCCATGCACAAGAGCCCCAGCCACATCAGATTTACTGCTAGCGTGTACACCATGTGCATTGGACATTTCCAGTAAGTGTCAGATTTGCTATACATGCACGGTAGAAAGGATTTGCTCACGTGCCAAGAAAAGGCTGGGATTACTTGACATCTGGAAATCTTGACAAACATACATAATCCTTGAATATAACCTCTCGACAAAATGTCTGGCTGGAGAAGGACATGTCTGGAGAAATTCAATGTATGTCCCTCTGCCGGCTCCATCAAGTAATAACACAGAGTAGGGTACGGCCTTTCCCACTCTCTCTGTTATGAACATGAGCAGCAAATCCATCAGCTACTTCTGCATCCATTTATTCTACGGAAGGGTTGCCCAGCTCTTAAGAGGCCAAAGAGCAATCAAAACTCATGTCTTTTGCCCAGAAAGGTAAAAAAGCCAGCAGGACTTATAATTATACAATAACAGAGAGCTGGCTGCTCTCTAGGATACTCGTTTCATACATTTACCATAACAAAATTAGCAGGTATCTGCTCCTGCTGACTTACATGGCCTGTATTTTTAACTCAGTAGCTTATCCTTGACCACTGAAATACTGGAACAGGTTACCCAGAGAGGTTGTGGAAACTCCATCCCTGCAGATATTCAAAACCTGTCTGGAGAAGATCCTGAGCAACCTGTTCTAGTTGACTGTGCTTTGAGCTGGGGTGTTGGACTCGATGAAGCTCCTTCCAACCTCCACTGTTCTGTGATTCTGTAGTGAAGATCTTTCCCTTCAGTTTTGTAGATGCACTTGCCTTCCAAGAAGTAATTCATTGACCATATCTCTAACATAAGCCATGGTTATTACTGTATACAGAGAGTTCAAAGGTGCTGCATTTGTGGAGTGGACCAAATCCTCTGCAGTGATCTGCAGTTATCAACAAATGGACCAAAAAATATGAAGTTTTACCAACAAAAGAGACCAAGAAGGACGATGCTAGCCCTCTGCTGCATTCCAATATCTGTGACTGGTAAACAGACCTTATACATAAGGCTTTACATACACAGCTTCACAAATGAGACGAAAGCCAGGCTCAGCAAGAAGCACCCAGACCTTTTGTGCCTATATGTCCTCCAATCTCCCCTCCCCTCTCCCCAAGCTTATCTTTAGTTATGCCTCTCTGAAACAGCAACCCTGCTACAGACTTCCACATACATAAACTCTTAAAATCAAGACTCAAGACTGTAAGACCACCAAATGCAGGATGCATGTACACCTATAACAGTCAATGTACCTATGCGAGCTGAAGATTTGTGCACATCCAGGGATATCTGAAAGTTATACACTTTGTCCGTAGAAAAAGTCATTGCAAGCTTCCGTGCAAGGAATAAAGTAAGTGTTAAAATATTGAACCAGAAGTAAGGCCAGACTGTATTTCTCCTCCTGTAATAAATCATCACTATATGTATATATTAAATCCAATCCCTTGATGTGTCCAGTTTCAGTGATAAAAACTTAGCGAGCAGGGCAAAAGTTATTGGGTAGAGATCGATATGCTTGCTTGTTGTCCTTGATTGGCAATAATGCGACATTTTCTCCTTGAGTGTGAGAGGCGCTTTTGTGATTTGGGAGCATAAAGAAATTCTGTACTTGACAGATTTATATAGTAGGAATACACTAATGTCCTTTGACCCGCTTAAGAATAAATACGACCTACCAAATTGTCATTTTTATGGGTATTTACAACTGAGGCACTTTGTAAACCTAAGAACTAATATTTCCCAAAGGAAATCTGTGCTCTCGAATCTTGATAAATTATTGAAAAATACAAGCCACTACCAGCCCTACAAATTTTCTCTTCTATTTCTCCTATTTTTAGTTACATAGGAGTTGTCAAAGCAGATTGGACCACTGATCTATTTCACCGGGTATGTTGCTGCAGCCATGGCTAGTGCTTCAGAGGAATCCTGTAATATTTTTGGCTATTCAATCAAGGCTGTGTAAAAAAAAATTCTTTCCCAAAACTTGAAGGTTTTCAGTGCCCAATTGAAATATTAGTCATATAATTCTTTAAGCTCTCAAATTACTATTAGAAAAGTATTACAAGCTATAATTTCCACAGCCCAAATGCCACCAGCTGCATTTGGTCTCATGAACGCTTCAGTTGATACTTTAAGCAGACAGTGCAAGGAGTAAAATAAGCCATCCCAGTTCACCCAAACTCCAGTGCTCACCACCTCATGGGTATAGTGCAGATACTCTAATTTAATAACTTGTTACTGACCAGCTACATCCCTAGTTTCTCAATTCTGCAGGCCAGGTGACCCAGGAAGCCTTCACTTGATTGCTGTATCTCAGCTCCACTTCATCTCACCTACCCACCCACTTGCCACATAAATTTCTTCCATCACCTTTATGCTGTCTCTGCCCACAAAGGCTTTCAGAAAAGACAAACTAACTACCCGCAGAGGAGAGATGGAAACTAATGAGATGAGGACCTCTGCCCTTCAGAATCTTCCTCTGGAAGATGACAGCGCACAACTATACCTCTATAGCTTGGTGTTAAGGAAACAGAAATTTTTGACACAAAACTGATTATTAATATTGTAATCCATAATAGAATGGTTGAAAGCTATTTCCTTTTATCCTTATTCTCCAGCTGAAAGTTGACAAAAAGCCAGCACTATTCAGGACAGTATCTAAGACATGAGACTTGCAGTATTTTTCCAGCAGAAGCTTATTGTTTCTCCTCTTGGTTATATCCCTGTACAACAGTACAGATCCTCTCAAAGACTTTCAACACATCAGATTTTGACTAAAGCATCATGACGTGGCACTTATCTCTACTTTTACTCCATTTCTAAGGGCAGCTGCTTTTCTATTTTTCTTTGCGCATCTGTGGACAACAAAATCTTTTCTCTATCACAAGAATGTCTTCATTAAGTCAGTTTCTGCCTTCAGCTTATTCTTAGTCTTCTGCATACTATAATCTATGTATATGCACAAGAAAGGCTTGAGAGGCAAACTGAAAAAGGAGGAAGCTGGAATAAACAATGAGGCAGAAACTGCAAGAAACTTGAGCATCTTTTCTTGCCCTTACTGTGCTGCCTTCTTTTTCATCCTTGTTTACTGTTGAATTTGGGATTCCTCCTACATTTGTATGAAACATGATTTCAATGTCCTCTGTTTTGTGACCTCATTCCGATAGCAGTATGACATGGCGCAGCTAATACAGTGACTGCGGCACAAAGTCAAACAATTCTGAGTTTAACTCCTATCTTGAACACTTAATTCCATATCAGATTTGGCAAATTTAGATATTTAAAATTTCTTGTACACTTACCTTACACTTTTACACTTAATCATAGAGTCATAGAATCATTAAGGTTGGAAAAGACCTCTAAGATCATCAAGTCCAACCGTCAACCCAACACCACCATGTCTCCTAAACCAGGCCCTGGAGTGCCACGTCTACACCTTTTTTGAACGCCTCCAGGGATGGTGACTCCACCACCTCTCTGGGCAGCCTGTTCCAATGCCCGACCACTCTTTCAGGAAAAAATTTTTCCCTAATATCCAATCTAAACCTCCCCTGGTGCAACCTGAGGCCATTTCCTCTTGTCCTATCACTGGTTACTTGGGAGAAGAGTCCAACACCCACTTCACTACAACCTCCTTTCAGGTAGTTGTAGAGAGCGATAAGGTCTCCCCTCAGCCTCCTCTTCTCCAAACTAAACAATCCCAGTCCCCTCAGCCGCTCCTCATAAGACTTGTTTTCTAGACCCTTCACCAGCTTCGTTGCCCTTCTCTGGACANCCCCAAGCGTGTAGCGTTGCATGGGGTTGTTGTGACCCAAGTGCAGGACCCGGCACTTGGCCTTGTTAAACCTCATACAGTTGGCCTCGGTCCATCGATCCAGCCTGTCCAGATCCCTCTGCAGGGCCTTCCTTCCCTCGAGCAGATCGACACTCCCGCCCACCTTGGTGTCATCTGCAAACTTACTGAGGGCACACTCAATCCCCTCATCCAGATCATCGATGAAGATGTTAAACAAGACTGGCCCCAAAACTGAGCCCTGGGGAACACCACTTGTAACTAGCCGCCAACTGGATTTAACTCCATTCACCACCACTCTCTGGGCTTGGCCATCCAGCCAGTTTTCTACCCAGCGAAGAGTACACCTGTCTAAGCCATGAGCCACCATTAATGTTGGTCACTAAGTAATAAAAAGGTCCTAAATACCCACTGATTCATCAGCTCCTACCCCCTACACTGGATATTCCACCTTCCTTTGCACAGGTAGTAGGGCAGAAGTAGAAGTTGCATTTTAATGTACAAAACACCCAATAACCCAGCAATCCATGCAACCAAACAGCATCTGTGTCCCACTCATTTCAAGGAGAGTGACGTCCTCTGGAAAAGGAATTACGAAACACTAACATTTGCTGTCTGACACTGAATTTACTTTGTGAAACAATGAAAATTTGACAGTCACAGGAAAGAGGGAAGTTAAACATAGACAGGGAATAGTAGTTTCCCCCCAATTCAGCAAAATCCCTTTTTGACATCTTGAAAGAAACCTACTTGTTAATAAGATGAACAGATTATTAATTAAGATAATTACCCTCACACATCTTTCCCTATCCTCAAGTGTTTAACAAGAAACATCTTAGGCTCTCCTTACCTTTACTACTTCTAAAGCTTCAAACTGTAAGCAAAGAAACAGACTATGTTGTGAATTGCAACCCTTTTGCCTCATGTGAAAGGCTTTCCTATTTGCATTGCAGAAAGACTTTTTTCTCCCTAAAATTATCTGTGCATTTAAAGATCAGGGTCAAAAAACATCTATTACACTCAACATTTCATTAGAAATCATCTGGCTTTACTTTTCATTCAGCTGCTGACTCTGTTTCCTCTATTTGCTGCAGACCTACAGAAGCTGACAGTAAGGAGCGATGGCTTTCTGTCTGTGAGCAAAGCACAGGGGAGAAAGGGAGTCATCTATGAAGGCTGGAATACTTCAGTGCCTGAAAGGTATTGGTCTGAGATAGTGTATAGGCAAGCAGTAACTTTGCCAGCTGATGAATAATCCAAGGAAAGTATTTAATAGGTCTGTCTGGAGCTGAGTGAGTGAGTGTCAAAAGTCTTTCTCACAGATGAAGTCAGGAATATCAGTGCAGTCAGGAAACTATGCAACATTTTCAACTTAATAGTGACCAAGTATGCACTTTTCAATAGAAGATTCCTAACCAGTCACCACATGAGAACAATGTGACCGAAGTTAGTCCTAACACAGGTCTTTAACAGACACCCTAAGGGAAATAGGCCTTTTATCCCTAAAACAAGTGTTCAAAGGATCAAATAATCCTTGTCACTAAGAGTCAAACAATGGTTAAGAGTAGGGAAAAAAAATAAAAAGAGAGAAGTTCCATAATGCCTCAACACGAACAATTTCTTGCAAGCCCCAGTAAAAGCACTGGTTCTTATAAAAGCAAGGAGCTAATTGGGTAGGTTTCCCTGCCAGGGAAGATCATGGAGCAGCTCATCTTGAGTGCGCTCACCAGGCAGGTGCAAGACAACCAGGGGATCAGGCCCAGTCAGCATGGCTTCATGAAAGGCAGGTCCTGCCTGACCAACCTGATCTCCTTCTATGACCGGGTGACCCGCCTAGTAGATGAGGGCAAGGCTGTGGATGTTGTCTACCTGGACTTTAGTAAGGCCTTTGACACAGTTTCCCACGGCATTCTCCTGGAGAAGCTGGCAGCTCACGGCTTGGATGGGCGTACACTTTGCTGGGTAAGAAACTGGCTGGATGGCCGAGCCCAGAGAGTGGTGGTGAATGGAGTTAAATCCAGTTCACGGCCGTTCACGAGCGGTGTTCCCCAGGGCTCAGTTCTGGGGCCGGTTTTGGTCAACGTCTTCATCGATGATCTGGATGAGGGGATTGAGTGCACCCTCAGCAAGTTTGCAGATGACACTAAGCTAGGCAGGAGTGTCGATCTGCTCGAGGGAAGGAAGGCTCTGCAGAGGGATCTGGATAGGCTCGATCGATGGGCCGAGGCCAATTGTATGAAGTTTAACAAGGCCAAGTTCCAACCTTAATGATTCTATGATTCTATGACACCTCTAAGGCAGGAATCCAGCTCTGTCTCTCGCTGAAGGATTTTAAGTTCTGATGGTATTTCTGCAGCAGGGACCGTAAAGCGGGAGGGAAGGTCAATTCTACTACACACCATGGCATGTTAGCCCACAAAAAGAATATCTCAGCCCAGTTTTCCACCCTTTCTGAACAATATGTTATTTAGGTCACATAGATAAGCACTGCAAATGTGCAAGAAAAAAAAGCCACAAACAGTTCTGTTTCTAAGCTCAACTTCTAAGTTCCTCAGCACAGCAAACACTGACTGGATGTTAGGGCAAAGGTGCAGGAATTAAGTGAAGTTTTTGTAATGCAAACCTTTAATGGTTTCTTTTTGAAGATACGTACATCTAAATCTGCTCTTAAACCATGGAACTGTGAATTCCAAGCCTGGATTTTGCTACAGGTATCATCCCTTACTGCCATAATTATCCTGCAAAACTTCAGCTTTCATTTAGGAAAAAAAGTCTCCCTAAGCACACATACCAGCAGAGAAGATCTTGGAAACATAACCTAGATGTGAACTCACAAAGTCTTAACTGAAGAGGCTGAAAACAACCTGAAACTACAGCAAACATCCCCATGCACTTCTCTCAAGAGAACCATGCAATGTAGCAGTTTGTCATGGACTTCGAGATTTTGCTAAAGCCAAATATTTTGGTTTCCTTCCCCCTTCCTGCTCTGCCAGGGCCTGCCTGCAAGTCCTTTATATTCCTCAGTCTTCCCCAGTGAGGAGTTTGTTGGAATAGGTGCAGGAAACAAGAACTGGACTCCAACTTGTAATCAGGGAATCTGCAGAGTCAAAATAATGGGATGAAAGAACAGCCTAGCGGCTGGATCAGCTGTCTAAATGACACAGGGAAGAAAATCTCTGAAAATTATCCGTAAATCTTACAAGCTTACATGTTTTCAGCACGGAAATAGGTAGAAACCCATGTGTCTTATTAGGTCCAGATAAAAATATTAAATTTTATGAATGGAATGAGGGTTTATTAAGATTTATACATTGATTTAGACCACAAAGTCTATTATTACCAGTGAATTTTATTGATCTATAATTTCACTAAAGACCCCCATTTTACTAGGTATCTTTCCTGTACTAAAGGTGATACTGAATCTTCATGTAAAGTCTTTTCGCTACACAAACGGACACTTACATTCTCTCTGCTGGTTCATAAGTTAACAGCAAGAACCACACGTGAAGCTTAAGTGGGCACATTAGGGAACTGAGCTGTGGGCAATTACTGTTATATTTTCACAATCAATTTTTAAGTTTTTTCTGCTCAGCACAGAATGGACGTAAGTACAGTAACTATGCAAGAGCAAAACCTGAGAGAAAGAAGAGATCCAACAAGAAAGGGAGGCCACTATCTGACATTTTAAAAGGGCAAATCGAAAGCAATCAACACCCAACAAAATGCTCAACGTAGGATGAGGTGATAGCTTAGGATATACTTCGGATACTGTAATGAGGCTAACAAGTGCTGTGTGTTTTAATGTAAATTAACACAAGATAATCTCTTCACATATTTAAGTGATGCACTTCAAATTAATTAATACATATTTAATAGAAGTCTTCTTGAACAGATGTTATTTACTTCTGGAGTTTCTACACATTAGCACTGCCTGCTTTGTTCTGCTCTGAAGTTGTTCATGCTCCAAAGTACTTTAACAACTTGGGCTCTATAAAAATTGAAAGCTCTTCCCAAAAGAGACAGCCTTTCTGATAACTTAATATTTTTACATTAAATATTCAAACACTTTCTGAACAAAAGGTCAAATTCTACTTACAGCATCTGTGTGAAACAGGCAAGCAGATGCTTAATGCTGCTAGACAAATACTTTCGGCACAAAGAATGATAAAAAGTTGGCGATCAGTCACATTTCCAGGCTTTAAAATCAGCTTTCCTTTACTTCTGTTCCCTAAATTCTGCACCTGCCATTCATTTGTAACAATACAGACCCAAATTATGGCCTGTTCCTTCCATAAGTTTTGCACAGCGGTGTGTTAAATGAAATCCTGACAGTGAAAGTGCTGTCTACAGTATTCATTGCATGAGTATTGTACCAGGTCATTAGGGTTTTTGTCTTACAAAGACTGCTGCGTATGACATTACTTCATTTAGACCTTGCATACAGCATTGAAGTAGTTCTCACTTACCACCCCTTTTCTTCAGACGAAAACCCATTCGAGTCCCAGTCACCTCTGAGTTTTTAAGATGTGAATGAGTAGAAACCAATTCAAGAAACATGCTGGTAACACATTGTATTTTCACACTCAGTAATGAATGTGACTTTTGGAAACTGTAATCAGTTTCTTTAAACATAGTTATCATCACCGAACAGTCCTTATCAGTGTATCGGTTGTAGTTTTCAGCTGACTACTTGAAGATGTTTACTCTTCCGATAGCACTAGAGCACTGGCTAGTGCTCATTGCTTACGTGTCAGCCTTTCTAGCTTACAGGTTTACTGAAAATAACTTTCAAAGTTGATTACAATTGTATTAGAAAATACCTGTTGGGACAACCACCATTAAATCTTCTGTGCAATAATGTATGGAAATATATGCAACCTGTGAAAGGCCTAAAAACAGTCCTAAATACACAAAGGTGAAAAATATGTACTCATTTAAGCACACTGTTATTACTGATATCTAAATTAATTCTTTTTTATTTAATGTGGTGTTTTTCACAATAAAGAGGACATAAGACAGAACTCATTACTCAGGCTAGTAACTTAAACACTAAACCAGATCAATGCTTTACCTGGTAAATATGCTGCGGGTGAATGAGTGCGTGGAAGACTGATTTAGAAAGCATCTTCATGATCCTCAAATAGTTCTGCACTGCCTATACCAGCAGCTTGGAGTTAGAGCTGCAGATGCAAGGAATGAAGAGGATGACCTAAATTTCCCACCCACCCCCCCGGAGTGTGGCTGGTACAAGACTGGGTTAGCTGTCAGCTAGAATCAGTTTCCTGATCCCTGTGAGGCCACATGAATGCTCCTGCTGGCACAAGAGAAACGGTGGGGACAAGTGGTTGGGACCGAACTGTTGGTTTTGATGGAAGTCCAAACACATGGCACATTAAAACTCCTGTGTAAATGTGGACTTTGAAAAAGTAGTGACGGCCACAATAAACAGGCACCTGAAAGGATTTCTATGCTTTGAAACTTTGTCAGCATATTTAGGAGGAAAAGAGAGAAAAGCAGAAGAATGCCAAGGTTGTCATAGGGTCTAAAGAATCTCTTTTCCAGAAGGTCAGCACACCAAAGACATTTCACTGCTTTTGGTGGGAGTCATGTGGGAGACAGACTAGTCCAGCAAAAAGAAACGGGAGAAGACTTAATCTCATGCTGTGATGTTCTGGAAGCGCCATTATGTTAACGAAACTAAATTTCTTGAAAATCTTTTTGCCTTTGGAAGGAGGATTTCTCTTTTGTTCAGAGAAGCATGGGCACTCTGCCAGCTGACACAAAAAAAAAAGTGTTTGTATACTTGCTTTGATATGTACAATATAACTTTCATTAGCACCAGCAGAAGCCTGATGCATAGCTGTCAAGGAAAGGGAGAGAGATCCCAGAGGACAAACTTAGCTCCCAGTCCCAAGGAATGAAAACATATGCCCACATTTTATACAGCCATGACATAACAGGTATTCTTTGGGTTATTTTAAACTTCCTTAGAGCTAAAAGATCAAATTCAAGGGGACTCTCTTACAACATACACAGTGAGACTGTCATATTTTTCCTCTACATTTCACAGGAAAATGAAAATCTGTGTTTACCTGTCAGCTTTGGTAGAAAGGTTTCCATCATAATTACACCTTGTGTATTGGAAGAAACCTGGCAGTTTTTAACATCACTAATACTAGTCTGGAGAGGTACAAAGCTGTAGGAGCTTGCTGAAAAATAACAATAAACCTTTATTAAAATTTCCAATTTTTGCAAAAACATTTTGACTAAATTCCAACTCTACTTAAAATGTAATTAAATATTTACACTTATTCTCTAATAAGTATTGTAAGTAAATCAACTTCCCAATTATCTTAAATTTTTGTATGGTACACAATTACCACATTTTTGTAATAAATGCACAATTCTAATGAAAAAATAATTATCTTGAACTTTAATAGAGCCCTTCATTTGAGGAGATGAAAGTGCTGTACATTCATTCATTTATTATGTCTTACAACCCCCGTGTGATGTAGGTACTATTATCATCATTTTACAGATGGGGAAACTGAAAGGCTAATTAACTTGTCCAATTTACAATACTCTTAGCTGTAAACTTAGGGCATCCTATTGTACTCACAGGCAAAACAAAACTCAGCTCACCTGTGATGAATATTTACTACAAATTCTTAAACTCCATAAGCATTTTACTTATAGGAAAGAATATATTACACAAGCCTTCAGAGAGTTGGTTTTGCATTGGTGATGGCTTTGAGTGCCAAAGAAATGTGCTGCCTAGAAACAAAGATCAGAGCATCAGTTTATTGCAAAGTGTCACCATGTTTCCCAGCTAGTTATGGAGATGATGTGCATTTTCATTTAATGTTATTAGCAATTCAAGCATGCATTTGTGCTTTAATTCCGTATCATACTGCACTTATACACACACACAAAAAATACTGTTTGCTGACAAACTCATTCTCTCAGTTTACTTATGTGTTCCATAAACTTCTTTACTCGCTCAGGATCAACATCATTTGCCCAATAACCTTCTTTCTTGAAATACGAACCAATTATTAGAGCGTTTGCATCCAAGTAACTCCTCACATTCTCCAGAGTCACTCCAGACCCAATCAACACAGGAATCTTCACAGCATGTTTAACCTCTGAAGAGAAGAAAATCAAAATTAGGCTTACGTCCCATCTTTGAAACTCTATCAAGACTCTAATTTGCATAGTTTTTCCAACAATAAAGGGGAGTATCAAGAAAATAATGATCATGGTATTTCTTACTTCTGCTATAAAACGAACAACTTCTCTAGAAAAAACACCTTTAGCTCTCAACAGCTGTTAAGAAAAATCTCACTTTTATTTTATTTTGCATTCTGTTGTTATATGAAACGCTGCAGAAGAATATTCCTGGCCACATATCAGAGGATGGTTTCAGTGCTATGGAAGATATGAAAGTTAGGTCTTGGTACCATACCTGTATCCCTCTTTATTCTCAAGGAACAAGATTTAGGCAAGGTTAAGTTGAATTGGCTGGCAGAGAACATACTGCATTTTACTATATTCCCTCATAAATTCATTTTTATTCTACATCCCTGGTAAGAAGAGATGTTGGATGCAGGAAGTTTTTGCAGAGCAGGACCAGACCCTTTTACTTACTTTAACTGTTACCATCACACTTAGAAGCTCTGTTGTGCTTGAGGTACTACATGTACATGGAAAGGAGCTATCATTTACTACTGTGTTGCAGTAGCACCCAGTATAGATTCCAGGCAAACCAGGTCCATTGCCTTGACAAAGGATTTACTGATGCCGGAGTGACCATTTGGGCTCCCATGCCCCATGTGGAGTCTTAACTGTGTTCTCCATTTCCCTCACCTTAAGACGTGAATAATCACCTCCCCTAACCTTTCCAGGAAGTAATCAAAATACAGCTAGAAGAATAAGATGCCACTCTTGTTTCCATTCATTGTGTCAGCTCAGGTTCTTTTTTGCAAGTCTGGTGAGATCATTGCAGTGGCAGAACTATTCAGCAGAGCTGTGCTTGTTACAGTTCTTCAGTCATCAGTTTAAATCACAATAATGGTAGTTGGACTGGTGTGTATTTCTGCCAGGTCTCCTTGCTGAATTTATGCTATGTTGACAACTAGTAGAAGATCTTCAGTGAAGGAACAAGAAGGGCCTTATTCACAGGGAACGGAAAAGGAACGTGTTCTCTACTTCATGATAAATTTCAGAGACTCAGAAGCAGTGGTCATAGAGACTACATTGGTAGCTCCAGCTAGTTTACCAGAAAGCAAAAGATAGTACTGATAAAGACTACTTCTCTTTCTGTGAACGGCAATGGAAAAAAAGCCAATTATTTTTTCTATATACAGTATGTGTTACTTAATTATCTGATCCTCTACCTGGCTCCAAAAGGAGAAATAGACAAAATATCAAAACAGGGCTCAAAATATTACAGACCCACTTCATCCCTCACACACAGGGGTGGATTTCAGTCCACAGTTCAGGTGATCATGTTCACTGTGAAATGCATGCATTCTGACAGACCTGACTGTGCAGAAACTGACCTATGGCTCAGTTACTGTAGTTCACATTTTTTAGAATAAAGGCAAAAGGGGATGGCTGTTTTGACCATGGAAAGGTTCCCCATAATAAATAACCCATAAAAGGTTATTAGAGTATTTTATGCAGAACTTGGGTCAGTACTAGCTCTGGAAAAAAAAAAAATAAAAATCCCAGTTCAAGAATTACTAAGCATCCTTCTCATCCTTTCATTTCAAACTGACCATCCTAAGAGTCACTCATAGGACTGGATGCTTCATCCCTTACTTAGAGAAACATTGTGAGGCATTATTTCTGACCTTTAAAAACATATAAATTGCTTTAATTGGTGATATGCTGATGTAAGATGGTTAGAGCTTGAGGTAACTAGGGGAAGCATATATGCAACATATAAAAGTCTGCTTCAAAACACTGTTTGTTTAAATGAAGTTTCATCAGAAGCCTAACTTATTAATTATGTTTCAGGAAAGCCTAATTATTTATCACCTTCCTACTTCACCGAAGAAAGGGGATCAATTAAAAAACTCTTGAATCTCTTTTTAGGTCACATGCCCTAATATTTTTTCATCTAGGAACAATAACTCCTTCTTACAAACATTTTAACACAAAAATAAAACCATTCCACACAGTTCTTATTGAACATTTTAAACAAATTGGATGGATCACGTATATATGGTTAAAACTATAGTTATTTCTATGCATATTTTATATTCTTATGGTCATCCTGCTTACAGCAACAAATTAATTAATTTTTAGTTATTTATAGCATTACTACCAAAATCCTGTTCTAGAAAAATCAGAATTTTATTTATATAGTATCTACACGCTCTTAGAAATATATCTACTTTACATAGATACCAATGCATAATTAAGGTGCTACAACCGACTGGAGATTTGTGCAACAGCACTTTACTGTGTTCCCAGAGGAACTGCGTTCCCAGTCAATATTTGTTTTTATGACAAGTGCGTAAGGCACATTAGCAGGTAGTTGTTTTACAATTATTTCACATGAGCAGGAAAAATGAAGAGCCAAATAACTAAACAGAGCATGATCACATGGGTATAAGACAATAGCTTAGCCCTACTAGGCAAAGAGTAAAAAACAGTGAAACCTGAGACTGCTGTGAAACTATAAAAACCCCAAAGCTTTCCAAAGTAGCAAGGTATCCAACTCCTGCTGTGATCCATACATGACACATGGAGTCCACACACATCTCCTATGCTGGAGATTTATTCAGATTGACAATGTGAAGAATGGCAATGGGAGTGCTCGGTCTGCAATGAGACTGAGCTACCTAATTTAAGTATGCTACAGATGCTACGATTAAGTAATTTCCAAGCACATCAAGGCCTAAAGTTGATCAGTAGAAGGCGATTTGTCTATTGGCTGTGTCAATACAAATTCTAACTTGCAAAAAAAAAAAAAAAAAAAAGCAGCAACAGAGATGAGATATCCTTTTGCATGGCAATGTTCAGTCACTGTCAAGATGTCTCTAAACACAGAGCTTTGTTTTAAATTTCTCTCAGCTTTCTTCTTCTGATTATATTTTTTTTATGCAAAGAGAAAAGGAGACAATTTTGTGACATTACAGTAACAAGATCCTAAAGTTTACACAACTTGCACATTTCTCCGTTTCAATAAACTGTAACTAGAGGGCACTGTGCTCTTTCTTGTGACGGTACATCTGCAGACATGTCTTTAATAAAATCAGATGGAATGGTGCTTGGCTGCAAAGCACAATGAAAGCATTTGAACTATGGTATGCACAAGTTACATGAAATAAAGGCCAAATGCTCCTAGCTTGAAAACAATGGTGAAGAGCAGCATAAAAATAAGCGCCACTGTGCCAATAACTTGCTCGACTACTCTTCTTTAACAGCTCTTTCATACGCAGTAATCACTGCAATGTGCAGTACTGTACACAACACTATGTTTATGGTAATGCTCCACTGTAACACATTTTAGTTTTTTTAATTCAAAGGACTTTTTCACTGTCATTAAATCTAGGACTTACAAAAAGTACAGATCAGAGACTCACATCTCCCGTTTATGAGTGTAGCAGCCTCTATTTTGACCTAAATGTACCATCAAAAGGTGAGAGGGTGAATCAGTCTTGCTGGCTCTTTTATGAACAATAACTAAGGAGGCTACAGTCACAGCCAGCTGTTGAGTTTCATGATATACCCCATTTTCCACTGGTTACTCAACTGAGGCCATTTGCTTTGTTCACACAGATAACTAAGCAGTCATTATACAAAGCTCTGATCACTTAAAATACAGCCTGGATGTGAAGCAGGTATTTCAGCAGTTATATCCAAAGAGAAAACCTGATAGATTCACTCTCCAACCAAAGAACGTTTCACAATGTAGCAAACTGGGACAAATTTCTATAACCTTTTAAATGAAAATATGGTTTATTAAATAAACTAATTGTAATTCAAAATGCTCAGCTATAATTCCTGCTCCTTAATAACCTGAAGTCTGATTTTTAGACTTTGTACTCCATCGACCACTGGTGCCCAGTACGCCCAGAGAGCCCTAGAGCAAAGCCTGCCAGCCGCTGCAAGGAGCGATGCTGATGGTTGCCTACGAGAAGGCAGCGACACAAACTACAAACAAAACCCTACTCAACACAGTTATCTGGCTTGACAGGGAAACACTCATTTCCCACACCCCATCACAAATCAGTCAATTCAACACAGAGACACAAAGGCAAAAACACTTCTATATTACTGCACAACAAAGCTGAAAAAAAGACATGACAAAAATCTCATCTGTCTCTTGGTTCTGCTTTCAAGAGATGCTTTCCAGTGTGATGAAAGGTGCCCAATTGTGTGTATCATCGTAATGCAGCACTTCCAGGGCTGCATAAATTCGTGAAATGCAAAATTTCACTCATATCAATACCAACTTTGTAGACTGTATATCTCATTCCTTTTAAGAATCTGCTGACACAGTTATGCCTAACTTGTCATTTCCTTATACCCTGAAATACTGATTTTTAAGTTCTTCTCTTAACTGTTTTAAGCCAACATCCTTCTTATAAGAGGGCCTTCTAACATCCAAAATCCTGTGGCTTAAGTAAAACAAATCCATGATCGACAGATTCTTGCTTTCATAGCAGAAATCCAAACACAAAATTAATGTGTGTACTTCATTATAGCTGCCAGCTCTGATTCATTTTGTTCTTTGGACCCAGAAAGAGAACAAGACAGAGAGTGACATGTTTGTTCACAAGAAAAAAAAGCAGAAGCCATGGTGCTGTCTGGTTGGAGTCCTGTGATAAAAAAACCTATGGGCCTAGAGGTCAGGTTTTGCTCTCTGATGCAGGAAATCAATGGAGGTTGCACATGCATATGCGAAAGCAGAATTTAACCTAGGATTTTGCCCTAAGACTTATCAAATCCTTTTTTTTTTATTATTTAATCTGCATTAAGGGTGGTGGAGACATTAATTGCAGCCAGGGATGAAGCTCTAGATTAATGAAATGTTGTAGTCTGGAAAACATGCCTAGCTTTCAGGGTCACCTGTTCCCTGCATCATTTCTAGTTTACCATACCTAATTCAAGAGTCCAATATTCACACCAAACCATCATTTATTTTTTAACATTGGTGATTGAGGCGTAGTAACTTATAACATATTTGGCAAAAAGTTTGTTTAATATGTATGAAATAAAACCCCATTTTGACAAGTTCAACATTCATTTTAAATGCTGTTAAGCATGTATGATGTAGGTAAAACCCTGAAAACACTGAATGATTTCATATTATTTCAAAAGATATTTGAGGTCCAGGTATCTATGGCAAGTAAAGTATGGTTTTCACCCTCATCAGCCAACATAAGTTCAATACAATTCACTCTGCACTGGAACTTCAAAACATGCTAAGTTTAAGCATGCCAGCAAAAAAAAAAAAAACACCCTAACAAAATACACATTCTGTTTTGTGTTGTGAGACCCTCAAATTCAAGCCATTAATCTAAATTAGGATTAGTGATGAAAATCAAATGCCCTCATGATAGAACTTTAATTCTAGCATGGGCACAATCCATTTTCATGAAGACAGCCCAAACTTATGCCAATATAAAAATATGAAGAATCATATAGAACTTCTGCAAAGGTCAGAGCTCATAGGTCAAATGACTCTCCCTTGATAAAAAGTCCACACCATTTAAAAATTATTTTGATGTAATATCTTTCTATCTACCAATGAACTGGTATTCTTTCTGAAAATCTTCTAAGCAGTATTTTCCCTGATATTCCTGTTTGGCATGTTGCCTTATCAAAATGCCTCTTTTCTTGCAGGACTCCTATTTTCATTGTGAAAGATAAAAATGCCTAACTCTTCAATAGAAAGATTTAGAGTTAGTTTTCTAGTAAGGCTATAAAGTAGTTTTTTCTTCTATTAAGGCTTTTTAGAAATGGAACAGTCTTTTTTTAACATATTTTACATACATTTTTTACATTTAAGACTCAGCATCATTCAGTGTTATAAAAGCTTGAAATAATTTTCATTTTTGTCCTGCCAAATTTCTGTTTAGAAACATACAACAGCCAATCTGAATAGCACCTCAATCACATTAGTTCTGCTGTATCAAATCAAGCCCTACAGTGAGAGTTTCTTTTCTTCCCTCTTTCCTTAAGGAACAGCGGATATATAGATTTCTTTCTACATTAATCCAGAAGCTGATTCACTGCCTGTTGTCCGACCTTCGTATGACACCTCTCACCTTCCAGCTCCTGAGGATCTGCGGGCAATCCGGTAGCCGTGCCAGTCAGTACAACCCCATCAGCCAGGAAAAGCTCAGCAGCCGAAGCGGTCTCGGCCACACTGACATCTGCCGTCAGAGCATGAGCACTGTAAACAGCAGGAACGTACCCTGTGGTTACTGTCGGCACACACATTTGTTATCCATCTTGTTGAATGTTTAGACTGCATTTCTTCATCTTCCCCGCTGTCAGAACAACCAAAGGCAGGCTTTGTGAGAGAGGGTAAGTGTCCTGTTTTAAAATGGGAAGTAAAATTGCAATACGAACACGAGGAAAAAACCCAACCTTTTCCATCATGGACCCATAATTGATCGGTCTATTGCTCTGGGTCTCCTGTCTCTAAAGAGTGATTGCTAAGTGTGAACTACCAAGTGTCAATTGAGACAGCTGCTTACATGTCAAGCACCTGTATTTCAGAAATGTTGAGCACACACAGCTCTCTGACTTCAAGTGGGAGTTGTGGATGTGCAGTCATTCATAAATCATTCTGTTGCCTAGAATAGAATTAACACCCTCCACTTCATTTCACAAAGTCCAACTAACAGAAAGTATAGTAATTACCTATGCTATAATCACAGGAATCGTCTTACACAGCAGTTACAAACATCAGTTACCTGCAACCTAGCTTTTCAACAGCAATCTTTGATATATGGGTGGCACACTTTGTCTGAAATCTGTAGCAATAGCAGCTTCTAATTTAAACAGTTCTAAACTTTGAAAGAATTCCAGCCATTGCTGGTTCAACACCTGACTTTGTTGTTTCTATATTTCCATTTAAGTAGAAAACAATGGCTATGGCCAACATGTTGCACTGATGAATGGTGACGGAGCCAACCTCTTTCCTGGATCAGCCTGGATGGACAATGCTCTTGGCAGAGGGCCATGCTCTGGCCATATTCAAAGGCAGCACACGTGTGCAGTGTGTTCCACTCATGGTGATGGATGCAAAAGGAAGTACACTAACTCCCTTTCTGCAGCTGGAGAAAGGCAGGCCTAAGTACCTAATACATACAATGAGGTTGAAAGAGGGCTTAAGAGTAGTAGGCACCCTAAAACTAGGATGTGGAGGGTAGCTGTAACACAGCAAGCAGACTACAAAAATAGTTTCTCCCCATTTAAAGAACAGGAGGCTAGCAGCTCTCAGTGGCAGGTATATTTTTCTACATTAAAAGACTCAACCAACAAGCCCTTTAACATTTCCTTCTCAGCTTATGAATGTGCCTGAAACAAAAACCTCTTTTCCTTTCTTAAAAAGCAAACCCTTTGAACAACAGAAAGTATAATCCAAATATCAATTCATAAATTGTCAAGACAAAGAAAAAAAATCACAGGATGCAATCAATTTTTTAATTAAAAAGTCCAATGTAATGTATTTTTATATATATTTATATATTTTTATATATATTTATTTTTATATATATACATACATATATATACACATATATAAAGAAATCATTAGAAAGAAACCACTCTGAAAGAACCTTAAAAGCTTAATTTGACCATGCTGCCTTGTTTCCTTTCTGTTTTGAAATTTATTACCCGTTTATTAGGTATTTAAGATCCTCCAGACTTGGTTATTCTCATGATTACCCACATATACACAAACATTTTAATTAGGTTATTTAGCATGTATAATACATAACACTTCAGCAGTTTTTCTGGGGGAAAAAAAAAAAAGAACAACAAAACAAAGAGTGACATCTAAATAGCTGAAAGTACCGTGTGACAGTTATGATGAAGTATCACCAGAAAAGAAACTGGATTCATCTGTCGTAAGTTCCTTCTGTTTGGTAATCATAGAACATAATCCATACGTAGACAGCACTGATTTAAGTAGAAGTAACCAGTATTATTGGCAGGAAGGAGAAAAAAGAGAATAGCTTTTAAAAATGCCAAAATATTATGATTTGGATGTTTTTATACGGCAACTGCTTGCATAACTAAAAATAACCTTCAATGCCCAGCCTCCAGAAACAAAATTTCTTTGAACATAATAGGCATACACACAAGTATACAAAATCTCACCTAATACCAGATGCAAAACTTTTACAGTCTGCATTTATAAATCCTGAAGGTTAAACAACTGCAAACTTCACAGATGCAGCAACCTGCAGCTTACAGGTGCAAATTTATTTTTAAACATATCCCCTAACAGCACTGCAAGACCTTGCTTGAACAATAAAGTTCTCCCTATATCATTAACTTTCCTGACACTAAATAGGCATTAAAAAAATCAGAAAATGGAGACAAATATAAGATCATTATTACATTCATATTTATACAAAATATTGCTTGTATTTACCTATGTTTCTTTTTAATATCAGCAAAAATCTGAATGTTCTCTGCTCCAACTTGTCTTCTGTATCGTAGCAGGTTACCTGCACAGGCATTTATAATCCCTTCATCAGCAACATGAGAAAACACAAACCCTTCAGCTCGGATAAAATCAAGACCTGAAATAAAAATTAGCAATATCTTAGCTAAAACTGAAGACTGAAAAACAGACATACTAAAAACAAACAAAACCCCACCTTACTGCCCCTGTTATTTGATCCCAACACAAGTTGTTCCATATGCTCTAGGACTAACCACCCTTGCTTTTCCACATATTTAAGTTTTACATTGTTTATTTTCACCCATACTCTCTCTGACTTCTTCTTTCCATCTTACTACCTTCAACTCTCTTCTCTCCGATAGAGCCCACCAGTTTTCTCCCTATCCCCATGGTTCCCTTCTCTTTCTCAGCCCTATCAGTTTGTTCCTGTGTGGCTCAAAACAGGCAACGTGCCCTGCCTCTTGCCATGACCTGCCAGTGGGCACATGCCGACAGAGGAGCAGGCAGGTCAAAACACAGGTCCTTTGTCCTAACAATGTGTCTTCTCTCCAAAAAGGGTCATTAACTTGGGTGTCTCCCCTCTTTCCAGATACTCTTTCATTGTATTACTTCTTTCCCAACATCTATTCCCCTGCTAAATATGCCTGAAGTTGGCCATCAGGTCAAAAAGCATCAAGGACATGGACACAGACAGAGGAACAGCATTAAGTCTTCTTTCTTTAGGAAATTAGGCAAGAAAACACAGCCTGCCACACATTATATACAACCTATTTGACTCTCCATCTGAACATAGGCTGTGTTTTCTACACACCACCACATCAACAAATTACTTCGAGCTGTGCCAAGGGTACAAAAAGATAAGGTTAGGGAAGAGTGAAACATTTTCCACTCTACTCTGAACTTACTCTGACCATCAACTCTACCATGTCTTAGCAACACAGTTTCCACCGTATTCATTCATTTTTTGTACTAGGAAGGTTTTGTGGGATGGATACTTAAGAGGAAGATTACGAACAGCAATGATTTCACGCAGGCCATTCATCTGCTCTCAGGGATCCCCTACACGGCCTTGAAATATCTGTGTTGAAATACTGAAGCCTTGGGCCATGGTGTAATAAGCCCACAGCTGTGAGGCACAAGATTGAATTCTGACTCCCTTATTGTATTCCCCTCTTCCCTCCAGTCTTTCATAGCCTTGAGGTTTATTTCACCTGTCACTTAACATATGTGTAAAAGCTCTGCAGTCACCTTATACAGCTTTTTGCTGTTCTTCCAGTTTACTTTAGAGGTCTCTTCCAGGCCCTTCTGAAGCTCTGCTGCTGCTCCAGCTTTAGAGTCAGCTGCACATTTAATTAGAGCTGACATCATACCAAGGAAACCAATGCATATGAAAGCAGCCATCAAGGATGCAATCCCAATCACCAGAGAACTGCTTAGGCAACAGAGGCCTCACCTTAACACATTTCAAATATAAACAGAAACAATCTTTAAAACATATTTACCAAATGACAAGGTGCCTGTTTATTTTAAAATTTCAGTCTCATTCCAAAAGCCCCGAAGTTGGAGAAACAGAAGCTTATGCCTGATAGAGAAGAGCCTGTATTGCTTAGCAACACAGACTCCAGCAAACAAAAAACATCACAGACGGATGCCAAATCAAATACGAGCCGTCCTGTGCCTTGAGATTAGTGGGTGAAAAGCATGGAGTATTCTCAGCATCCGAAGACAAGGGTGTGCCACAGGTATAGTTACAGGTGCTAGTAGACACTGGGTAATAAACACAGTGCAAATAGCTAGACTGAGATTTCTGCATCTAGGAACAAAAGCTATAGGTTCTGTTTAAATCACCCAAGTTTACAGTACAATTCAGAGTTAAATAAGAAAAACTACTTCTCCTCTAATCATAATACTATCGATGAGTCCAGAGATATGTTACATTTTCACAGCAATCACAATGTCTAACTCAGGACAGGGGCTATTCCTGGAGTAATCTCATTTACTGAAGTCACTGCTTACATGTTGTTTGTTGATGCTTGGTTTGTGTTTCCTTAACTTAGTAATTTAAGACTTTCTGCTAAACATTAGGATTGTACTTAGTTTAACAAGGCTGCACTCTCTATCTGGGTTTTTGGGGGCTATGAAAATACAAATTTTAACCAACTCTAATAGGTGCAGGCACCAAATCATTATCCTTCTGTTTTATGAAGCCATGATAAGATTCTGCTAATGAATTCATTTTTACGCTCATAAAATTGTGAGAATGATACTATTGCTTACTTTCACATTTGGCAAGTTGAAAAGTAATAGCCGTTGAATAGTTAGTAGGCAGTCCCATTTCTGACTTATATGGGAACAAAAAAATTTTGTAGTCTCACCGGAAAACAAGAACAGGAAATTTCCAACAAAACCCAATAAACAGAACCTCAAGACTATATTAAGAACATGGAATCAAGTAAGCAGCCGCTGCAGGGCCTGTTCAAAGAACTAGAGCTTGTCTCTTTTTCAAAAGTTAGTGTTACTCCACTTACTTTAATACTACTTAAAACAGCTTTACCTAAACAGCTATGGAGGTCTATCAATTGTAGAGAAAAGCTTTATTTTTTTCTTTCCTTCCCATGATAATTTATGATTAGAAGGAGAAAAATGACAGACTGAAACACTTCTTTTGCCGGGTGAGAAAATACTGCAATGACTGAGTTAATGGAGGAAATAGTACTTTTACTTTATCTATCTTAAATGCTGCAAATGTACATATCACTGCATTTTAACACCACAAAACAGTGAATTGGATGCAACCATTGAGAAGCCCTTTTCTCAGGTATGTTTCTTCCTTTAGTTATAAAGTCAAAAGGAGTTGGGAGCTAGGATTTACTGCTTTCACAGAAATGGGATCTGGCCTTTGCAAGGCAGCAGCTCTTGGTTGCTGCTGAATTTTGGACTTCAGGCAAACATCTTTACACAAAGGCAAGATGCTGCAGGTAACTTTGCTGGTGATACCTTGTTTTATACGCACAGTAAATCCTGGCTCCCATCTCTTCTTGCCTTCCTAATTCAGAAAGAATCTGAAAGACTGATTTTGTGCTGAAAATGAAAACTCAGAGGAGTATTGACTTTGCCTGCTATTGATGTTAGAGGTATACAGTCTCTGTGCTGTAAAGACCCTTTACTACTCAGGACGTCTTACAGCAGCTCCTTCCACACTCAGCAGGAATTGCAGGCCTGGGAGAAGCATCTCCAGCAGAGTTCGCAGTAGAATCTGCAGCACTCACTGCCTTGCTCCACAGCACCTGTGGATGCTCCCAAGGCATGCAAACCCCTGCTGCAGTTCTCAGCTTAGCTGCCTTCCCCCCACCACAGCATTAGTATGGTGGCAGTTAAAAAGAAAACCAAAAAAGCAGTATATAATTCTGCCCAATTCTATCCCACCTCAAACAGTATCATGGGCTGTAGCAAGAGAATTCCCGTGGAGGATATCTCTCCTGGTGCGTGAGGGAAAGTAACAGTCTCAGACAGCAAAGCTGTATTTATAAAAGACATAGAGATATCTGGGTACCTGGGATATTTTCTGATATGAAGCCTCACTTAATCAGCTACCAACTGTGTCATTATCATTTATGAAGACTAATTCAGAAATGAGATTTCAGTAACATGAAGCTTAAAGGAAAAAAGGGCAGTTTTCACAGTCAGGTGGAGATGCAGTTGGACTAGATGATTATTTTAAGTCCCTTCCAACTTAACTATTCTATTCTAAATTTATGAGATGAGAGAAGATAAACTTAAAAACTGAGCCCTGATTCATGATGAGTGTAACGCAAGCTCACCCAGGTGTAGGGAAGGTGCACTCTACAGTAGACCCTACAGTCCTTGCTCCCAGGCACCCAGACTGAAGCTCTGGCCAGAACACAAGAGCATAACTTGCCTCTGGCCCATGTGCCTGGGTTTTCCACCTCGTGGGGTCAAGATACAACAGGGATGGGTACCTGCAGTATCAGAAGTGTTCCCGAGCATCACTACAGAGATACAGCTATGGGGACTGTTCTATGCCTCGAAGATCAGCAAATGGCCAGGCCAATATTCCACAATAGCAATATTTCTTGAAATCATTCTTCTCATCATTAACTTTGTGTCCATTAGTTTAATGATGGGCCAGTTACTTATTTCTTCTCAATCACTGCTACGTGTTGGTAACGGAGAGCATGCAGAATGTGCAAAATAATAAAGGGATTACCACCAGCATATACTCCCTGTATTATAAAGACTCTGCATCTCCTCCGCAAAGACCTACACTGATAGATTAGAGCCAAGCAGAACATCTCACTAACACAAGGAAAAACACAAATAGCAGCTGAGGGCTTTTGGGCAACTGCTTTAGACACAACAGGCCCCTCTAATATGAATAGTGCTTCATAAATAGCAAACTTTCAATAAAAGAAAAGCCATGTAATTTGGAAGTAGATCAACAACAGACAACATGACTACATGAAATTAACACAATGGTTAGCTTCAGGAAACAAGACACACTGATAAATAAGTAAGGAAAACCAAACACTATGCCTAAATCTGAGGCAGACTTAGTGAACATATTGTGGACATTCCTGAGCACTGAGAAATCATAACCAGTAATATTTGTTAAACAAAAATAAATACAGGAGCATTTGTATTTTTATCTCTTCTACAAATGCTCATAGAACCTGCTTATATACATCATTCTGTTTCAACCTCAAGCAGATGTAGTTAATTAAATCAGAAACTACAAACAGGAAATTATACACCTCTAAAAAACACATGGTACACCTGTTAATAATGAACCAATTGAAAAGTAACCCTAGCAAACAAATTCGGACTTGCTTCTCCACAAAGAGCATTTTAGGAAAGAACGAAGATAATACAGTCTTTGGAGGATGTCATTAAAATGAACTATTAAGAAGGGTTGTTTTTCTGAGAATAAGTATTTGAGATTGAGATGGCTTCCAGTCAAGAATATAAATACCAAACTACTATTCTGTATTGTCTCTATGTTTTGCAGTCTACGGTTCCTTAGGGACATTACTGTATTTTAAATTAAAATGCCTACATTAGAAGAGTATAAAAATTGAGCAGCAGAGGACTTTAATATTAAAGAAAGATGTGACATGAATCTCCCCCACTATTTGTGTATATAATGACACTAATTTTTGACTGGGCTAACATTGTCATATCTGCCCTTAGGAAGAGAGGGAAATCCGGCAGCTTTCAACATAACCTCTTGAAGTCAAAAGCAAAAGCAAAAGATCAGATGCAGTGATGCTGGTTTGTGGGGCAGATGGAGGGAGAACACGGGCCCTGCAGCGAGGCCCACAGCAGGAGAATGCCATGGCCTGCTGGATGGATGCCCTTGGGCAACGGCCTCCTTCAACCCCCTGCGGCGGACCTGTTGCTGCACTGAACCAAGCGCATTCAGCACTGGAGTAACAGTCTGCAATAACCTTTTGGAGCTGGGAGGATGTTGGCAACAACTATTTCGGCTCAATAGTTGTTTTCTGACAACATGAGGAAGTGCTTGTTTCTGTCAGAAGAGTGGAGACACAGTCGTTCCCTTTTTCCTCAAGTCCCCCACTATTTTCCTACCATTGCCCCATACTTGTGCTGAAGCACCCAGCATGAACACATTTTTGCTGGCATTCCTTCCTTTAGGTGCCTAACTGAATAAATAAATGTTTCCTAAAGAATCAAAATAAATTTAAAAAAAAAAAACTTCAACGTTCTTAGATGCCTCATCTCCTGATTAATTGCTGTTATTTTCAGATTTATCCAATACCTTGTCAATATACTAGGAAAATTCTGTAATTTCATCTGTTATTTGGCTACCCACAACATGTTTATTAGCATAACCACCTGTTGCTGATGTTGAGCTCCTTCTAGTCATATTGTAAACCTGCTGACTTTTCCCCCCACCTTTACAAAATAAAATCATTACTTTCCCCTAGAGACCACTTAGGATTTCCCTGTGCAGTTCTCTTCGGAATGGTTATTTCTACCAAAGATAAGAGTTTCCACAGGGAAAATGAAATGACTGCACAGTAGCAGGAGATGCTACATATGCTTTTTAGCTAAAACACCTTCAGCAAGTATTTTTTGTAATGAAAGCATACAGGGCTTGCTTTATTAATAGCCACCTATTAAAATTATATTGACATTAAAGTCACTACTAAGTTGCTACTGAAAAACTACTCAAAGATTTGCTACCTACAAAGTAGCACTCACTTTACTATGACTTTGCTTAAAGCGGTTTTCTTTTATTTTTGCTTTCTTGTTCAGTGAACTTAAGACAATCATTTTTGGAGAAGTGCAATGAAATGCATTAAAGACAGGCCTTTCCTAGCTGGTGTTCTCCAGTTACAGAGCAAATAGTGCAGAACAGTAGTAGAGCTGAGCAAAACCCAAGCCCTTCAGGAATTCTCTCTCTCATTAATAATTGTTGAGAACTAAGAGAAATACATTGTTCCCACACTATATCCCTTATTTAGTGATCAATTTTGCTCCTAAAAGGATGCATAACTCACTAACAGTTTGACTACTGCTTTTAAAAATAAGATGTGTAAATATTTTTACAAATGCCTATGTACCTTGAGTATCCTACATGCATACAATCCCTAAAAACTAAAACTGGATTCTGTTAGCATTTTCATTTTAGGTTTTTCGTATAGGTTCTACTGCAGCAATAAAAATTAGGTTTTGTCAGTTTGTCAAGTAGCTAGATACCTTGAAAGTGTCAACTTCCGATTTTAAAGCACTCAAAACAAATCTGAGTTCAAAACACAGCTACTAACAAGAATTCCGCCAAGAAAAAAGGAATTTAAGACTTTTAGAACATATTCAACATAATTTAAACGGCCACTGCAGATAAGTTAGCCTACATTATTTTAACTGAAGTATGGTTTTCAATTAACACCAGCATCTTTTAGTTTTGCATTCTTACAAAATTCTGCCTGCTTATAAAATTTGTACATTCAAAGATGTGCAACCTTACTGTAATTACATACAAAATTTGGGCAAAAACAGGCATTAATGCTCAATTTATGAAGTATTTAGGAAGTATAAGCCTTCCATATTAAACCAGCCTCCATCTTTAAATCATGGAATGTTACACATGAAAAACTAAAATTGCTTCAGCAAGCAGTAGGAGCAGAAAGGTTAGCAAGTCTAGGATTCATGCAATAAAGATAGATTAATTTATATTTAATTTCCCCAAACACAATTTAATTTTAAGTAGTTTGGCTAGCTGTACACTCAATTTTTTGTTATTATATAAAAAGCTTCATTCCATCCATTCATTAAAAAAGGCAATGAAAACTTAGTTTTAATGGATAACAGTAGTAGCAACAACATATAATTAGATGCTGAAACAGGATGCTTAACCACAGTGGGTTAAATTGATCCTCAAATATAATTTAACTGAAGTAAATAGAGTTACACCAAAGGTGGCTTTTAGACATGAGCAGGTTTAAACTAATCATTATATTTAGACAGGTTTCACCTAGAAAGCTGTGGCAGCGGCCTTGGGATTTTTAGCTGCCTCCTACTGAAGCAGTGCGCAAGTATCATCTATTATAATCAAGCAGGCATCCTTCTCAAAATCTAATTTCTCCTTTTTCAGGGTACAGTGAGCTTTTCATGTCTCATTTTTCATGGTATCTGTTAGTACAATGCACAATTTGCAGAGAATAAATGCCATAGCAAACAACAGTAATAACTGATGAGTCATTTCTATTACCTGCAGCAAGAGCAACTGCTATCGCCTGTTGATTTGCAGCACACAGGATCTGGACACCCAGCGTGAGATGGGGGCAGGTTTGTCTCACTGCAGCACTAATGACTGTCATTGCTGCGGTGACTTCAGGCCCAGGACACACCGTGTAAGGAAGATCATGCATGTTTTCTACTATCAAGCCATCCTGTGGAGATTATTATAAAGAAATTTGATTAAACTGGAAAAACAGGAACTTAAAAAACATGGCTAATTTACCATTATGCTGTTTTGTATTAAAAGGCACAGGATTTTAAAGGTTTTCCTTCAAAGGAAGGATTATCTACAGTAAATTGTGTTGATGCATACAACCACTTATAAAAGTGCTTTCATCAACAGCATGGTATTTGCAGGGAAATCATGAAGAGAAAAAAAAGTGATTTTAATTATACATTCACCAATTTGGTTTCCTTTGATCCATCCTAAAATGTGAACTATAGGAGAATAAGTTAAATCTTATACGTCATTAAAAATAGCGTAAAGTCAAACTTCAATTATCCAAGTGGAATATAGGATATTGAGTATGTTTGGATAACAGAGGATTTAGAGATAATCAAGGCAATTTTCAATTCAGTTAATGTCAGAAAATAAGTGTTATTTTGGATAAATAAAGGAATTTTTTATTTGACTACTATTGTGCCTATTTGCAGTGTGCCTAATACCACAGTATTAACTATTGATATTTCTCCCATTCTGCACTCAGAATTACCTGAAGGAAGATATTGCTATTTATAATCTACTATATCTCTCAGTCCCCATGGACATACTCTTAGCAACCAATGGAGTGATGATAAAACACTCTGCTGATATAATTTATGCGATTTATTGAAAAATCTTTGTATATTATCTGGTACCTTGTACTTTTCCAATCATTGTATAGTATATGCCAGAAAGTTTTCAACAACTGCAAATCATATATAATTTTGTCAAGGACTAATAACAAGAGTAAAAGTACAGCCTTGAAACATATTTCAAGCCTGTTGTTTTGCATTTGCAGCGAGAATGTTAAAAAAAGCCAGAAATTTCTCACCTGCTTCAATCTAAAAATACAAATTAATTGCATATATAGAAAATAAATTCTGCTCTCTCTGGAGTTTTATCACACATCTTAATCCTTTAAAATGAGAGGTTTACATTTCAAAGACATTGTAACTGAACCAGAATAGAAAGAAGAGCATTTTGGGGAAAAAAAAAATTACAACTAGAAATTAAACAAAGAAGTTTGGTTAATAATAATGTAGAGAATCAGGAAGGGGGGGAAAAGGTTTCCTTTTTTAAAAACTTTCATATGTAATGCTTCTTTAATCTTTGTTGTATTGTAGAAGCCCTTTTGGCAGTAAAAGATAAGACAGTATATAAAATGCAGTCAGCATTTAATGGCTGAATTACAGGCTAAGCCACAGACATCATAAACGAATGCCTAACATGGAGGATGGGGAAAACTGAGAATAGAAATAATCGGGTGGAACAATATGGTCAGTCCAAGCACATGACCCACATACGTTCAGTGCACCAGAGTACAGCTGCCTTTATCAAATGACTGACAGCCGAGTATTTAAATACACGAAATACATGCTACCTTAAAAACAAAAGGACACAACCTATTAATGGAAAAAGTGATCTAACATTATGAGCACCCAACATTAGACCTATGCACTATTTGGTGCTGTTCATCAGCATATTTAATTACAGAATTCTAGTCCAAGAAAACCTCAACTTGACAAAGGAAAACCAGATATGACAACTAACCAAAACATCTGTCCTTGATTTCGTTTCTACGTCCAATTCAATGCTTAATTTAACATCCACACTTCTCAACCTGTGACGGGAGGTAGCCATATGACAAAGATGACAACCAGTCCTCAGAAAACCCACAGCATTTTCAGAAATGAAAAAAAATCAGGAATTTTTAGTCGGTTTCTCTGGAATGAGGTCAGGAGTGTTCCAACAAACCTGAACTATCCAAATGGTCTTGTACCTCAGGCACAACTACTGAATCCTTTGTGGTACCAACAGAAAGAGAAATCCCTTAGTCTTTTGCCCTCTGTACGCATAAATACATTAGGTCAGTCTAAGCAAGAATGGTTGTCAGTAGTTGGTCAAGAAGTTGGTATGTGGCAAAAGGATTAATGTAGAACTATAATATTTTAACAAAACAAACTCAAAAAATGCAATGAACTGTCAAAACCAGGTAATTCCTTGAGGCCACAAAACCTGGAAGCCCTTGGTCATTGGCTCAAGAATGCTCTACTTGGCAGACTTCACCAAAACCAGGATATCTGGCAAACTCCAAGCTTATCATAAGGGCAAGGAGCTAGGATCTGCAAACCAGAAGCCCCAGGCTTTCACACAGTCAAGAATCAACCTCAATAGGACACGCAGGAGGAAAGGTGTCTGGGAATGGGGCTTCAGATGCTCAGCTCCTGAAGAGCCACGCTAGTAGCCCAAAAAGCAGCAGAACAGGTGTTGTGGTTTAACCTGGCAGGCAGCTAAACACCACACAGCCACTTGCTCACCCTCCCACCCCCTAGTGGGATGGGGGAGAGAATCGGGAGGGCAAAAGTAATAAAATATGGGTTAAGATAAGAACAGGTTAATAACTAAAATAAAATAATGAAAAAAATCATAATAATATTGATAATAATAATAATATTGTAATGAAAAGGAAAACGACGAGAGAGAGAGAGAGAGGTGGAATGAAAACAAAACAAACAAACAAAAAAACCAGGTGATGCACCCACTCACCATCCACCGACCGATGCCCAGCCAGTCCCGGAGCAGCGATTGCCCCCCCCGGCCAGCTCCCCACCACTAATACACTGAGCATGACATCATATGGTATGGAATANAAAGTAATAAAATATGGGTTAAGATAAGAACAGGTTAATAACTAAAATAAAATAATGAAAAAAATCATAATAATATTGATAATAATAATAATATTGTAATGAAAAGGAAAACGACGAGAGAGAGAGAGAGAGGAGGAATGAAAACAAAACAAACAAACAAAAAAACCAGGTGATGCACCCACTCACCATCCACCGACCGATGCCCAGCCAGTCCCGGAGCAGCGATTGCCCCCCCCGGCCAGCTCCCCACCACTAATACACTGAGCATGACATCATATGGTATGGAATAGCCCTTTGGCCAACAAGTTTGGATCAACTGTTTTAGCTGTCCCCCCTCCCCTTCCAGCTTCTTGTGCACCTGGCAGAGCATGGGAGGCTGGAAAAGTCCTTGACTAGTGCAAGCACTACTTAGCAACAGCTAAAACATCAGTGTATTATTAACATTATTCTCATACTAAATCCAAAACACAGCACTATACCAGCTACTAGAACGAAAATTAACTCTATCCCAGCCGAAACCAGGACAAGGGGCTGGCAGAATTCCACAGTGAAACGGAGCTTTCCGTGAGTTGCTCCTACTTTGACAGCTCAGGATTTGCATAAAGCAAATTATTCCATTAGATACATTAATGAATACATTCATTTAAAAATTAATTAAAAACCCTAGCCATACTACTGTGCATAAAAAGTATCTGATTGAATTCTAGTTCAAAATGCTGGCATATGGGAAGATTCCAACATTTCTGTCTTCTGCCTTAAACTTACTATATTCACTTTTCAGCAGTTGTCTCTTCCTATGGCCTCAAGGTCCACAGTTACAGTGAATATTTTTGGTATTACTTTAATAATGTGTTATTCTTTTGGTACCATCCGATAGACTATGTTCTTTTGCATATTATGTTTTGTTTAATTAAAAAAGAACAACATATGTTCTGCAATACAGAGAGCTGAATTACAGATGCATTAACTCAAAGCTTTCTTTCATATTTTATATAAAAATATAACACCACAGATTTCTGTGTTTACTGAATTGATATGTATATAAAACAGACTTCAGTACTATCAGACAGCTAATTAAAATGGTGGAAAGAAAACAGTTATGCTAAATTAAAGTTCTTGGAACTTAAGCTTATGGTTTAGAAGTCTATGGGAACTGCTACTGTATTACACTCTCTCCAAAGCAGAATTTATTTGGATAGTATGAAATAAAACTCTAGCAAATACTTTTTGTGTTCCTTTTCCATTGAATATTAAGGTGATTTAAGTGTTGTTTATACATAATAGTCTTCTTATAAGTAATTCTCAAACAGTATATTTCAGTTTTACTTTGAGTGACTTCTGAAGTGCTACATATGCGCAAAGTGCCTCCTGTATCACAGTTAGCTACTGGAAAATAGAATAGCTCTATGATTACATAGAAAAATAATTTCCTTAGCTTTATTCCACTTACAGAAATGACCTCTGAAAACACTTCAGCCGCACGCACACATATCACAGAAGAAAAGCCTCAAAAATAGTCACAAGACTATAAACCACAACAGGTATAATAAACATACAAGATTTAACCCAGCCTCTACCTAATGTAACTTTTACTTAGGGCAAATTTAACCCCAGTGTTTCTCCTAACAGCAAGGCTTTACCTACAAACAATGTACATACTAATACAAACCTTTGCAAGCTTAAAACAACTACTTTTTCCTACAGGAAGAAAGGGGGGGTTTTGCACCATACCCATTATTATATAGGCTCAGGTGTGCACTAAGACAATTACAGCCTTTCCCACTACCACAGTCATGTGCCCCTTATAAAGGAAATCAGGTGCCTTTGTAAAGCATTTATTTGCTGGGTTTAGGCATGGCTTCCTAGCTATTCCTTTAAAAACTCTGCCTCCAGAGGAAGAGATTACTGCCTTAATATAGGTAAATAGATATCTTATGTTCTCCTGCGCAGTAGCTGTAGGGAGGTTTATCTACTTTTTTTTTTTTCTAATGTTACATAGCTGAGATTTGAAATGTTAACCTCTGTAATCCAAGTGATAACTACCTATGTGTTTCTATGCAGAAATACTAGTTTATGCTGTCTCAACTGTTATTAAACTCTAGGTAATTTGAATTCTAACTATTATTATAGTTGTAAGAGCAATAGGCTTGAAACTTCTCATTTTTTAAAAACATCAGTGTAAAATATGTACTAGTAACCACCCTTCCAGGTACAGAGACAAAAGAAGGGTCAGGAGGATCAGAATAGCAATGAATGCATCTCCAGAGACAGCACTGGTAAAAGGCAAACCTAAAATTTTGTGTGGTAAGAAGCACCATAATATTTGCAACTCCATGTAGCTTTATCATTTGGCAATTTTTTTTTTAAATAAATAGCTTTACTTATGTATCTCTAACTGTCTTTAATGTCAGCTACTCAAGTAGCTACAGCTAAATAACAGCAACTAGTAGCAAAGCGATTTATATCAATGGAACTAGAGGGAACTTGTGCTCTATTTTCTGGCTACAAAGTAAGCATCACCCAGGCTGAACGGAATGAATAAAAGTTAACTGAAATATATATTTTGCATTTTTCTTAAACAAAAGCAGATACAAATTGGAGAGGTCATAATACCTCATAGCTTGCTGCTTATAAAACCTTGTCTAGGGAATTTCATTGTTTAGCAACACACAAGTACAAAGCATATACATTTTGAGCACAGATGGCTTCCTAACTGAGCACTCACTTGTTCTCATTACTGTGCTCTAATATCACAAATCTTTCATATTTATTATGTTAAGCTGCTAAAGTGCCAGATAAGTCACCTTTTTCTGAATATACTAGGATTTACTTCCAAGCACAATGCATAGAGTGAGCAAGACAATATACTTTATTTTTAAATGTTAACACCAATTCAAGCAACTTGAGACAATATGTAAACATCTAGTAGCAGCAAGATGGTTACATATCTTCTTAAAGGCTACTGTAGGCAGCATTTGGAAATACTGTCAGTAGAAACATCTGTGGAAAAAACCTTTAAGCTTCTAGCTCTTCCACAAGAAAAACAGACAGCTTAACAGTTCGCTCAGAGTACTGAGGGAGAAATGCAAACATATTCCCATTGCAGAAGCAGGATAGCTAGTCTGGAAGAGTGGTGATCTCTGTGCAAAACCCAGAAAGCTCCTGAACGATCTATCATGAAAACTTGCATTTCTCTTAAAGTACCAGGAAAAACTAAACAAGTGAATTACAGAAAGTGTTAGGCAACAATACTGATATTTATGGAAGCTCGCCTGATTATCTCTGACCTTTATGGCATTAGTAAAGGATTTGTTTGTCATACTGCTGTAACACTATTGTGTACATACCTTTACATTCCACACCAATCTTCATTCTATACTGATGTTCTTGTGACTTCTACAGGAAACAGACTAAGCATAACTTTAAGCCCTGAATTTGTCCAAATGTGTAGAGAAATTACTGCATTCACCTCATCTGTCTACCTGAGAGGTAGGTTTAAAAATATATATTTAAGTTCAGAGACTGCAATGCAGTAGGAGAAAAGGTAAACCAGTTAGACCTGGAATAGCAGAATTTATTACAACTGCTGGAAAGACAATAAAGTATAAAACCCAAATTAAAATTTTGTGTTAGTACTGATTTTAAAGCTTGTCTTAAAACTATTCCAGCTTTGTGCATGTCAGCAGTGAAAGTACCTGCTTCTGCACCCTCCCTCACCTTTAGGTATACTTGGTGTTTTCTCCCTGCTGCTAAAGGTTTCAATGTCTAATTAGTATGTAAGGGAAATGGGTAGACAAGCACTGGAATGTGGGGCAATGGCTTTAAGAGTTACAGATTACTTGTGTAACCACTTCCTCTAACACAGGAAGCCAGAGACTAGTACTTGCCACTCTTCTGATGCAGATCAAATCATGTTATACCTCATGTTGATACTGTAACTGTGAAGATAAAATATAAAAGTCACAGTACAGAATACAGAGCTATTGCACACTTGTTCTTTCAACAGGCATGAAAAGGAAGAAAACATATTCATTCTGTACAACTTGCAGTTAGAGATTATTTTAACTGGGGGGACATCTTGCACATGCTGATCTGGGTCATAGGCACTGAAGCCTGCCTATGTAAACATCATTCTTCCACACTGCTCTTTATCTTTTCAACAATTCTGTTCTCAGGATTCCTTCCTAATTTAGCCTTACTAGCGCTCTGCCCATAACCTACTTAACGTTACTTGTCTTGCATTTTGACCTTGGTCTTCTGTAATTTAGACTAAGCTCTTATATTCAACTTTGTTCAGTCTCTAAAGTATCGTTCTAATTTATGCCATTAAAAAGGTTTCAGCTGGCTTGTTATTAAAGTTTTGCGGAAAACAGCAGCTCAGAGCAGTGACTACTTGTTAATTTAAGACATTTTCAAACCTTGGACATTAGGACACCACCCTACCATGCCAGAAAATGTACATAATACTGTAGACAGGTCAAAGAAAAAGCACATCAACACCTGAAGACAAGGTGCAATGAAATGTTTAAAACGTATCTGACCTTTCAAAAGGACATACACCCTGTTAAAATCTACTGACCTATAAAGATTACTACACCACTTTAGGTCCAACAGCAATTCAGTCAGTAGTACCTGCCTCTTCTTGCCTCTGGCTGAGACTGGCCTTTTGGGCCTTCTCTTCTAGATGCGCAAAGCAGGCGTGCTTGCTGCCAGGCGGCTAGGATAGAAGAGTTAAAGAGGGCAGAAAAGGGCCTAAGCTTTTTTTTTTTTTTTCAGTCCCTGAATAATCTGTGCTATTTTGGTACAAACACAAATGTGGGGCAATCCTGTAGCCTACAAGTGACTGAAGTATGTATGCAGTGCCTCAGCTGTGCACATGGCAGTCCTCCATGACTTCATGAAACCAGAGTGTTGTACAGAGCTAAAAATACAGTGGCTTGTCAGACTGGATGATGAAGCATTCTACAGCCAGGTACCTAGAATGCCAGCAATCATCTGTGTTGCAGTCAACTTTCCCCCCCCAAATTGACTTGATTCTTAGAAACTGATGGTAATCCAACTTAAGCAACTTGAATTGCACAATTTGAATCTAAGCTTTTTCAATTGTTTTGGGTGCATGTGATACTTATTTCAGGTTTTGTAATCTAGAAGGCCTACTTACTATGTTGAAATAAAAGATATGGATTTAAACATCTTCCTAAACCATGTGGTTTACGATGCTTTTGATGAATTACAGACCCAATTTAAAATATTGGCTATGCAGAAGCAGCTTTATGTAAATGATGCCATAGGAAGAAAGAAACCAAAACTTACAACTCCAGCATCCTTGTAAGCTTCTGCCTCTTGACAAGCTTGATCAATGATCTGGGTCAACGGAAGAGAACTTCTTGGTGTCCCTGCAAGAATAATGCTGCTTACCCCAGGGCACGCACAAACCAAAACCACATACAGTAACAGCTTTCAGGTAGGATAACTATGGGGACTGGCACACTGAGATAGGGAGAAACAGGGTAAACTTGCCAAAAGGCTGCTGTATCTCCTTGTGACATGCCTTAATGAGATCTCTTTCCTTAGCTGAACTTGACAGATCTGCTGTAACCATTCAGCTCCTAAATCCAATTCACAAACTTGAGGAATATCTGCTGTAATCTCTTATTGCACCAGGTCTGCTCTTAGCTTGTTACTCCTGTTCTTCTTATAGCTTATCCTGCATTAGTGATGCTCCACGCAATACAACCCATGGTGAGACTGACCTCTGGGTCTGCAGAATACCTATGCTAAACACCAGTCAATTTAAAATTAGTTCAAGCTATCTTAAACTCTAATCTGAAAGGCTGATGGTATCTGATCTTCAGAATAAGTAGTTCATGGCAGAAATGAACACACATGGATTTTGTTGGAGTTCAGTGAGTTTCCCTTAAGATCAACTCCAAAGTCTTTTCTGATACTTGGGCTCCTAAAGCCAGGCACGGAGAGTCTGACATGGAGACTGTGAAGAGCCCTCTGACAACTTTGTCAGACGGCAGCGTGGAGAGAGCTGGCCATAGTGCCTGTTGGCTGCTTCTGGGAAAACGTGGAGCACGGTGAGCTTTGGGCACCAGCCTGTCAAGGGGAAGGTGTGATCAGCTCTGCTTACCCTGAGTCCCAGGAAAGGTGGACGAGGAGGTCAGGGTGGAGCAAACCCTCCCTGTTATCTGAGCCTCCTGTTGCCTCTCAGGACCTGCGAGAGCTCTAGCCAACATCTGTCCTGCCCCAATGCTCATTTGCGCAATTTTGTAGCCACTGCCTCTTAAAACGCAGCCGTGAGGAGCTCACCAAAACCAAACCCTTGTTTTCTCAGCCTCCCGCCCTACACGGAAGCGTCTCCCGCCTCTTTTACCTCTAGAAAGGGGAGATGCCCAAACCTGTGGCGCTTCACGAGGGGCCCACAGCGGCGGCTGAAGGGAGAGGCTTCCAGGGGAGCGGGCCTTCTGCCGCGGGCCGCAGCCGGGCTAACGGGCGACGCGGGCGGCAGGGCCCGGTCCC
>WAAD01004934.1:58968-108860 GCA_013389945.1 Fregata magnificens
GCACAAATGATTATGAAAATCACTGTAAAAAGGGAGGTGTGGTGGCTTAGAGACCAGATGCATCTCACAACCTCTCTATCTGTTATTGGGAGGTAGAATGTACTACAACTCTTCTGTATGTGAGTCTTTTTTGCTGTTTGGATGACTTGATGGCATAGCCTCTGTTCTTAATTTGAAAGTATTTGTGAGAGTTTTCTCTTTTGAGGTGTTGGAATGATGCATCTTTAAAAAAAAATGAGGAACTGATGTTCTGACATTGTTAGAACATGTGCTTGCATTTCCTAAAAGGGTTTTCACTCTGATCTCTCTTTTTTTTTTTTTGGGGGGGGGGGGGGGGGGTAACTGTCGTGGCAGTCATCTTGTGTCAAAGAAAACTGTTTAAAGTCATGCTCTTAGTTAACATTTTACTTCACAATAGCAGTGAAGCAGAAAGCCAATATGAATTTTATGTCTAGCTCTTGCATTTTTTTAATATATCTGTAGCATCTGTTTTTCACTCTATAATGCTGTTCTTGACCTTCGTAATCTCTGATGTCTCTCTAGGTTTGTGAAGTCTACAAGCTTCATAGAGAAACTTTTTATTTAGCACAAGATTTCTTTGATCGGTTTATGGCAACACAACAGAATGTTGTAAAAACACTATTGCAGCTTATTGGTATCTCTTCTTTATTCATAGCAGCAAAGCTTGAGGTAAGTATCTCCAGCTTTACTTAAACATAAAAATGTGAATGGACAGACAGCACACTTATTGTACGCTAGATGCATTTTGGCAGGCTTTATGGAGTTGTTGCTATGACTTTTCAGCTGGGAGACAGGAAAAAAAAGATCCTTTTTTTTCTTTTTTAGAAGTGGCTAAAATTAAGACTAACTAACATCACAGTATATCTCTTTAATCTTAAAAGGGTAGTCTCTTCAGTGTTAGAATAAATCGAACATTTTTAATTGTGGTTACTAAATGAGTTTTTGGCTAGCTGCTGTATACAGAGACCACTCGTTGCAGTTCTGTTGTCAGTGGAGTACCTACTGGATGATAGTCTGAGCTATTCTTTATTTACTGGAACAAATTGAACTATTAAAATACATAGGGCTTTTTAAGTTCTTACTGTTTGTCTTTTAGTAAGAGGGCTATTATTCTTCAATCTGTTCTTCTCAAGCAAGGGATAAAAGGCACTTTCTTTAGGATGTATAAGAAAATCTTGATGTCAATTACTGTCTCGGTGGTGCTGTAGTCAAACATAATGCATGTTGTACTGATCCATCAAAAGTGAAAGGTGCAGGCTATGAGCAGGAAGGTTGAACAAGAAATCTATGTATATTAAAGGCGGAGGAGAACACTAGAAGTTATGATGGGGGGTTGGTTTTTTTTTTCCTTTTTCCCCTCTGTTTTGAAATGCTGAAGTAGTGGTGGGTTGTTCTTTTTTCTTTCTGTTTTGTTTTTTGGGAGGGTTTTTTTGGTGGTGGTTTTTTTTTTTTGATAGCATATGAAACTAGTTACAACCTATTCCACAAATTAAATACTTGATCTCCTATCTTTCAGGAAATTTATCCACCAAAGCTGCACCAGTTTGCCTATGTTACAGATGGAGCTTGTACAGAAGATGAAATCCTCAGTATGGAATTGATCATTATGAAGGTAATATTTCAAAGTGGAATTAGTTCTACTTTAGTTTTTAAAAACATGTAGCATAATAAGACTAAAAGCAGAGAGCCTCGGTTAATCTTATGTGCTGCTAAGAGGCACAATTTCTCTTTCTAATTAGAACACAGTGTTCACTAGGTAACAAGTGATTTAAAGCATCCACTAGTCTGCATACTAACAAAATGAATCGTTCCCCCACCCTATCAGCAGAAGGAGGTACAGGAAAGGATTAGATTTGCATGTTTCAAAGATGCCGTGACCAACTGGAATTACAGCTTCTGATCTGGAGTAAAGTTGCATGGTTTAAGTTAGGAACTCTTTATTAATACTGAAGTCTTGTGCATGTCTCCTTTCAGGCTCTTAATTGGAACTTAAATCCACTGACAGTTGTATCATGGCTAAACATTTACATGCAAGTTGCATATTTAAATGAGCTTTATGAGGTATTGCTGCCACAATATCCACAGCAAATATTCGTACAAATAGCAGAGGTAAGACTGATTTCTTCCTTCAAATACTATTTCACCTGGAAATAAAAGTGTTCTTGTGATAGACTTGTTAAACATCTCTTGTCTTGTAGCTCTTGGATCTCTGTGTGCTGGATATTGGCTGCTTGGAATATACATATGGAGTACTTGCAGCTTCTGCTTTGTATCATTTCTCCTCATCTGAGCTGATGCAGAAAGTTTCAGGTATTGGCATTTATAAACTAAGTCTAATGTGTTTACAAACATTAAGTCTTCATTCAGGCAGATAAGTGTATGTCTTGTCTTCCAGGTTATGAATGGTGTGAGATAGAGGAATGTGTAAAATGGATGGTTCCGTTTGCGATGGCTATAAGGGAAGTAGGAAGCTCCAAACTCAAACACTTTAGAGGTATAGCTCCTGAAGACTTGCACAATATACAGACGCACATAAACAGCTTGGATTTGCTGGTATGTATGTGCATAATGAAGACAAAATCTGTCTGTAGAATCTCCTAAATCTTGTTTCTTCTTTGCTTAGAACACACAGTAAACCTAAGTGAAGCATTATCAGATTGAGACTGAGTGTATTCAGATGATGAAAAGCATAAGGTTGTACTCCAGTTCCAAAATTCTTGGGACTGACTTGTTCAGTATTTAGTTTAAAAAGGTGATTTTGACTTAAGCCTCTCTTCTCAAACAGCAAATAATTACCCTAGAAATCAGAACCATATTTCTACCCTTTGGGATACTTCAAATATTGTATGTTAGACCTTTCTCTATAGGAAATACAGGTAATGCACCTTGTCTGATGAAAAAGAGAAAATAGACTGGTGACTTGAGACTGCTTTTGTGGGACTGTTATGTGACAGTGGTGGTTGACAAGAAGTTGAGCAAGAGTGGTTTTCAGCATGAGAAACTTGCAGAGGATCAAAATCTTGTCCAACAAATTGTAGTTAATCTAAGCTATTGGGTTTTTTCCTATTTAGGTTATTTAATTGTACTAGAAGTTAAAGCTCTTCCTGTTCAGTTGCTTATGAATTTTGCTTTCTTGAAGATACAGGTACCATAATGCTGATCATCAGATTCCAAAAGTTAATACTGATCGCTTGGGGTTTGTATTCACTAAGTACTGTGTACTGCATGATTTATCAGTTACTGTTAGGGGGGTTAGATATAGATATGCATTTCTAGATTAGCAATCTATCAAGTTATAAAACACTGAATTATATTGATCTGTTGCATAGATATACCAAAGTACAGATTTTTTTTCTTTTCCTGTTCTTTCAGGACAAAGCTCAAGCGAAACAAGCCATATTGGCTGAGCAAAATAGGACTTCGCCTTTCCCCACTGGTGTCCTTACACCACCACAAAGTAGTAAGAAACAGTCTTCTGGACTGAAGCCAATATGACTGTAGAAACTGTTGACAGACAATTTTGCTGAAGTGCCTGTTCTGCTGGTTCTAACTCCTGCTCCATTACGGAAATGCTGCCAGTGAAGTTCATAAGCTTTTATGGAATCTGAAAAGGAAACCTTACTTTTTTTTTGACAGAAGAATTTTTCTATTTGAAATATTTTTATTGAACATTAAAATATTTTAAAGAAATGGATCAAGTACACCAGCCATTTAAAAGAACACCGAAGAGTGCTCCAAATGCTGCTACGGAGGGTGATGCTTGATGTGACCAACTGTTCAGAAAAAGGGCTTGATTGGTTACTGTGCCTGTTTGTCCTGTGGATAATCTGCAGTCATACTGTCCCCTGTTGACAAATGGGCAAAAAGTGCTGCAGAAGACAACATTTCAAAGTCTCTTTTTCAAATTGTTGGCTTACAACTTGATGCCTTTTTAAAAACTCTTTATTGTAAATGCTGCTATGTCTCTGTGTATCCATTTTTAATAAAAAAGCTGTCGAGGACAGCTGGTTTTATGTATATTCCTATTTTTCTTTCAATTATGGTCAGCTAAGGTTTTTCAGACTGTGACCACTAGTAGTGTGGGAGTTGGGGATGAATAATGTAGTAACTATCGCTTTATTTATTTACCAGTACCGGCTTATCAATTAAAACTTCCTTTTTTGATACTAAGATAAAATTGTCATGTTGGGCTACTTGGATTTCCCTTAGCCAGATGCAGGTGGCTAGGGAAGGGATAATAAACATGACAAGTATATGGGGAATCCTTCCACAACACACTTTCCAATGATCAATGTATTGGGAAATTCTTGAATCAGATTGTCTGGATTGTTACGCAAGAAGTGATCGGTAGGAAAAGCCTACCTTTTCTTAAAACATAATCATTTAAACTTTGGGATCTTGGCATAGTCTTTGACAACTAATTGTCTTCTGTGCAAAATTGAATTCTGGAATGGTGTGTGCCTTTTTACAGGAAGAGTTGTCCTTCTTGACCTTTGCAAGGTCTGAGAATCTGAGAAGTCATAGTAAGACGTTTTCTGGAAAGTCATGGTTCTGGAGAAAAGGGAAATAGAGAAATAAATGTAAAAAATTCCTTGTTTTTTCTCATGCTGTTCACTTTGAAGGACTGTTCAACAATACTGAAAACTTGAGACTACCAAGATTCATCGTGTTCTCTTATAGATAACTTAAATGCTACAACACTTATTTCAGGAAGCTCCTACTCTGCTGTTGGTTAATTTTTCTAAACATTAGTTCCCAGCAAGGCTGCTCTTTTTTTTTTTTTTTTTAAGTTATTCTCCCTTTTGCTCTTCCCTGACCCAGTATTCTGATAAATGTTTAAGCTTTAATGTAATAAAAATGCCTACGGTAACTAATGGTAAGCAAATTATTTGGTGCTGCTGGCTTTTTTTTTTTCCCTTGCAATGAACGGTTCTAAGTTCTGAGCTAACAAAACAAGTGTAAATGTTAGCTGAAGAAGTTTGCTGGTGCCAGTTCAGACAGGTTTTAATTTCTTGGAGAACTACATATCCTTAGACAAATGAATGTTATATTTGCCTATTATTGAAAAAGTTTATAGCACTGGAGGAATTGTCAAGACACATTTTGGTACTTTGTCCTTAAATTTAGAACACAAAAATGGGGGGGGGGACACACACAACCCTCCTGAAAGGTGGTCTTGGCTTAATTCCTAAATCACCAGCCAAGCTTCAGTACCAGTCCTCCCACTGTTACTTTTCAGTGCTTAGTATGTGTTTCATCTCTTTATAAAGAGAAAAAAAAAAAAACCAACCCCAAAACAAACAAAAAATCCACCTAAAACAAAAAATCATATTTAACTGTAACTGGCCCCTTATAAATGGGGATTGCATTTTCTTTATGACTTCTAACTGTTCAAGAAAATATTCTGTAATAACAGAGATATGATGAACTCTAGCTTTCAGTTTAAGCTAAATACAACTTTCTGATTAATGAATTAATCTATTCAATAGTGAATGCAGGTGTTCCATGTGTTCTTGGCTGTGTGGGAAACCTGTATCTGAGAGAGATATGTTTATCTATGAATGAAACTGTTCAGATAACAGGCCTCTTTCTAAATTGGATCTCTGCTTTAGATGGTAATCCTGCTAATTTTATAACTTTTTTTTCCCCCCTTCCTGAAAGGTCAGCCTGCTTTATTTTGATGGCAAGCAGTCTGTTCAGAGTGTGGGGATCATGGCTTTGCAGCTTCCCAGGTAGGAATGCAGTCACGTGCCAGAGATGTGGTACTTTCCAGCAGGGGTGACTTACCTTAAGAGCTGTTTTCTTACTTTCTCATCTTTATCTCATGCTTTAAGAATATTTGTTTCTGGTTGTCTTGCAACACATGTGGATACTTATGTCTGCCTGAGTGTGCTGTCTTTCTAGCGTAGCTTGAAAAAATCATGCACTGATTGCCACAGGCTGAAAACCATTTTAGGGAGGAATGGTGCGGCTAATTCTAAGGAAGATAGTTGTCCCTATTTAAAAAAAAAAAAAAAACACAACCCAACCAAAACAAAAAACCAGAACAAAACCAAAAGGGAGTTCCCTCCGTATTTCTTTGGCTGAGGATCCTATTCTAAATTTTCTCCGGTCCTGGATGAATCTGGAGACAGATTCATGGCAGGTGGGGGGAAGCGAGTGGGCAGTTCTGCCTGACCAGATATGAGAAAAAGGTTTAGTGTGTTTACAAGTGGGCTGAAGTTTGTGCAACAAAGATGAGCTAATATCAAATCATATGTTTCTGCAAGCTGTCTCTGACTTTAAGCATGTTACCCTGAGAGGTGGGGAGAGGGCTCCAGGGGAGGATGGCCCTGGGGCAACGCGCAAGGCTGCTGTTCCTGCTGCGGGAGTGCGGGGGGCTCAAAGGCGCTGAGGAACGCCGAGAAAGCAATTTAGCCGTGCATTGCTGCACATTCCTCCACTGGAAACTGTCTCTCGCTTTAATAGCTACAGACCAGCATAAAGCATGCTGCAAAGTAAATTGAATTCTGCAGTAACCCGGGTGGCATATGATTATCTTCCTCCTCCTGAAAGGTTTGTCGTAACTATGTATCAAAACCTCACCTTGGTTTGAAAGCTGGGGGCATTGGAGAAGCTTCGAACAAGAGAAATGAATCTAATGCTAATTTTCTATTACTGCTACTATAAAATTGAAAGTTGGTGGTAGCTGTGACCATATTGAAGGAAATAGCCCCAAATGAGTAAGTTGAAGCTGCAGTTGTGAGCTGGGGTTGGGGAGGAGGAGGAGCACTGGTGAGCGGAAAGGATGAAGGATGCGGAGGTCTGTGCTGTGAGCCTGCCGGATCCTAAGCTGTGGAAAATGCTGTAATAACCTAACAGTAGTTCATAGAAATAGTTCTACATAGCTTGTCTCCCATAAAGCAGTAGGATGGTCTGCCTGTGGCTATCAGTTTCTAGGTCTCAGGTCAGCATCTCCTCTTGGTTCTCAGGAATTACAGCACGAGGGGTTTTATTACATCCCTGCTTGCACGAGGTGAAGGTAAGCAGCTGGCGCAAGTTCAGTGGAGTGCTTGCACAAATATTCAGCCAGGCATCCCATGGGAGCTGCAGGCCCCGTAAGCTCTTATGGCCTGGCTCGAGTTTCTCTCGGTTCCTGGGTGCTGTTTCCTTCATGTACAGCACAGCTGGCTCGTCTCACAGCAGTAGCAGCCTGAATTCAGGTGGCTGGGTAAAACGCTCTTCCTTCGACTAGGCTGTGAAGTCGGACCTTGGTGCAAGCGTACAAGGCTTGCTGCAGCATCGCCTCTCGGGGGCTGGCATCAGGGCACCTGAACTTTAGCTTGGGAATTGCCAAAGGCTACAACTGGCTTTCCTCCAGACTTTAATGGGAGTAACACCCAGTCAGGGCACTGCAAGGTTAGGTAAAGTGTGTTAGGAAATAGTCAGGGGGCCAATGTGTACTGCGGCGGGGGAATTGGCAAGTGCACAGGTTGACATTGGGTGGACCCACTTTACCTTGTTTGTTGGCATAAATCTCTTACTTTGAGAACGTGCTTCCTCTATGTATTTAACAACATGCATTTAAAACATCGGGTTACTCATACCATCATCTTCCAAAACTTCCTTCCCTGCAGCCCTCCCCTGTCAAAAAAGGGAGACGCTAGCATATACCGTGAAATAATACGGGTTAACCCAGACTTTGTCTAGCCTTGAATTTGTTGGGGATTAAGCACAGCTCCTCCTTGCTGTCAAGGTTGAGATCAGCCTGACCCGGGCTTTTGTAAGCTCTCTGGAGATCTCCTGCTCACCGCGTTGATGCCTGTGGCAGGAAGCAGCATGGCTCTTCCTTCCCCTTCTCCTCCTGCCCGTGCCCCTGCCAGCATCGCCTGTGCCGCAGGGTGCAAACCTGCTGAGGGTGGGGTGGGCAGTCAAGGTGGAGTAACTGAGAGGGGTTTTTTTTTAATTTTTTTTTTTTTGTGTGTCTGTGAGATGGCAGGAGGTGATGACTATGTACAAACGGGGAGAAGACTTTAATGTCCATTTCTTGCCATTACAGCACTTGTGAAACTTCTGTGCTTTGAAGTTAAGACTCCAGCAAAAAAGTCACTTGGCTTGGGTTGTTGATAATAAGTATTTTGGTGATGGGCTCTTTCAGCCGTGCTACCTGCAAACAAGTCACATTATGTCTTACCTTTAAAGTACAAAACCTGTTTCTCTCGAGTTTTGAATTGTGCACTACTGACACAACTTATACTTAATCTAACATTTAATTAAGACTGCAGAACATTACAATACTATGTAATCTGTCTCCTTTCAGTCTCTTGAAATAATCAGTTCAAGCCAAGGCCAAAAGGGTAAGTTTGTATATGAAGCTTTTTATTTCTGTTTATGCTGAATTTGAGATTATAAAAAGAAATAAAGCATTCTTTGCAGACTGAATAAAACCAGGGTTTTCAAAACTCTGCAGACTGGCATGTTTGAGGGTAAATTAGATCAAATGGCTATTAAGGAAGGAAGGAAAACCTCTCTGATCCCAGGGGGCTTTGGTCCTACAGCTGCTGGCAATTCAGAGGAGCAGACTGTCTATTGGAACTACATATCTATTTGCAAACTGGTTTTGTTTTACCAAGCTGAACATGCTCTTGTGTAAAAATTACAGTAAGAAGGCAAATGTATTTTATAATGTACTGATTTTTGATGTCTCAGCAGGGCTGCAGTAATATTCAAGGAAGAAAAATATGAAAGGCTTATTTCTGTTTGGCTTAGGATGTGTGATCACCTGGGATATAAGGAAAAATGATGCGCAGAGCCTCACCCTAACCTTCCTTTTGCTGGTGGACCCTGGCTGGGTAGACCTGTTCTTCCTCTTCCCAGGAATTTCAGTTAAATATCTGCTTGTTTGAACTGAAGAGACTGCCACCAACACGTAAGGGGGGTAAAAATCCCCTACTCCTCGGCATGAGAGTAAGGACTTACTTCTACCGGCTGGTGCCTGTGCTCCAAGACGTGCGCACCAGCCTCTGCCCCTGGGATGGAGAAGAGCCTGCGGTTGCCCAACAAGACCTTCTCTTTGTTTGAAGGGGAAGTATTTCCTTTATCAGCATGTTTTCCTGTGATGTATTATGAGTCTCAAATGTTACATTTCTGACTTGGGCTTGGCTAGAGAAATAAGGGTTTAGTTGCGTTCTTAAATTTCCATGAGCACTGGAAAGAGGAGGAGGTAGTGCGTTTACAAACAGTGGCTGTGGTGGGGAAACGGTTCTCTAAATCTGAATGCATTTAGTATATTTCTGGCAATATTTCAGTTGGTCTTCACTTTGTTTAAAAAAAAAAGTATTCAGCCGCATATGTTAAAGGACTCTTAAACTATAAAGGCAAAATCAAATGTTTGGTTTTTTTACAAACTGTATACAACAAAGTTCCTTGCAACTGAAACGATACTGGTTTTAATAATGAGCTAAACAATTTTCCTGACAGAGAGAAAAGCAACAAGCCTAAACATTTTCTGGAAAATCATGCAGCTAAAGGCCATGCCACAGACATGATTTTCCTGGTACTAAAAGCGTATCTTGGTATGTCGCATTTTCTTCCACTGGAGGCAGATTGTTTTATTTTCAGTAGGGTCGGGGTCCAAAGTAACTTGTGTAGAGACGTGAGCTTTCAGAAAGAAACCACCATATACATTGATGGCATAAGGATGCAAAATCCACTAAAGCTGAGAGGGTGAGACTGCCGCTGGTTACCATGAGCAGGCAGCACACCGCTATGCTCTGGATCTCGGATCGTTGCTTTTTTATTTAAATATGGATGGAGGAGTCCTCACGTAGAACTAAAAATAAGTGGCTTGGCTAGAAATTAGGCACTCACTGCAATGACAATAAAGATGTAATAAAGCTGTGTAGGAAAGGGTTGGAGTTTCCCCCCCCACCCAAGGCAAAAGAAGAAGTAGGGACAGCTGTGATTCGCCAGGTTATTGTGTTCAGACTCCAGCTACATGAGTTTACCTATTGTGTGCCCTGCGTGTAACTAGGATAAATGGTTTGAGCGTTCTTGGATTGAATCCCAGAGTAACAACATCAGACAGAAAAGAGTAATATGGTGCTTTATTTTATAATCCCGTGTAAGGTGTTTTGATTTTTTTTTTGGGGGGGGGTGGGGGGGGGGGCGGGGTAGTCTACCAAGATGCCAGCCTCTGCAGCTCAATGCCTCAGCTCAGTTTTTCTATCTGTTAAAGAATTATTGAGCATGACGAGAATGAAAAGAAAACCTTTTTTTTCCTTCCCCTCCCCCCCTGCCCCCAACGTTCATCTTCCAAGTTCTTACTAGATGTCAATGTAATATTTGGACCGTACAGTCACAGTGAGGTTTGCTTGTTATGCTTCCGTTTAAGGTCGGTCTGAGAATAAACAAGTTGCTCTCTCATCTCATCCAGATCTGCAAAACGTTGCTTTCTGATGGTCATAAAGCTGATGTTTCTGGGCTCGCAGGAGGCATCCCCTCTTACATATGCCAGAGTGATGATGATGATGTTTTCTGGGCACTGTAGAGGGCAAGTGAAAACCTTTTTACATCTTGGTTTGTGAGGTCTGGTTGTCAGCCACAGGCTTGCAAGATCAAAGAAAAATGTTTTAATTTTGGCCAAAATCTTGCAGAATGAAGAATGCGCTGAGGAAAGGTTAGCTGATCCTGTGTGGTTTTATTAGTATTCTGGGCTTCAGTCAGGAGATTAATAATGGCCACAGACAGTGTCTCTTCATATTAAAGTGTCTTCACATGAGTAGTTTGGGTGAGTGCAAAAGGACTGCAAGGCACAAGCAAGCTGTCTTGTCTCGCCCCAACTGACAATGAGTCAACACTTTAATATAAAGAAGAGACAGTTGGTAACAGTCATTAACATAACAAAGTGCCCTATAGATCACTCCAAATTCATCTGACTGTTTTTAAGCAAATGTTTTCCCCTGAGAAGTGGCAACAGAACAATTTGTTGAATGTTTTGCTGCCTGGGCCACCCTGTTCTGCTGGGAGTGGGAGAGGTGCTCCTGCTGGATGGCTGGTCCTGAAACCTCCTAGCAGAGGATGGTATTTTCTTGCAGTGACAGTGTGCTAATTTTTTATTTTTTAGCCTAATTTCCTATCAAAACTGGACTCGTGGGGTTTTTTTGTAAGTTTTTCCTTTTTTTTTTTTCCTCTCCCTTCCCTGTCTGTTGACTTCCTCCATTGGACAACTTCAAGAAGATCTGACTTCTGTCAATACAGGTAAGAAGAAAAAGGAGTCAGACAGGCTGCTGATCCTCCACATGAAGAAGCAGCACAGGCTCAGCCACTGTGCTCTGTGCTTGGCTGGACCCCTGGACGAGTGACAGCAGGGGCTCTGTGCTGGCAGGACGAAAGGTGGGAAGCAAGAGGGAAGAGGGGAAGAAGGAATATCAGGGGCGTAGCGCTGGCAGCTGTGATGTACATCTGGCATTGATGGGGCTGAGTAGAGGCTAAGAGTAGCTCCAAGGAGGGAAGAAACACCATGCACAAGAGCAGTTCTGTTAGTCTGGTGCTCATGGAGAAATTTGCTTGACTTCTGTACATACCATCGCACTGGGATGATGCAAAAAATGCATTGGTTGAATGTACCAAGAAGCCACTGCTTGTCTGCCCAGAACAACCTGGTTTTGTCATTGCTGTAACTTGCATGTGCTCTTGAACTATGGTAAGACTACAGGTTTCTCCTGTGGTTTCTGAGGGCTGCCCGCCGGTGGCAACAGGGCTGGGGTGTGCTGGCAGCTGCAGTGGGTTTGGATCCTCCCGCTGCCAAGTGGACTTTGCTTCCCAGCAGCCTGCCTGAACAGAAACCCCATTTCCTGGCACTGACGTAATGGAAAGGTTCGACTCCGGAGAAGGTAAATCACAGGAGTCTGGGACACGTTGCTGGCTGGCACTAAGGGTAGAGATACCAGAGCAACCCAGGCAGGGGTTAGTTTTGAAAGGCATCAATTCACCGCTTCTAACTGTGTATCTGACTTTGCTGCGTGCTTACAGATAGGTCATCACCTCGAGGGCAGCTGCAGACGCATCGGACACTGGGTTTGGGATGGCTGTGTGTGTTCAGGCACCTGTTGCTCACGAGCGTGAGAGAAATCCCTGACTCTCCCCCAGCTGTTGGTGTCAGAGGGGAACCGGATGGACCCCTTCTACCTCCGCTTCTGCCCACTGCGGCCGGGGGAGCCATGTGTGCTGGGTGTGGGGGGAGCATGAATGCACCCCTTTGTGCGGGGCTGCGCTGCGGGTCGTGTACTCCTTCAGGGATGCAGAGAGTGGGTTGGAAGATGTCTGGGTGGGACCTGGTTGGGAGAGGGGCTGTAAGATAGCGGGAGCAGCTCAGCAGCCCCCGCGCTCATCGGCTTAATTGGGGCTGCGCTGCGGGGCTGGAGGAACGCAAGATGGCCAGGATTCTCACAGTGTGGGGAGGCTCGCCGGCAACCACCAGGAACCGGCCAAATCATTAATGTCAATTAAGTACAGAGTGTGTAGATTACTGACATGTTATTGTTAGGGCTCTGAAGGAAATATAATTAATAAAACTCCCCCACCCACACCAAGAGGCGGCCCTTTGTGTTCCCTGTGCTTTCCCCTGCCGGCAACGTCTATCTCCTCCCACAGCCCTGCGCTCCTTTCAGCAGCCTGGGACAGCGTTAACATCTGAATTAACATAAAATCACTTTCTGAAATCTGTTAACGTTTATAATGTTGCTGTACTTTGCCTGATTATTGCATTTTTTCTGTCGGTTTGAGCTTCGTGAGGTTTTTTTCAAATGATACCAAACATGGATCTATTATGCTGCAAAAATTGCATATTTGTTTAATGATTTCCCATTGGTATCTTTGTTGCTATGAACCAAAGCATTAAATAGAAGCTAGTGCGTTAACGCTATGTTGTTCTACATAATAAATTTGAATATCCTCAAATGAATATTTTTAACAGGGATTTTCTGAATAAAATGCATACCTGCCAGGGTATTAGTAATTACTTAAAATCGAGTTTTGACATTTAATGTTGACATCTAAAATATTTCCTTTAATTTTTGGTTGCCTCTGCAAACAGAAATAATGGCATTTGTCCTAGGGAAGGCTGGGTGGACAAATAACACTTTTACTCAAAATGAAATGAAAAGCAATAAAGAAAATGTGCTAAACGTCAACAGTAAAGCATATCTTCTCTTCACGTATTATGAGGAGAATATACCCCAAAATGTGTGTACACACACAAAAATCCCTTAAGTGACTTAATATGTTTGAATATTAATGGTTTGAATGTTAATCCATTGCAATGGTTCCGTTTTTTTAAAATTGGCTATTTAAATACATTATTACCTCAATAAATTCTCTATGGTCACTGTGGTAGCCATAGTATGAAAAATAATCGTCATAAATCTGAATTTACAAAATATCTCCAAAATAGCAGTTTTGCTGAGAGAAACAAAAGATGAAGTATAAATTATTTAACTCGATATATTTTGTCCTTGCAGGAGTTGCTTGTCTAAAAAAACCAGCAGATGGAGTCTGCTGGAGGACACGAGGGTCTGGCAGTAGCCTAAGAAACCAGCTCAATTTTGTGAGCGAGTGATGACTGAAAACCTTTACCATGTGAGATGCAGTCTGAAAACCTCTGCTAAAGAAGTTGGTCAACGCTGAAGCATCTGCATTTGTGGAGAGCAGCTTTGCTGTGGACCCGGGTGAGTCGGTATGGGATCCTGTGCCCCTGGTAGAAGGGATTTGGCCGGGAGCAGTCAAAGATGGCTGTACCATTGCTGCCGCTTTCTGCTGGATGGTGGAAAAACCAACAGGCTTCGGTTTCAGCACAGCCAACTAGCATTTTTCAGCTTTAGTGGGTTTGCATTGAACTGCACAGAAGTACAGGAGCGAGGATGTCTGACGGGGTTCAGGGAGGTGTGCTCCAATGCGGCAGCTGCCCTGGGTCCTGCGGAAGCTGTAGCCTTGCTGGGCGAGCATTGCTGGCCTGGTGGAGCAGGGCGGTGGGTGGTTTGGGGGTGCGGGAGGGCTCCAGGAGCTGCCCTGCAGCACAGCTACACTGCAGGGCAAAGCTGCTGGGGTGGTCTGAGGGGAAAATGAATGTCATGCTCTTATCTTTCCACCCAAGATGCTGCTCAGCGCTGTAACATCTGTCTAAAGGCAGGCTGTGATGTTGCGTGTCGGAGAGCATCTCCATGGAAGCCCGGATGCAGGAGAGGCCAGGGCAGAACCCATGCGCGAGGCTTGTGCATGCAGTCAGGTGGGGTGGGGAAGCCCCTTATCCCTTCTCCTCTTAGTTTTTACAACTTTTTTGTTAAAATAATTATGAGGAAAATCATGAAGCACGTCCACACTTTTGCATCTCTGAGTGTGTCTCATTATGCACAAGCACACGCCTTTGTCCCTGAATTTCCTGGGTTTTTTAACAGGAAGAGGATTGTTATTTGCAAGTGTCAGTGATTGCTGGCATGTTCTTTGCACAGAGTTGGCCATTTGGACAGCAGTGTGGCAAAGCAGAGGGAGAGGAGGGGATACCTGTGGTTTCTGAGCGCTCCCCTGACACTTTGCCATAGCAGAAGGAGGGTGGTGATGAGGGACTTTGCAAAAAGTAGCGGCCAGCAGGGCCTGCAGGAGAATCACGGGCATTGCTTGTGTCCCAGAACTGCAGCACTTGGGCGGTTACATCGTTATAACAGTAATTATAGGCAGAAGAGGGAAGACTGCTCCACCTCTGACTTTACCTATTCCCATGACCTCTATTCCTCATCACCATTTTCAGCTCCTGCCCCCTCAAGGCACCTCTCATCCATGTCTGAAGGTCCTTGTGCGAGCATCTGGAAATGTTATCGGCCTTTGAATTTTTTGGACTGCATTCTCACTCAGCTAATAGCGTTCAACAACAGTAGACCTTGTTGAGGCAAAACTTGATAAGGCTGATAAAATACTGACCCATGTAAATCAATGAGAACTTTTGCCATTATCTTCTTGCATTTGAACTCTTACGACCAGAGTAACCTGTGCATGCTGTCTCAGATAAATAATGTATCCACACTGCTCAGCCACACATGTTGTACAAGGAGAAGGAAAGAAACCAAATGACTCTCGAGTCCTTCACGAGCCCCGAGAACAGGGACATCGCAGCAGTATGTGAAGGAGCATGCCCAGGCGGCAAGCACAGCGTGAATACCCCCTTTCACAGGGCACAGAGTCCCGACCTGTGTACGCAGGGACTGATCCTGGGGTGCCCTCACCCACCTCAGAGCTGGGCATCTCTGTAGGTTTAGGAATATAGCAATGGGATTATCTTCACTGCTAAACCCTCAAAAAGCTGACACCCTAACTATGAATTACAGCCTTTCCTTTCATATCTGCAGCTGAGTTTGACATGTGTAGCTGCAGCTGGCCCTACCTCTACAGTTTTATTTGATAAATCTGATTGATGAGGGTTTTTTAATTCCTCCCAATCTTTTTAAATTAAAAAAAAAGAGAGAAGTTGAAAAGAGCTGTAATTGCGACTGAGCACTATAGAAACCTACAGCCAGCAGGCATGCTTCAAAGGAAACAGGGCCAGCCTGGACCCTTTAGTTGCTGGCTAGCGAGGGCTTCGACTGTGCCTGCACGGTGACTGTGTTTTAATTTTGATCCATACCAAAAGAGCTTAATTGGAAGATACGGGGGGTTTTGATGCATATGGCCTCTTCAATTCGGTGAGCAGAGGTTGCTGTTAGAGCAGACACGAAAGGTCATCTCTAGCATGCCGGGGTGGGAGTCCCGGCACCAGGGAGCTCGCTGCCAGACTCCCCCAGCGCAGACAGGCTCTGCCCTGCCTCCTCTCCTGCCCACAGAGTTGTGGTTTGTGTTTGATCAATATCGAGGAAAAGTTTCCTCCTCGAGGAGCAAGAGACCTGCTTGGTGCATTTAAAGCCCCGATGCTTACAGAGCAGCCTGGCTGTGCCGTGTGCTCCGACCTTCCTGGGCAGCAGGCAGGGACACGGCTCTCCCCTGCGCTTGCACGTGGGTAACTTCTCTGTGCCCTTGTGTCCGCTCACGCAGTGATGCGGCCGTTGCCTGTGCTTCTGGGCACGCACAGCCAGCTGCCTGCATGCCCTCCTGCTGCTGCCTGTCTGCATCAGCCCCCATCCCATCCCTCCATGCCCCAAGGAACGGGGTGCAGAGAGCAGCAGCCTTCCTCTGGTTTCCCACCACCTTCCCTGGCATGCTCCCCTGCATGGCCAGCAAACTAAGCAACTAATTTTCATTAGTGTCAATGCACCTCACACCTAACTCTAAACTACCAGTTGAAGTTATCGATTCTGAGCAGCAAAGGTACTAAATTCCAGTCAGAACTGAAAAAGCAGGTACTAAACTTATGGAGACAATCTGTTTAATGCAGCCGTGGATTAAAGCAACTGATTTATCATCTTCCTATCTTTACAAACACTAATCCTCAGGATGTGGGTCTGGACCAACTCCTGTGTTTGGAGTCTTCTCATTTCATCCAACCGAGACAGATTTGAGCTGCGAATCTCCAACTGTTGCCCTTGAGTGGCTAACTCCTCAGAAACAGGCTGACTTTTTGGTTCAGCTGATTAATTCTACAGGATGATTAATTATTGTATAAAGATAGTTTTGTGTTTATTGGTTTGGGACATGAGAATTTATCCGTGCTCTGGAGAAGGTATTTAACATTTTTCTGTTCTAATTTTATCTGACTGAAGGTTCCATCCAAACAGTCATTGATTGTTAGGATAATTTGTCCTGGAACATACAAAAAAGATGCTTCATCCTCTGTTACTCGCTCTGAGTTGATTCAAGAGGCATGAACGTCAGCATTCCTCTGCAGCAGGAGTGACCTGTGTCTGCTCGATGCATAGCAGTAGTTTAAAAAGCTAATAGTATGTTTGAACTAAGAGTGAGAGAGAATATGAAAGAATATTATAACTGTGCATAACAGAAATTTCTATAATTAAAAATGGAATTCTCTGGCATTGGAGCAGAAATAGCAATTTTCTACCCAGTGAAGCTCCAAATTATTTTAGAGGGAATTAGATCTATTCTCCTGGACTGTGATCACTCTGAAAGATTTTTTTGATGCTAAACTGTATCTGAATATTGGAAAGAGCAAGCTGTGTTGTCCTCTTACCTACTGCTAGCTTGGAGGTGGAAACATCAGAGACAAAAGTGTCATAGCTTTTGGATTTGTTACACAGTTATGTTCTCTCTTCACGTGATTATAACGTGGGAAATACCTTCTATAACCACTGTGTATTCTCATGAGCACATTTTTTTGCTGTGTTTGACCCAAGATGGCTATTGGTTTTATATGCAGTTGCATCCTGAGAAGCTACTTTTATGGGTTAGTAGTTGAAAGGTGCAGGAGGCTCCTGCTACAGGACAGACGGCTCTGTGTGAACAGAGACCTGCAGAGCAGGCTGAGCGTTCATGATGTGAGGTACCGGTGTGTCCAGGAGCTGTGTGGCCTGGGGATTCCCAGATGTGCCATCTCACAGCCCCTCCAATGCAGCGGCAAAACTGAAGAACCCCCTTTTTTTTCCCCTTCTTTTTTTTCCCTATTTGTTCAAAATCGGTTTGTGCTGTAATCGACTGTTTCAGCACAACCCCCAGTGTTTCTGGCTTTCCCAGACCCGATCTTCCACATGCCAGAGGGCTGCCTAGATGGACTCTGGAGATAACAGCAATGAAATATTTGGGATATGTGTATGTGCTAGCACTGGCACTAGGTTGCCCTCTAGTTTTATTTCCACTGCAGTTCACTCAAGGGTGTTGCCATCTAGCCCAGGTTTGTCTGAGCAGTGCTCCCACGCGTCTTCCAGGCTTGGGAGCCTCCTGTGGTCTCACATCAAGTATCTGCCCTAGGGTAAACTACATTTGTGTGACTCATTTTACTGAATGGGGAAAAATTCAAGTGAGTGCTTACTCGCATGAGAAAATATCCTGGCAGGCTGGCTCTAGCTCAGTCCCATCGGTATGGGGTGCTGGTGGAGCTCCCCTGCGCATGGCCGAGCATCCTTTGGAAAGGTGGCGGAGGGACCGGCTCCTCCGGCTGAGCTTGGCTATGGCATGTTCGGTGTAAATCATAAGAAAGCGATTGGTGTTTGCCTCCATTAGCTCAGATATAAATATTGCTGCTCTGCCCTCGCTATTGACAGCGAGCGTTTTTCTGCTCGGCAGCCCAGTGCCAGGCGCTGACAGGCTGTTCCAGTACGAAGGCTGCCTGACCCGGCCTCTGACCTGGTGCTGTGGAGAAGAAGGTTGAGTTTGTGCTTAATGTACTGGGCGGGCACCTGGGGGAGCCTCTGCAATTCCCAGTTCTGCCACAAACTTCTACTGTAACCTGGGATAAATCTGTCTTTCTGCAGCAACTCCCCTTTTGGGGAGAGAGGTGGGAGCAGCAATAATAGCCGCCTTCCTCTTGTCTGCTTTAGGTTTATACTTTTAATAAAGTGTGGCACCAGACATCATCTATTTAAAGGGCTGCCTTCCCAAAACAGGTCAGTTTTTACTTGGCAGTTAAGACTTAAACCCACATCTGACCAGGGCTTGCATGCAAGTTGGGATATTAGGGCTTCTCTGTGATGCAGCAGGTGATAAGGCACGTTGCTGCAAGAGTCCGACAGTGCTTCTGGTCCCTCCACCTCTCCCCTTGCTGGCTGTGCCCTGCTTTTCCCAAGGAAACTCTCCAGCTGTCCCCTGACGGATGTGATAAAGCAAGAGACAGCCAAATGCTGCCCTACCTAGCAGCGTGGGGAGGTCAGGCGAGGGAACATATTTTACTTGCAGAGCTGACATAATTGTTTAAAGCAAACAGACAGCTCAACATTTTTGCTAACTTACAAAATCTGGCATCTCAGGAGAACGTGTTTGGACTAAGCAAGGCCATTTTCACAGGCAAAGCATTGTCATTAATCTGCGTGTTTGGCATTGCTGCTCGAGAGCCTCCTTTTTGCTTTGAATAAGATGTATATTCATGGACTGAAAGTTGCCTGGTTTTGTTTTTATGCTGGCCGCGTGGTTGTGATGGGGTGGGATCTCGACGCGCAGGCACTTGGCTCTCCCAGCTGCACCGGCACAAAAGCTCTGGTCACTGCTGCTGGATTGTCGAGCAGAGTGCAAGCTGTGATTGTATCAAGGCCAATGCAATCATATCACCTGCCAGTCTGGGGAAAAATAGGGTCTAAATAAGATGACGAGTGAATGATGTGGTCAGAATTAAAAGGATAAACAGCATCTTTCCCTTAATGAGCTCTGTTTAACATGTGAGAAGCCCACACATGCTTTATCTGTATTCTGACCAGCGAGGAGCCTTACCCAGACTTCATACAACAATTAATCACAGCCGATTTATGCAAGGCATATTTGAGATGTAAGATGTGTGACTCAACCTCTTTTATTCCCTCATTAATTTTCTATTCTGCCTGAAATGGGTTCTTAGAGTGCTCATCACCAGGGTATAAGCGCTAGTGAAAATGGGGCATCAGGATTCTGCTCTTATTTTTGTCACTGTGGTTGGATAAAGGAGCAGATGTACAAACACCTGGGCTAGGTGGGCTGGGTGTCCTGAGTCGCCAGCACCTACTTCCACCTGTGACTGCTCCCATGCATGTGCAAATCTGATGATAAGGGCTGATCATCACTGTATCGTTGACAGCATTTCTAGGAAAATTGGTGGCTGAACAATTGGAGTTTGAAGTTTTTAGCTCATGTTGATACTTTTGAAGACCTCACCTGAAAGTGCCTGAAGATCTTGTTTATTTGATCAACTGGCATGCACATCTGCTGAACTGTGTATCTCACACAGATTTGCTTTTCTGCTCCGGTTCTTCTCTCCCTTTCAACACTTCCATACATGCTTCTTGCTGTGTCTTTGTATTGTGTGCTTTATATATCTTTCTGCTGTGATATGTATTAACCACTCAGACTCCCAAGGGCCTCAGAAGATGAGTGGCTTTATCTATAAGATTCCAGTAATAATCCATTTGTGTATGAAATGTGCTCTTCAGTATCAGTGTATCGCATAGGGTTGGCATTATCCGAGAGCTGCAGAGGATGCCATGGGCAGCAACTGTGTTCTGAGCTGCATCTCGGGCTCTCCCGATAACTCCTGAGAAGTCACTTAAATTCTTTGCAGTTCACTGTATCCAAAGGCAGACATCGCGCAGCTCACCGGATGTGTGGGGCGCTGCGTGGCTTCCTGAGGTAACACCTGCAAATCAGAGGATCATAGAATAGTTTGGGTTGGAAGAGACCTTTAAAGGTCATCTAGTCCAACCCCCCTGCAATGAGCAGGGACATCTTCAACTAGATCTCAGAGCCTCGTCCAACCTGACCTTGAATGTTTCTAGGGATGGGGCATCCACCACCTCTCTGGGCAACCTGTCCAGTGTTTCACCACCCTCATTGTAAAAAATTTCTTGCTTATATCTAGTCTAAATCTACCCTCATTTAGTTTAAAACCAGGGCAACAGGCCCTGCTAAAAAGTTTGTCCCCATCTTTCTTATAAGCCCCCTTTAAGTACTGAAAGGCTGCAATAAGGTCTCCCTGGAGCCTTCTCTTCTCCAGGCTGAATAACCCCAACTCCCTCAGCTTGTCCTCATAGGAGAGGTGTTCCATCCCCCTGATCATTTTTGTGGCCCTCCTCTGGACCCGCTCCAACAGGTCNCTAAGATCATCAAGTCCAACCATCAACTAACACCACCATGACTCCTAAACTAGCCCCTGGAGTGCCACGTCTACACCTTTTTTGAACGCCTCCAGGGTAGACGACTCCACCACCTCTCTGGGCAGCCTGTTCCAATGCCTAACCACTCTTTCAGTAAAGAAATTCTTCCTAATGTCCAATCTAAACCTCCCCTGACGCAACTTGAAGCCATTTCCTCTCGTCCTATCGCTAGTTTCTTGGGAGAAGAGTCCAGCACCCGCTTCCCTACAACCTCCCTTCAGGTAGTTGTAGAGAGCGATAAGGTCTCCCCTCAGCCTCCTCTTCTCCAGACTAAACAACCCCAGTTCTCTCAGCCGCTCCTCATAAGACTTGTTTTCTAGTCCCTTCACCAGCCTCGTTGCCCTTCTCTGGACACGCTCCAGCATCCCCCAGCCTGTATTGGTATCAGGGGTTGCCCCAACCCAGGTGCAGGACCTTGCACTTGGCCTTGTTGAACCTCATGATGTTCACAGGGGCCCACTTCTCAAGCTTGTCCAGGTCCCTCTGAATGGCGTCCTGTCCCTCGGGCGTGTCAACTGCACCACTCAGCTTGGTGTCATCTGCAAACTTGCTGAGGGTGCGCTCGATCCCACCATCTATGTCATTGATGAAGACATTAAACAGTACTGGTCCCAATATGGACCCTGAGGGACACCACTTGTCGCCGATCTCCATCTGGACATGGAGCTGTTGACTCAATGTCTACCCTCTGGACGCAACCATCCAACCAATTCCTCATCCACTGAACAGTTCACCCATCAAATCCATATCTCTCCCATTTAGAGAGAAGGATGTTGTGGGGGACGATGTCAAAGGCCTTACAGGAGTCCAGATAGATGACATCCGTAGCTCTTCCCTTATCCACTGATGTAGTCACTCCATCACAGAAGGCCATCAGGTTGGTCAGGCACCAAGCGAAGCACCCCAACCTTCGGGGAAATGCAACCGGTAAGTGCTTACGCTCCAAGTAGTGAATCCAGGCACCTTCCTGGGAGATGCAGTGGCGGCGGTGGTGGTGGTGTGAGTAAGAGGGCTCGGTGACACCAAGCATGCTAGGTGGGGGCGTGAGAGAAGAGCCCCCCTCAGCCACCCTCCCGCAAATCCCCACCTCTGATGGAACTGGGCTTTTCCAGTTGTTTCAGGTAACGCATGTAGCAGCACAGCAGTTCACTCCAGCGTGCAGTGTTGTTCTCAAAGTATTGTCCACTGGCTTCTGATTTAATTTCAGATGATCTTAGTCCAGGCAAAAAAATGCAGTCTGTGCCAATCAAGAAGTATAGAGCATGCAGTAAGTACAGTTCAAAAGCTGCATTACCCTTATCTATTAGTAATGATCAATTAGCATGAAGGTCAGTGGGCAGCTTGGAAATGAGTCAGATAAGAAGGGCAGAAGGAGGAATTGAATGGAAAGGAAATTCTTGATTCATATTCAGCGTTTAAAGTCATAACTCTGTAACGGTGGGGGCGGAGGGTAGCGTTAAGTAGTCCTGCTGTCACACTGACTCAAACAGAGTGTAAATCATGGTGGAGACAGTGCTGTGGCTTTTCCCTGGTGCTAAAGCATCATATTGTACCACAGAAGAGATTTCAAGTTGTAAGAAGTCCTCGTTGCCCTCCAGCCCACCCCGAAATTCCCTGGCCAGTTTGACCCCCCTGGCATGGCACAGCACCACGGGGCTGGTGGCTGCTGTCAGTGCCACCAAAAGCTTAAAATTCTGGTCCTTGGCTTGCACCAACGTGACTGGGATCGGTGCTAAAGGGCGGTGCAGGACGGAGGTCAGGGGCCTCCGCCGCCTCCTGAGCATGATCTGGGCAGGAGGTACCGTTCAACACAATGTTAATGTTTTTGGGGGAACAAGGTGGTTTGTAACCAATTAACTTGCAAATTTTGCACAGATGATCCAAGTGTGCCACATTAAACAGTAATCGGCCCTTCCCAGTGTGTGTGTGCACTCTGATAAACAAATAAAAAGGTATTAAAAAACATTACTGAGAGTTACATGCGCGCAGCCAGGGCAGTGTGGGCCTCTCAACGTAAGCGTGTGCTGGAGTCTGGTTTCTGTTGAGAGCTGTTAACAGTTCCGGCAGAGATGACAGGGCACATAGTTGTGGTAGGCAGCATCATAATGCACTACCTAAATGCTGTCTTTACCCTGTCAGCTACTTTAAGTCAGTGTGCTCAAAATGATTTTATCTTCACCTGAGTCTCCATTTGTGAAAGCAGCCAGCAAGCTGCTGATCAGACAGGTTAACATGGGTAAGTAAAAGAGGTGAGTGTTTTGGTGTAACACCCCATTTGACAGAGAGGAGATGCAAGGCCACGCCTGGATGGATAGCAGGGTAGTTCTCCTTGACTCCCGTGGTGGCTGCAGGGAGAACAGCGCTCTTTCTGCGGCCCGTGGCTGGGACTGTGCTACAGGCAGCCCCGGTGCCATGGCCACCGCTGCCTTGGGAGGGGACCTGCCCCAAGCGCAGGAGCCTTCTCAGAAGATACATCAAAGCTGTTCCTGAATATAAGAATCGATGTCTGAGGCAACTTCTCTGGATTAAAACAGACAAGGGAACTGTAGCACTTGCCACACGTTTCAGATAGTATGACGCAATCTTTCTTGTTTTCTCAAGTTTACGTATCCCAGGTTTTCACTGTTGCTGTGGGGCAGGTTGGTGGATGGGTGAAAATAAATCTGTCCCTTTTTGGTGTGGGAAGTTTATTTCTGCTTATTTCTCCCATATGTATGTACATATGCACGCATGCCGAGGCTTAACAAAACATGTCACCTCCTTCCGCAGTGGGTGCATGAAGGAATACACGTGCACTGGGCTTCCAGCTTCTGTTCCTGAAATACCATACGTTCTGGCCTGCGAGCTTAAAATATCCCAATGAAGTGATGTTTTGAAGCATGAGAGTGCTACACGCGGGGCTTCTTCTCCATTCTCTAGAGGCTCATTAATCCCCTTAAAATAGAGAGATAGTAGTGAAATAGGTGCTCTTGGTACCAAGCAGCTGCACTGCCTGTTGAAGATGACGAAATGTAAGTACAAAAGAGAATAGGTAGGGGTAGGTTAAAACCGGTGTTTCTGCCTCTGACGGTTTACTTTGAATGCACTCATTCACTCAGCTTCACCATTTGGATCCTGCATAATCAGAGATAACAGGCGGATGGTTTGCATGAATAACTAAGTTTGTCATGTTTAATTTTCTTTAAAAAAAGAAACAGCAGTTGCTTTACCCTCATCCTTCAGGCCCAATACATATTTATAAATTGTCAGGAAATGAAAAGCCTTTTAACAGCACGCAACAAGCATGCAAAGCTACCAGGAGAAATAACTGGGAGAGCAGTGAGCACGGGGAGCAGAGCAGCCCGCCCGCAGCTTGGGCGGGCTCACCTCGCTTGGCTTGGGAAGGTGGTGTGGGCAGAGGATGCTGAGCAGGTTGTCCGAATTATTAGGATGTGTGGCACCGATATTTCTTTTTTGTTCTGCAGACAGTGTGTCTGCACTTGACGTTGTGCAACAAGAAGCATTAAAACTGGAAAATAAACCTGCATTTGGCAGTTAGCTGGTAATTCAGTGATTGACTGTGCTGCTTAATATTTGATAGGGTGCTTGCTTTATAGTGCCTATCCCATCACTGACAACTTCTTAAAACATACAGAAGGTGCAGCTAGAGTTTGCATGGAGCAAAATGGTGGAGGAACATCTTCTGCAGAGCGCTGTTGCCGGCAGCCGCATCGTCCCCTCCAAAGCCGGCCCCAGCTGTCCCAGGAGCCGTGTGCAGTGGAAACATAAAGGTGAAAGGACCGACTCACTCCTAAGATGGCTTTGATCCAGGACCAGCCCTTCCCAGCCTGTGCCAGGCGTAGGTGCGGGCATCGTGGCTGCTATCGAACACTGCTAATGTTACATTTAAAAAAAAATCCAGTCTCTTTATTGAGCAAATGATTTCTGCAGAGAATAGCGTGATATATTAAAATGTCTGTGTAGAAAGCTCCCAAGGGAGAAATTCAGAAGAAGAAAGATTGGATCACTAAAACTGAGAGAGAAACCAGGAGTCGCTAATGTGAGGCTGAAGGAAGAAGACCAAATCTAGTTAGAGGGTCTTCTAACCAGCATTTCATAATCATCCTATCAAGATGATCTTTGCAATAGACGACCTCTGACTTCAATACCAATATATATGTCACCAGACACAAATCCCTCAAGAGCTAACTCAATGATATTTCAAGTAAAAACTACTAGGCAGAAGTGCAATCTGATTATCGGCGTGTATGCAGCCTGGGAGGCACAGGAAGATCTATGAATGCTGAAGCCGGGGAGAAGCGCAGGGCAGGAGCACGCTGAGCCCCATGCAGCGGTCCTGCTGGCTGGCCACCACTGCCCCTCCAGAAGACCCACTGATGGCATGTGGCATGTTACAGCAGATCCCCAAAGAAAAGGAATCCTGAGCTGATTAGGGATCCCCTTGCTGGGTTTTAATTTGACTTTAGCATAATTTAAAATGATCTCAGAGTTGCTTTAAATTACAACTGGTTTATCACCCCCTGAAAAGTCCCCGGTCACTGGCAGGGTGGGTGCTGGGATCGCCTGCCCTCCCTGGGGAGCCGGAGTCCCTTGGGCACTGTCTGTGCGGGCTGCGAAACCGCTGCTGAGCAAAGCGGTGCTGAAATGAACTGCGAATGCGTACTTGAGTGCGGTATTCGGATTTAATGGTAAAAATGATAAATCTTACCAAAAATATCACTGAGATGAAAAGTATGAAGCGTTTGCCACTAGCAGTCATCTAGGGAATAGAGAATAATGAAACAGCAAATTCAAAACCACGAGGGCCTGTAAAACGTTGTTTCCCTGCTAAAAATATCTTACGGAAAAATCTTTAAAGCATCAGTCCCCCTCTTTTTTATAGGCCTCGCTTCATCCAAGTGCTTATGCACGTGCTTAGTTTTCAGCGTGTGAGCTGTTCTGCGGATGCTATGGGAAGAGCATGGGTTTAGAGCACTGGCATGTGGTAACATTTGGCTGGATCAGCCCCTGGTGAACGCTTGTGGGAATCTGGCAGAGGGTGGGTGTGCGGAGCCTGATTCTCATTTACGCCGAGGCGGCTGTACACGGCTCCCCGGGTGAGCAGGGCTCTTGCAGCGAGCATAAGTGTGTGCAAACGCTAAACCATGTAATTAATTTAAAATCCCCTGAAGTTAACCCAAACTAGTCCCATATAGACACTGTGGGGCTGGTAGACCACAGGCATCCGAGCACTGCGCCCTTGTCCTTCCCTGCAAAGGTGCCGGCAGGCGTCCCACGGCCGTGGCGGGGCTCTCCCAGGTCGCTGCCTTCCCGCCCCGGCTGCTGCCCTGTACATCACCCGAGGAGCCGCATCCCACCCCTCCGCTCTGAGCATCTCATCTGCTGTCTGGACTGGAGAGCTTGGTCTCAAACAGAGACATTAACATTTCCGTTAATGGGGATCTCTGTGTTGCTACATAGTCTGAATTGGCCTCTATTACTTATTAATGAAGATCCAAAAGTGCATGTACTTAAGACCTTGCTTAGCTAAGGGGAGTCTTCTAGGGCCGATTTGAGTCCTATTTAATGACTAATGGCTATTGAGACATAATGTCCACTAAGCAGATATCACATCCTATTTAGTATTTAATGTTTAAATATTTAATTAATTAAACACTGCCAAATATTTAATTAAACGCCATCAGAGCCATCCTGACACTTCCACTATGCATAATGCAAAGGAAATCAGGACTTTCCTTATCAGCCCCACAAGTAATGCAGATTCAGCCTTACCCAGAAATAGCTGGGGTCTGTGTAGCCAAAATACCTGGAATCATACACAATAGAGAGGGCTGTTTTTTAAAAACCTCTTTTTTTTTTTTTTTTTTTTTTTTTCAAAATGAGCTGAGCTAAATGTTTTGTTAGTAAATCAGGCTCTGAAGTGACACGTAGGCAGAGCGGTGGTGCCGTATGCCGCACTGCAACAAGAACGCTATGCTTGTATATTGACTTTTAATTATTTAAAAGTAAATGACTGCTACTTAGCATGGCATACCTGCCAGCAGTTTACGCTAGTTTTGCTTAAATATTTACTCTGCTATTCAATAAAAAATGAGTCTACTGAAGCAAAAAATGAGAACCTACCATATCATGTGGTCCCTCTCCTACCTGTGGCATGCCAACTTCACAAAGATTTATTCACAAAGAGATGCTAGCTTTTGATGGTTTTCCTGGACTAAGCCAAAATGCGGGTTTAAATTATCCAGTTAGACTTCCAGCTACAAACTGGGTCATAATTATCAGCTTTTGACATTCGGTTTCGTATTTACTTCTGGAAACTTGGCACTTAGAAATATAAAGATCTTTAAATCCCAGTTTCAAAATCTGGACACCCAGCAGGTACAGAAACATTTAGGGCTGAATTGCTTATTTGAATATTTTATTACCGAGCTCCATCCTCTGATGCGTGCTGAAGCTGCTAGGTCGTGTTTCATCACTCCCAGCCTGTGTGGGGATGTCTTATTTTAATGTTCCCGCATGGGATCTCTTGCTAACAAGGAATGTGGCTACCAGTTGGAGAAACCATTAAAGTCACATCGTTTTTATGCTTGGATTCAAGCCATTTATTAATGAAACGAGGTTACATATTTTGGGCTTTCTTTAGAGGATCTTATATGATGATATTTGCTGCTCCAGCCAAATTATCTTTCACTGTAAAGAGCTGATGCTCCAGTTGCTCAAATTGGGTTTTACTTACGTAAACAGGCAAAAAAAAAATTGGGCTCACACTGTAAAAAGCCTCTATTGTTAGGACCTTTATCTCTCAAGTTCAGTGATGCTTCGCTTTGTCCGTTTGCCTTTATTGAACAATCAGTTGCCTGAACAGCCAGGAGTTTGCCTACGTCTATAAGCTGCTGGGATGTTTTGAATTTTCATGTTCTCCTGCCCACCCAAGCAATAACCTCAAACTAAATTCATTCCTTTCACTTCTCTGCTCCTTACAGTCTTTTAAACAAAGGTATATTGCCGCCCAAGGTGGGAGTAAAAGGCCGTCATGCCCATGCTTTGCCCAAAAATAAATGCTAAAACTGAGCAGGACGGAGAATTCATCCACCTAATTTAATGTAACAGACACTTGATGTTCTCGTTTGATGCAGGTCACATCATTTAATTAACTTTTACTTTATTCTCATATGTATACATATAACCCCCCATAACTCATTTAAAGTGGGCAGTAGTCTATGTATCAGAGATGTAGAGGTGGCAGGGAACTGGCAGCTGTGAGCAGAGAGGTGAAGGACGGGGATGGTGGGATGCTTGGGTCTTTGTGCTTGGTCCTCCCCGCCAGCACTGTAGGCTCCCGGAGGCTGGGTGGGACCGGCAAGGGAGAAGGCACCGGCTATGGCGAGAAAGCTGGGCTCTTCAGAGAGGAGTTTCCCTGGCAAAGCCGGGGGCTGGGAGCACTCTGCCAGCGCGGCATGCACCCACTGCCCTCGCCACAGTTACCCGGGGACTCGGTCCCAGCTGCAGCCGAGGCCTTTCTGTGCTCATTTATTATTCAGCACGTCTTGACTGCTTAATTGAGGAGATGTGTAGCAGTCTCTATTAGTGCGTGAGCTCTTTGGGGGGGAAAAAATCAGTGCGGACAGCGATTCCACGTTTGCATTTTCAGTTTATAAAGAAACGCCCCTTCAGCCACCTGCCATCACCCTGCAGGTCCCCAGATACGATTACCAGCCGCCGAATTTTGACGGTGCCCTGACTGGGTTTGCACTGCTGATCGTGCCTTGTAGCTGTAGCTAAAACCAGCCCCACCGGTCCCAGCCCGCTGCAGGGGCCTCCTGCCCGCTCGGGCCGCGACGCCACGCGGCCCCCAGTACACGCAGGCCTGTGGCGCCCGGGGACACGGCTCCCAGAGAAGGGTGGCTAACGCAGGACTCTTTAGTCCCCACACACGCCTCGGGGGAAGTGCCTTAATTTCCCCACCGCAGGCGAAGGACCTCTTTCTGCGCGTGGCACGCGAGACGGGCGAGGGACCTTCTGTGCTGCAGCAGCGTCGCCACCTCAGCAGCGCTTCACCGCCAGCTTCGTGTGCGGGCCGCGAGCCTCGCGGGTTGCGTCTACCTCACCCTGCCTCCCTTGCAGGATCGGCTCCTAGGAACCAAAGACATTTGAGATACGATTTTCTCCTGTTGTGACAGTTAAAAGATCTCAACAGCGTGAAGTTTCTTATCGTATCGGTGGCATGCCAGCAAGCTGTGCTGAGCGTGGCAGAAAGGCAGGGCCGCTGCCGGGTGGATGGCAGAGGTGGGCTTGTGACGGGGCAGCGCTTTGCAGGGCTGAGCACCGCACACCTCGGAGGGAAGCCGCCTTACCGCCTGGAAGGACTCCCCTGTCGCCCTAGCCCTGCCAGGAGAGCTTCCCGCGGCGGGCCCGCCCTGCTGCAGCCTCGAACCCGTTCGAAGGCAATTTATCCCGCGGCAGCCTCTCTGCTCTCCCGCCCGGCGCGGCGGGGGGNCCCCAGCATCCTCCCGCCGCGCCCGCATCCTCCCCGCCGCGCCCGCAGACCCACGCCTACACCCACGCCGCTGCGCCCCCACCACCCCAAAAGAACAAGTTTCCCTTGCGGGAGATTCCTCGCTGAGCAGCCGCCCCCGCCTCTGACCAAGCCACCCAGTCCCACTCCGCATCCGCGTGGACACTGGCAGGCTCCCGGTCATCTCATGGGATTTTGTTTTCCACGCGAATAAAGTTTCAGCGTCAATCCCCACGGAGTGGGAGCGACTCCGGGAGGCACAACCAACGTGTTCTGTAGAACAGCTGGTGCAGCTGTGCATTAGGATTCTCTGCATTACAGAGACTACACTAAACTAGCTGGCTCTGTTTAGTATCAAAATACAAAGCTTAAAAACACTTCACTCGTTCGGGGTTCGTCTCTCCCCCCCCCCGCAGGTATGTGAAACGCTACTGGAAATACCATGATTTTGGCCATATAGGTTTATGGACAGTGATTTTGTGCTTGCATAAGGACTTGAAGCAACGCGTAGGTGGAAAAGGCCATTTTTCTCGCTACAGTTTCAAAATGTATGTATTACATTTCATTGTCGCACGTAAGATTTTATCAGGCATGTTGTTTTCACTGCACATCCTGACTTAATGCAATGTGGCCTACAAAATTAGTCATAACACCGTACATCAGCCAGGAAGAGACAAACATTTCTATAAACTGCATGTTCCATCAGCACATCGGTGCAACCTATGGGCAGATGGTTTTGTCCAAATTCAGCGGAATCACGTGTCTTCCAGATGGCTCCACGTTCACAAATAACATACTCCCATACAACTTTGACCCAGACACGGGTCAAACGCAGTCTTGAAGCGAAGGTATATTAGTAACAAATGTGCCGCTCTTTCTCCCTGCCCCATTTCTGGGTGAGCACCCTACGAACCTTGGAGAGAAACCTCCTTAATTCTAAAAATAGGCTCTAGAATAGTTAAGATCCACCAGCTTTTATTTTGATCTGTTGGTTACCGTCTGCTGTGATTGAACACAGCCTTGACCGTGCCGGGCGAGCAGGGAGGACCATGTACCACAGGGCTCGTGCTCACCCTGGGCTGCCGCAGCCCTGGGCAGCCCCACGAGCTCTACAGGCAGGGTGAGCGCTTGGTGGGACCTCAGCCAACGTCCAGCTCCTGCAAAGCACGGCTGGCCACAGGCTCCTCTTTGTACCAGGGCAGCGCTTTCTATGCATGGTGCTAGCCTCCCGGTAGGTATCTTTGGGGCACCCCCCTGCTCTCCAGCCTTGCCCCCCATTTTACAGAGGCAAAAAACCGAGCCAGTGAGCTGCTCTGGTCATCACTCAGCACTGAGTACCCCATTTCCCCAGGAAGGTGCTGGTGCCCCGGCAGGGCCAGCGGGACCTCCGGCTGATGCTGGGAGGTGACATGGGGGCCGGCGGCTGTAGCCCCCCGTGCCCACACCCCCCGCGCTGTGTCCTGTGGGTCAGCTCCGCTCCTTGCCGTGGAAATGATTGTCAGTTGATCCTTCACTACTTCAGCGATGCCGATCAGCTTTTGAACTGCTGTAAATGAGGCCAATCAGCATTACTTTCGTTTCATTACTTCAAGAGCTTACTCATAAATTTCCTCTTATCCTGTTTCCCCTTTGGTCTGGAATTAGCCACAGCACTTGCTACGAGCTGCTGTACCCAGTGCTCCTCCACTGGAGCCGTTTGATCTTTCCTAGGTTTAGTAATCAACTGGCAAACACGCCTTATCTTGTTTGACTTAAAGCAATACACCTTCTTGCCTGTTTTTCTCTGCATTGCATGCACAGTGCTGCTGGGGAAGCAGGGGACTAGGGGCGGCACTTAACTGACCTCAGTATAACACAGAAGAGAATGAATTGGCAACGAGTCCGTAAAATAATTAACAGCATATTTCATTTAGCTGTGTGAATTTTATTACTTGGATGCTAAAAACGGGGAGGATGGATTTCATTGCAGACGAAAGGGTGGTTCCCCCCGTTATTACCAAGCAGCCCATGGCTCAGTGCACAGTGGGAATGGGTTTGATAGCAACGCTCTTCTGGGGTGAAAGCCAGCATGTTCCTGAAAAGGTACAACAGGAATGTAAAAATGTTTCTTTTTTTGAACCACTTTGTTGGCGTTGGGGTAAGCTGAAACGAGTTGAGGTCTGGCTCCAGCCATGCTCCTGCCCAAAGTGCCCCAAAGCGTCCCCGACTTGGATGGCTGGTCCAGGGAAGCTGCAGCAGCTCTTCCAGCCAGCAGCAGTTAATTAAACCCTGTGTGGGTGTAAAAGAGCTGTAACAAATGCAAAGCCCTTCAAACGTGTTTCCCTGTCAGGGGAGAGAAGAAAAGGGTCATTTTGAGAGGTGTTTTGCCTTGACTTTCCTGATACGTAAAGCAACCCAACCTGCTTCCAGCAGAAAGCGAGCAGCAACTGCCTTTCTTTTTAATGATTAATTTTTCATAAAATGCAAGTTAAAAAATAATTTGCTTTCTTGATGTTAAAATCTCTTTTAAAGGATTGATGAATAAAGTGAATATTGAAATCGCTGAGATACGTAAAAGTCATCAGCGCAAATTATTTGAGCGAGCACCAGTGCTCAGCCTGAGCCTCCCCAGCTGCCGTGGGCAAGGCTGGTGCTTGGAGGTGCTCGGTCCCTTCCGGCCTCCATCGACCTGCCCTTTTGTGATGGGCCATTTCCTAGCTAAACACAAATGGCTCCACCTGTCATAAATTACAGATTTTTCTGAGGATGCTTAAATTCATGGCACCTGGAGGAAACCAAAGCTGCCCATAAAAGAGTCCTGTGCTCTTATAGGCACTTTTGGGGCTTGAGCTCTTGCCCTACACATCTTTGTTTTACAATCCCTGCCTTGGAGTAGACCCAAGACAAACAATTATTGCTCTATGCTGTGCTGGCAGCTGGAGAGGGAGAGGTAAGGCATGACCTCATCTTTCCTCTGTGTGGATTTAGGGTCCTGCGGGGGCCCTCTGGGGCAGGAAAGCAGCAAGCAGGAGCTTGGTGCTTGCTGTGTGTGAGGGCTCGCTCTGGTAGTATGTCATCATGGCTGGGAAGTTCCTCCCCTTCTGCTGTTGTAGTGTGACAGTCTTTCCCCAAACCCCCCTTTTTTCAGAGTGACATTATGTGCATGCAAAGCGAGAGCCGGTGCTGGAGCACAGGCTGAAGGCTCTGCCCAGCTGAGGCTTGCTCTGGCTGTGCTGTTAACCGTGTGCTCGAGGCAAGCGGCAGCGTCCTGGTGACTCCCGTTTATCATGTGTAAAATGGGGATAATAATAACAACCTACGTCACAGGGGTGTTGCAAGACTTAATTAATTAGTATTTGCAAAGAGCTTTCAGATAATTGGATTAGAGGTGCTATATTAACACAAACTGTTATTGTTATTATTTATTTATTATATACTTGTACAGTTCATCTGCGCAGGATGTTTTTGCCGAGTCTAGCTTGCAGATGTAAACAGAGGAGATTGCATTGAGTTAAAAGGAGCAAAAGAAGCAAGTTCTCATTCCAGCTGTCGCTTGTGACCTCCCCAAGGCTAACACACACCCAGAGGCTGAGCAACAGTTACAGGAAAGTTTTGAGTGGTGCCTCCTGCTGAAACTGGGAGGATCTCTACATTTCTGGAAAATGCCCAGAAAATGGGTGGCAAAAGCTCCCACAGTTTGGGAGACTGTTGTACAACATGGCCCAGGTTTAGCTTTCCTTCCCAAGCACCTTCCAGCCCCTACCGTCAGGCACAGGATGATGTGGGAGGAGACTGATGTGGGATCCCAAGACCTATGTGCCCATCCCTGGGTGAGGTTTGCAGTCCAGCAGCAGGGCATGGAAAGCGTGGCACTGTTACTACGTATGTGGCTTATTGAGGTTGGTTACTGTAGATTTATTTTTTAAGCTGGAATGTATTTTTAGGACTCACCTAAAATGGAAAGACCTGAGAATAACAGAAATGGTCATGCTGAGCAGCACTGTGGAGATCTGGTGCTATGGGAATGGCTCCTGCCACCCTGGGTCATGACACGACGTGCACCAAATCTGCACTTGTTTCCCCAAAATGAAGTTATTGGTGAATATGTAAAATAAGCTTCCTAAAGCTGCGAATGCTTTTCCATCTGACTCCAGCTTCTCTAGGTAATTCACCCCTGAGGTGAATACTTGGGTCAGAGTTAAATACAGCTGCTTTGGGATTTTGTGGGTATGAAAACAGACTAATTTGGTGCATAAGTCATTTTTAGTGCACTAATTTCCTGTTTTACATGCAGAAATGGTCCATAAATGGCACAAAAGTCTTCAGGAAACTAAGCCTAAAGCATCTTGTTCAGATAGACTGAATGCTGGAGTCTTCCTTAAGAGCATATTATATGAAAACTCTCAGTGCTTCACTTCTTACTAGAGACCAGCAAATCTTTATCAGTTTATAGCTCTGCATAGGTTATTAGTTGTCTCAGGCTTGCATAGCTCTGTTTTTCTTCATTAATATTAGGCTTTTATCCTTCCAATTTTTTTAAGAGCTCCAAGTCCACAGCTGAAGATCTGAAGTCTTTCTTCATTAAAAATAACAACAACAAATACAGTGTGCAAATGAGATATTTAGGGAAACTGAGCAGGAGCTGCTGTGTCTGGAGCCAGCGGCTCTGCGGTGGCACTCCTGCAGTGTCCCCAGGCGCTGCTGCATCTCCCCCTCGGCTCTGAGGATGGGCACCCCTGGGCAGGTGCTTGGCTCTGCAGAAAGATGAGGTGCTGCCCCGCAGTGTACCCGTGCCCCAGCCGCTCTCCTCTGCCACCAAAAATACAGTTTGAACCCACAGAAATGGTTCTTTTGTCTGAATTACTGTTGCATTTGCAATAATGATTGGTAACGTTTGTCCTTGTGTAGTTTTGTCCCATACGCAAGAGCAAAGCTTGCGTTAATGACGTAACTAGAGCTTGCTGGGTGCCTTCTGCCTGGACAGGAGTGAACGTGCCAGACCTTAAGCTCCTCTCTTGTCTCCTCCAGGCCCTGGATGGAAGTGCAGCAGTCCAGGTTCAAATCTACTGAGTCACCTTGTCTTGAGGGCTCAGTCTAAACTTCCATACCTACAGCTCAGGGTTCCCATTAACTGTGGGAACTTGTTGCCTTGAACCAAGATCCGGGAGGAAGGGACTGTCCTGGGGGAAAGGTGCTGAAGTCTGGAAGACTTGTGAAAATTCTGACAAGCAGCCAAGTCTGTAAGAAAAACTTCAGGATAAAGTTCACTTCTAGTTGCTGGTGAGTTATCAGCACAGGCGAGCCCTTGGCAGAGGCCCGGGTTAGGATTTCACATGGTGAGAAGCAGCCTCCTTGGAAGAGAGGTGCTGGCTCACCCTTTGGGTTGCAACCCCTTCCTCTCGCCTCCCAATTCTTGGCTGTGCATCACTCTGCGCTTTCCGTAGCCCATTGCTTAAGCTTTCAACCACAGTTTACAACAGTCTGCGGTACTGATCGTGACATGAAGCAGTTGCTGCAAAGGTGGGATCCCGAGGGTAGCACCAGCAAGATGCAGGTGTGGAGAGTTCAGGGGCTGGCTTGTGCGCCACGTGGGCAGAGCGGCAGCGAGTCCACAGCAGGCTTGGCGTGCCCAATTTATGGCCATTTACATGTGAAATTGCTCTGATCTAATTTGCATATGCAGTCATAGTAATCGTGGGCCAATTAAACTTGTAGTTCACAAAATCTGGGCCTGAAACCTTTACAAATCTTACGAACATACTAATCTGAGTGTATATGTCACTTCATCAAATTCATGAAACCATAAATTGTTCCTGTCTGGCATCACCAGCTGCACGCGGGAGTCGCTGGGGCTGGGCTGAAGGAGCCATCGGCCCCATGCAGTGACTGGGGAAGATATTTTTAATGAGCTCTTCCCTATTCAAGGATTGAATCAGAGCTGTTAGGGTGTCAGTGTAAGATTCATTGCAATATCTACGGGAGATTTATCTTTACTCTTCCATTTTTTTAAAAATGTTGTTGTCCTCGAGGAGTTGTTACAATGTCAATAAATGTGTCGTCTACATTTGTTAGTGCAAATGCAGTTATAAAATGTCAGAGATTTGTCTCAAGTTTTTTATTTCTACCTTACCATTGAGGAACAGAAGTGGCTTCAAAATGGGTGACATGATGGGCTCGTGGGTGGGTGAGGAGCAAGCCTCTGGCCACCCAGGCCCTGGAGACCCCATTTCCCTGCCGAGGCTTGGGCAGTGGGGTGTTTTGGGTCTCCAACCCCAGGATGGGGATGGTGAGGAAGCGTGGAGGTGGTTTACCTAGGCAAGTGGAGCCGGGTGCTGCATCGGTACCCTCCCTGGCATGGCACCATTCCACCGGCTGCTCCCAGGAGCTGCCTCCTCCCCAGCTGGAAGCATCCGTAAGCATCCCGAGAGTGTTTGACCCCTGTGAGAGCAGATTTAAAAAATTTAGTCTGTGTCTATCCAGCTTTAATTGTCCTCTTCTCGACCCAGCAAGGCACATGCTCAATACCTTATCTAGCCTTCTCAGGACACTTACTGTGTCTCCACCTACCCCTTTATGCTGTTCAACTTCTCAGGCGCATCCTGCTAATTTAGCAGTGCATCTCTGAATAGTTGGTGTTGGAGCAAGGCTTTATCATAGCCAGATGCTGTTGATGACTTGAGGTTTGGCTTTTGTTCAGTGGGAAGAGCTCTAGCTATTGAAGCACTGAGTCTGGGGCTGGCTATTGTGGAGCCAGATGGTTTTGTTCCAAATGTTTAAAATCTATAAATCTTTAATCTATAAATTCTGTTGTCACTATGAAAATGATAGGTTAAATTTTGCAATCCTCACCGATAGTTACCCTCTGAGTAGATATCATCAAAGATTAAAAAGTCATTATTTCTTGGCTTTTTATATATTTTTTTCCTTCTTTGTCATTTTTGTGTAAGTTCCTACAGGGGAAAAAAATTATTCTAAGCTCTGAGTTGAAGAACATCAGAAACCAGCTTCTCTGAACTGGATTTGAAAGAATTTTTTCCAGTGCATTGCTCCTCCTTGGTCTAGCTGCAACGTTGAAGACCTTGGTGTATTTGTGAGATTTTTGTTATTTATATTCCAGCCAACAGCAGATTTTATTCTCTTAATGATATTTTACAGATTTTTGCAGAAAAGTGGTTATTCACTTAATTTTTACTCTTGTATTTCTGTTTTTAGGCCTGTAAGCAACAAGATTTTTCTTCCCCCTTAAATCTCAGTAGGGCTCTGGCATGGTAGCTCATTGCCTGCGGCCAGCTGACTGAGGTTTAAGGGCACTGTGCTACGCCTCTGTTACCTACATGATTTTTGCAGAACAACATGGCTTAAAAACCTTGCAGAAGTCATGTTTCTGCTCAGACTTGCTATGCCGAGAGGCAAGAGGCATGGCTGCTCGTGGGGGATGGCACGATGGTCTGCCTGCCCTGCTGAAGGGCTGAGCTGCAAACTGCCGACATTGGGACGTGCCATGTGGGTAAGGAGCTTGTGGTTTTCCCTGCCAATGCTGTGCTGCCTTGTCTGCTTGGTTTTACCTGGTTCATGCCAGTAAGCATGTGGTGCCTTGTACCTGTGGGACGGTCCTGCTACGTAGCAGGTTATACCATGGGCTGAGGGAACGCATCTCTGGCTGAAGAACGCAACTGAGAGCCAGAAAACCTGATGCTTTTAAAGCAATCTCAATGCCTTGCAACAAATTTTATACCTGATCAGTTATGGATTTGGGAGACAAACATACCTGAGGGCAGATTTAGATTAGATATAAGGAAGAAATTCCTCACTATGAGGGTGGTGAGGCACTGGAACAGGTTGCCCAGAGAAGTTGTGGATGCTCCATCCCTGGAAGTGTTCAAGGCCAGGTTGGATGGGGCTTTGAGCAACCTGGTCTAGTGGAAGGTGCCCCTGCCCACGGCAGGGGGGTTGGAACTAGATGATCGTTAAGGTCCCTTCCAACCCAAATTGTTCTATGATGCCTTCTTGAAAAGAGAAATACTGGCTTGGGGGTTGCTGGGGGAGCCTGGAGTAGGTGGACTTGCAGATCTGACCTAGAGGCTTAGTCAAGGGAAGAAGGACTTGCTAGCCTGCACAAGTCTAAATCTTGTCCCAATGTCAAACCACGTTTTTGTGCACACCTGAGCTATCTACTGCTCAGTGACTGCTGCAGGTAGCACGGGGCTGATCAGCACCTCAGGGACCTAACGCTGGGCTCCAAAAAGTGGGAGTGAAACAATTACAGGCTACTGTAAAAGTCTGAGCCTGAGAACTTAGCTGCAGTCATAAACTAAGTCTGGGCCCTCTTATTCCACCACCAAATGATTGCTTTACTTCTAATTGCATGACGTTACGTTTTTGGCTGCCTAGCAGTGTGTTGTATTTTGAATATACACATACACACGTGCTGTGCTGTAGCCAGGGATGTGCCTGTTTTTCCCAAGCATGCTGCCAGGGCAGGGTCAGGCCCTGCTCCCATGCCCATGCTGCCTGCCCAGGTCGTACCATGTACGGAGAGGAATACTTGCCTGCTTTAACCAACCCCTCAAGGCAACTGCTTGCAATGAGCTCCTGACGCTAGCGTTTTGCTCCAGCATAACTTTAAAATTGTTAGGGACAAAGCTTTCAATGTATTTGCCTGAGTTTATCCAAATTTATTAAAATTAATGCAAATTGCAATCTATTGATTTTTTTTTAAATTATATTGGCAGGCATGAGTGAGGCAGAAAGACACCACACTGATTTTTTCACTAGCTTGCATCTTTTCAAGCACTTTACTCTTGTGCACAGTGACCAGAAGTGTCTGAAACTGTTTTATGCTCACTTCAGAGGCCAGAAAGCTGAACATACAGCGGAGACAAATTGAGCCCGAATTCATTAACCATTTTGAAAATAGAGAGGGTTACTGTCACCAGATCCATGTATTGGTGAACAGAAAACACATGTGGAGAGGAGCAGTTTGTGCTCAATGTGTGAGAACCAGAACAGCAGTAACTTATGTACGCTGGCAGGAGCGAGCTTGGGAAAAATCCCGGGAGCGGAGCAGGCATCAGGCAGGTGGGGAGGCTTCAGCAGAGGTGCGCAGAAAGCCAGTGCCTAAAGCAGCCGTCACGGTGGCTGGATGTGGGGACACCTGTGTGTTGGGAACACCAGCAGCTTGTTGCAAGGCTGGGAGTGCTGCGAGGCAAGCTGCTGAGGAGGAGGCAATGGGTAAGGGCAGCCTGCCTGCCTCCTGGCCAGGGCATGAACCTGCGGCTGAGTTGCCCAAAACTGGGGATGGGCATCTGAACCAATCTAAAAGCAGCAGGCAAGCCCTAGGATTCAGGGGCTGTGCACCCCAAAGCTCTGCTCCTCCTCGGCTTGTGTGTGGGGAGGAGATGTGGTCCTGGCCCCCAGCTGCAGCTTGTAGCAAATGACTTGGTAGTTTATTTTTAATTCCTTTTTGGTTTATAATAACTGGGCTGAACCTTGGGTTCTGCATCTCCTCTCCACGTCGTTTTTTGAAGTCTTTGTTATAGAATAATAGTCTCTATCAATTCCACATGGTTTTTATTTACATGAGTTTGTTAAAAGATACACAAAAAAGGTGACTGTTGATATTGTATATAGGATCAGCAGGTTGGGCGGTTGCTGGCGGGGGAGTGATTGCTGCCATGACTTAGCTGCACGCTGAAGGGCATCAGCCCTGTGCTTTGCTGGTGGGTCACTACGCAGGGACATGCTTAAAGCTTTTTATAATTTAACTGTAGGTTCTTTCTGTTTGTTTGAAAAATGGTCTTATGTTTTCTTTATAAGGTGGAAGGGGGTTCCTTTGCAGTTGGTTTGAAGCTGAGGGCTGGAAGGCTTGGGGAGGTACAGAGCAACCCAGCCTCTTGTGAGGGTCCTCTTGAAAGCCGCAGTGAGAAGCCAGGCAAGTGTGGGAGGTCACCGGCAGAGGCCATACAGCAAAACCTGCACCGCCGAAGCAGCTTCAGGGCTAACGCTGCGCCCAGAGGCTGAGCTCAGCGTCGGGAGGGAAGCGGCTCTTTCTGTGAGTTTCCTATTGTGACGTGGTGCCTCTCACCTTGACAGCCGTTCAAGCCCAGCTTCTGCCAGGCATGGCTGGGGACCGGTGGCCAGATAAGTGCTTGGCGACCTATGCAAGTGTTGCAATTTTCATATGTTTCTCGATGGTTAAATATCCACATTACAACTTGAATTTCGTGGTTTGTGGTGGTTTTTTTTTTTTTTTTTTTTTTTTTTTTTTGGAAGTCCTCATAGCAAGGCTTCAGGGGGAATGAGCACAGAAGACAAACCTCTTTCGTCTGGGAAATTGCCTTTCAACATCAGGGGCACTATGGGAGAGGGAGGCTTGTCCTGTTTCCAGGCTGCACAGGCTCCTGTCCAGGAGTTTTCATCATCATTAAACTTCTGTGGCAAGCTGAACTCAAACATTGGAAAGGGGAAAAGCATGGGAGGCATGTTTGGTGTCCTCAGTGTTACAGACAACTGCCAGACATGGTGAAAATAACGTGATGAAGAAGAATTGATGACCTCTATCAGAAATGTTAATGGAACATTTCTGTTAGAAGGGAATTACATGGTCATGTTTGTATGGCTTTTCATAGGAAAATATTTCATATTAATTGGCTACAGTACAAATCTTAGGATAGAAAATGCCTCCTCCTGTCTGGTTCTATACAGAAACCAACGAGGTAGAGCAAATTTGTTGCTAACCTGCAGCTTATATAGTATTTCATTTATTGGAGAGTCTAGTTAAATCCTAAACCTGCTGTTATATACCCATTTATGGAGCAAACACTCGATGCTCTTCTACTGGTTTAATATACTATTTGCTTAATGGGCCATTGACATAATCATTTGATATAGATCCCAGTCATACCACGTTACTAAGCCATGATATATTAATATAGCCACATATTAATGGTGGAGGGCAAGGATGTTATATTATTATCCATGACCAATTAGTTTCTGTCTATCTTAGGGACACAGTTATCTAGGTGTTAGTCTTTACAGGCCTGATTTTTAAAAGTCTGAGTACTCCTAGCTTCCACTGAAGCAAATTGTGTTTCTTGATGGATCCATTATTCAGGGTTACTTGTAGCCCTCTGTCTAATATAAGCTGCGAGCATGTCGCTGTAATTGTATATCTCCACTTGCAGTTGATGATTTTTATGTTTAATTACTGTTAACTGTTTTCTTCCATTTTTATCCAATGGATAATCAAATAAGGCCTTTCTTTCCCTTTTTAGCTTTCTACTTGATCAGTCAGAAGATGGCCTATAAAGTCAGAAGGGACTGCTTATGTCAGGAAAGCATGACACTTTGCAGAGTTTCATTAATATAGATACATTTAGTTGCTCACAAACAGGGTTATTGTGGTACAGTTACGATATCTAGCGTAGCACTGTACAGCAGCAAATATGATCTCTTCTCTTCTGTCTTTCACCCCCCTCATGCTCAGATTATTAATAACAACATGAAAATATGAGGGACCAGCATGCAGATTCTGCTCTTTGTGGGATGCCTGCAGAATTAAGTGATCATTATAAATAGGAGGCAAAATTGGCATTTTATCTGTCTCATACGCTGTAATTAAGTAGCTGATTTCTTCCTGATGTGGCAGCAATAGTGGCTATAGAGAGAAGGAGAAAGGGTCATAGTCTTCTCGATCAGTTCTGGGAGGCTGCCTTGTACAGAAAAATAAAGATATAAAGTATGGAATGTGTAGGTGACAAAGGAACAGAAGAGTCATTATAAGGACTAAAATAAGAGGTTTGATTTGCAGAGGGATTGAAAAGGATGGGATGTTGAAATGTTTGGGTGGAAGAAAAAAGGGTGGGACGTTATGGATACTCAGAGCACTGGAGGCAGTGCGTATGAGCCACAGGGAGGACAGTGCCGGAGGGGAGGAGGAAGGAACCCAGATGAATGAGGAGCTCAGCCGGCTGTTTTGGAGTAAGGTATTTTTAATATTCTGGACTGGTTTTAAATGCAAAAATAAAGGAACAGACTTCTTGAAGAAAAGCAGGTGAATTCTCTCGGTAGTTGCTGAACAGTTACCAGAGAAACCACCACCCTGCCCATCTCACCTGCTCTGATGGTGGTGCTTACAGGGAGCACACAGGCTGCTCTGCGTAGCAGCCCCATGCTTAGCCTGGGTGATGAGAGGCACCTCCTGTGACTGTTTTCTGCAGTGTGAAGGCTGTCCTATGTTCCCTGCTAAAGTCCTGGCTGTTTTCCCTAGGGTATAATGGGGACTCGTAAGAGCATCTTTAAAAGAGGCTCTGCTAAGCATCTTAAATTGTGTACTTGGGTAATGTCATGTGTAGATGTGTATGTTTCACGCTTGCTAATTCAGAGAGTGCTATTCATGCTGTGCACTGGATAATGTAAAATCCTGTAGAAAGTGTAATATGGGAGAATATAATTAAAACTATATGATGTGGCTGTACCAAGTAACTGAACTGAGGTCTCGAAGGAAACCTCAACTTTGCCAGTTTTAACCTTCTATGCCTGATTTTTGTAGCACTATCATTTAATGTTTGTGTTTGTAAACTTTCTAAGCTTTTTAGATGGAGGAAATTCCCCCTCCCTTCCTTCCCAAGTTGTTCTGCATAGTTAATGTCGGAGGAAAATGTATCAAGCTGGATCTGACAGCCGGAGAGGTGAGGCTGCTGCAGCTCCACACTCCCAGGTCCAACCAGCAGTGAGGCTGAAGATGTATTCCCAGTAGGCACTTGCATGCACCACATAAATATATATATGCACATACATACACACAGCTGGCAACATAGATCAGACACGTAGAGAGCGCTTGCACAAATGCAGGCACCACCAACAGCTTCATCCTGCTCCCCTCTCTGGCTAAGCAGGATGGAGATCTGCTAGTGAGAATGAGTGTGTGTGTATGTATATGTATCTATACAGCCAAGGTGCAACCCTACAGCAGCTGCACTCACGCACCCAATCTGCCCAGCAGCTCTCTTCCTTGGGAGCCCTTAGTTTGGGTTCCCACCTGCCATCCTGCCCCTGTGCTCCTCGGGGCTTGTGACGGGCTGATGGCCCCAAGGAGTTGCCACTGCAAAGAGGGAGGCTTGGCACCCTTGCTGACTAACAGAGGAGCCGTTGAGGTCTGTCAGCTGCTGCTGTGCTCAGCTCACGGGGCTGGCCAGGGCTGCCGGGAACGCCTGCTCTCTGAGGTGCTTCCTTTTACTCCCTGGAGTGGATGGCATCTCCTCTGTTCTCTCCGAACCCTTCAATGGGTCCTACCTGGCTGCTTCACCCGCAGAGTCCTCCTGGACCTGCTGTGCGATGGAGCAAAGACAGTCCGAGGCCTTCTCCAAGAAGTCCCTGCAGAGGCTGGGGGAGGAATATGGATGTGCATGGATTATCCCGTTCAAACTTAGACACCTGGCAGCCATATGTGTAAGCAAATGAAGTTTTACTACTACTTTCTAAAAGAGATCATTTTAAAAGCTTTATTTTCTTGCCAGTTGGCTAAGAAGCAAGCAAGGAACAATAGATTCAAGCTGAAATAATTTGCATTTATGATGAAGACAAGGAATATCTACCTTGCATTTTCCTAAAAAAGAAAAATTAGACCCCATTTTTAATTAACTGATAAACTATTAATCAAATTTTTGCAATGTTAGGTGACACATTATTCATTTAGATAGAATGACTGTGAACTTAAACTAATCAAATCTGATTTGCCCACATATGCTTGATTGAAATACATTTTAACTAGCATATACAAAGAGAAAATCTTGGATTTCTTACCTAATCTTCAGAGTATACTGCTGAGTTAATAAGGGCAGTTTTTTTTAAATGAGACCACCATTTCTTAATCTGCATATCAAAATCAAGAGCAACTTAATTGCAAAACACATATTCCTGAAATCTAATCATTATACTGCTTTAGGGTATTTTATTGAAGCATGTTAAATTATGGACAGAATATTAATGATGAAGCTAATCAAACCCAATTAGTCACTTCTAACAATAGTCACATAAATATACAAGTCAGGTACTAAAGTACTGTAGGTATGGTTTTAAGTTTTTTTTAATATAAAATTCATTTGGTATATATGAATTATATACTTGTTATTTTTAATCTAAGAATCTAGGACAAGTCATTTCAAAGAAAATGCGATATGCCAGAAGACAATGGGACTTGTCCCTTAGCATTAGAACTGACACTCCTGATTTTTGAATATATAAACACCGCTCCAGTGTGAGGTTGATGGGCACATGGTTAATAGGACAGAAGGGTGGATCTGCCTGGGTTCCCAAATGTGGGAAGATGGACGTGTATGCGTGGTTTTCTCTCCCGCTTGCGTTGTGATTACCATGACTGCACAAACTAGTTGTCTGGGTGAGCAGTCTAGTCTCATACTGCAATGTACAAGATTTGCATATGCTGCTATAATAATCATAGTATATAATAATTACAGCTGTATTGTGTCTGCATTAAAAATCAGTGTCTTCCTTTAAGCTCACATACAGCATCTTGTAGAGATTTAAGCGTAATGCTTATCTTCATGCTGATTCCATTTGAGCGTACTTTGATACTGATATTTGGGGTGGCTTTCAGTTTGTTTCAGCTTCCTACTTGATAATTATGGGAGGGCAGCTGTCATCTTACTTTAGGTCTATCTACTCTATCAGAAAAACCCACACAATGCAGGGGTCACAGATGACCTTCTACTGATGTGTCTTTTGAAAGATGATGTGTTTTGAAAATCCGATTAAATTGCAACTCTTACAGTTTCCATAATTATTCAGGTCACATAAAAGAATGACTTAGCGTATTTATAACCCCTTTTTGCACTTTCAGATTTAAGCACATGTATTTTCTAATTTGTAATCACTTAATTTTAAAAAGGGGTATCCATAAATAATAGGTATGGTTTTAGTGCCAGACAGGGAAGCCCTGACAGGATTTGCGATGCCGTCAGTGCCAGCAGTTGTGCTGTGTGTCAGGGAACCGAGCAGCATTTTCCTCCTACAAGCCGTGATTACCGGTGGCTCAGTCACGTCCCTGCTGCATGGCCCTGCGCAGGGCTGTCACAGGCCAGGTGTGAGGGCTAGCGAGGGCGCTGGGTGCTAGGGAAAAAAGACTGGGAAGCCTTCCCCTGCTAGATTTCAGGGAAATGGGTCTTGGGTGATGAGCAGGGAGAGCTGCTGTCACAGGTCGCAAAGTGGGAAGCGAGGCGGGAAGGGTGGAGAATGGCTTTTGTATGGAGCTGTCAGGTACAGCGCGAGGGGCTGGAGCCCCAAATGGGCACCAGCAAGGGCAGGGCGTGGATTTGGATAACCATCACATGGCTCTGCGGTAGCGAGCAGGTCACTGTGCAAGTGGCCGTCCGGGAGCGTGTCCATGGGGCTACGCCTGCCCCGGCAGTGGCTGGCTCCCGGGAGGGGTGGCCGAGGCATGGCTCTCAGGGGATGCTGCATGTGCTGCCGAGGGTGCAACTTGCCTTTCCAAACTGATTCCTTCTCTAATAACGAGATCATATGCAGGTGCTTGTGCTAGTCACCAACTAAACCATGCTGGCTCTTGTGTTCAGAAAATAGTTCCGTATCAGAGATCCAGGTAGTCCCTCCAGAAGATGCTGGTGGCGGGGAGCAGCCCCTGTCCACCGATGACCATGTTGGCAACAATCATGGCAAGCCCTTGCAAACCATCTGTAATGACATTGGGATCTGCAAAGGGTTTTCTCAAATCAGTGTAAGATTAGTTGAAATCCACTTCTATGAAAAGAAAATACTTCAGTGAAACAAAAGCTGCTGTTAGAAGTAGCACTAGAGCTTTAGGTTTAGACAAGGTTTGAATTTCTACCTACTGTGCAATTCCAAATTGGTTTGTCATAAATAGTGCTCGTGTCCACAAAAACAGGCTGAGAGACCAAGGGCTATCTGAACTGATACATGCTTATGTACTTTTTAATGTGAGTGTATAGCTTTTTCCAAAAGGAATCAAAAGCTTCTGGCAAGTTTCAAAAGGGAGATGATGACTGATACTGCATTGTAAGTAGTCAAATTAAGACTTCCTCTACTCCTTCATAAACTCTTCTGGAAACCTGCTTATGCTCTAAAGGCCACAGGCTATTTTTATTCTATATTTCATTATAAAAAGAAGATTGAGAAGTGACTCAATTATAATGTATAAGCACTTTCATGGGAAGAAAATACAGGGTAGTACGGAGCTCCCTCACCTAGCAGGGAAATGTGTCAGAAGAACCAATGTCTCAAAACTGAAGTTCAAATTGGAAATAAAGCAGGAGTTTCAAAGTACCCGCTGGAACTCTCTGCTGGGATTTGCCACGGGTTTTACCTCTCTTGGTGTCTTCAGACCATCGCAAGATGTCTCTCAATGATATTCTTTAGTTATGTAGAAGTTATTAATTGAAGTATTAGTATTAAGCTTAATGCAAGGATAGTCTGGTGGTCTAGTAGCTTTTGCTGTGGAAGTTGGGATAAATGATCTAATAGTCCCTTCTTGCCTTAACATCTCCAGATTTATGTATTGTACTTCCTTGTCCATGGCAGTTGAACTTCAACAAATATTTGGTGCTGTTTTGTGAATGCAAGAGGAAACAACCTCCTTGATTTTTCTAGGGTTTTGGATGCATAACAAAGCATTGTCCCCACCAAAAGAACACTTGCAATTAAAAAATTTAGTATTTATTTCCTCTCATTACCAAATAATATCTGGTTGCTCCTATTATTGCTACATTAAGAGTTAATTTTCTCAAAAGTCTGAATTTGTGCAGTATTACAAATGCACACTGCAGCTGTGCGTGCTCAGTGGTGGCTGCCTTCAGCCTTGCCCTTGCAAAAGGGACAGTGACTGCCTGTGCCACCCCTTGGACAAGGGCACATCTGTCTTGTGCAGACAGCCGAGTGTCTGTAGGTACTGAAGATCCACCTTAGTGGGAATGAGCAAATCAGATCATAGCGTACAGCAGTTTGGGGGAAGATCCACTTCAACCATAGCTTACTATAGTGTTTTATAAGAACAGAATGGGACACTGCTAACTAGTTAAAGCTTATTAGCTGGGTGGTTATTACATCATGCCTATACTGAAAATAAAAAGATCTGCTGCTGTAGCTAAACTACTTCAGCATGGCTCAAGTACAGCTCTACGCCTGCTGTGTGACTTTGGACCCAGCAAGCTGCATATAGTGGTATTTGAATTCATCAGTGTTTTAAAAGAACATTAAAATTTAACAAGTACATTTAACTAAAAATCTATATCTAAATAGCATGGAGGTAGTGATAAAAAGGAGGTAATTCAGGCTAACATATTGCATTAACTTCCCTGTGAATGGACCTTGCAGACAGCGCGGAGCCGGGTTGAAGTCACTGAACTAATGCCAGTTTCTTTACTTGGAGCCCATGGAGCCTCTGCCTCGGTTTAGAGGGACATCATCGCTTCCTCTTTGGCTTTAACATGTTTTTTCTTTTTTTCTTTTTTACAAATAAGGTTAAAAAAACCAAAAACCACAAACCCAACCCCCCACTGAATTCTTTGCTAGTACTACAAAGGTATTTTGCTACTAGGATCATCTTTCTGGAAAGCTTTTTTCCTCTCCAACAGGTCCATTGAACCTGGACAAGAGCATATTACTCCAACTTTACCAGTGATTTTATTAAGATTAGTTTCTCTCTGTAATAAGTGAATTTTCTGTATCTTAGGTAGGGCACAAGTTCTGAAATATTAGAAAAATATTAACTCCATTTAACTCTGCATGATTCCTTAAAAGTGTCTACTGCAACAAGAATGACAGTCTGTCCATTGCTACTGTCTTCCCACCTCATGCTCAAACACCTCCAAAGGGCTAAAGGAACAAAGCCCAGATCCCTTGAATTCTTCTAATCAAGGATGAAATTAAAGTACTTACACAATATTGTAGAGTACTCTGCAAATACTGAGTCACCACAGTGAGTTGTCAGTTCTCCTATAAAAATTACTGAAAATCATTATTGTGTGATTTATTTCCCTGGCACTTTATCTAAAAATAAAAATCGGACCCAGATTTCCTCAGAGCCTCCACTTCTCAGCTGTTTCAAAACTGAAAGTTAATAGAGAAAGCTTCTGCCTGACAGTTTTAAATCCCTTCTCCTATGCGAGCCAGGAGTATGCAGCATTAGCGGTTCCTGGGGTGTGCGGGAGCGGGTGAGCGTCCTGAGCACGGCCATCTGCACGGACCATTTCTACCTAGCAGTCCTATATCGCTGTGTTTCCACATGCCTTTCGTCTCAGAGAAGCATTGCAGAATTGCAGGTGAGGTATCGTGGAGCAACTCCTCTTCTGTAAGAGTCTCCTACTTGGCTTCTGGATGATAGCAAGGTTAATTAGGAGGGCTGGCTATAAAGAAAGGCTGAAGAAAGGTTTGCTGCTGCTTGGCGTGCTGCTGTTTACAGCTGTGTGATGAATGACACATCCTCCCTCTGAGAGCAGGGAATCAGCAGATGTTTGCACCCAAGTTTCCAAGCTATACAGGTCAGGGCAGACCTGTGGGCTACAAAGATTTGTGTGCACTCTCTTTTGGGGACATATGGGTTAAAGCAGAGACTCCGAATAAAAGCCTGACTCTATTGAAATGAGTGGCAAAACTCCCATTCACTCTGGATTGTCAAAATGATCTGTAGAGCCCCCTAAGATTTGTGTTCTGTTAATAATTATTACTTCTACATAAAAGTAAACTTCTATATTTAAAACTTATAACTTGGCAACCACAAAATGCACATGTCTATAATGAATAACCATGTGAGCCTATCACTCCAACTCTCCTCCGTTCTCATCCTTTCCTATGTTTTACCTGCTGTTCATCTGTCTAAATTTTAGACTATAAGGTCTTCTGGGCAGAGTCCATTTTTTCTGCTGGCAGAGCAAAGCACCTCTGGCTCTGTGTTAAATAAGGCAAGTATTTTAAATCTGGGGAAACAAATGTTCATGCGTTTGACAATTTCAGAACATGAATGCAAGTGATCAGGCATGCGTGTCTAGAGATGTGCTTTCTACATACACATATTGTTTCCTTTTAAAGACATCTGCATCTACTGAATTCAGTCCAGAATTTGGCCTAGAAGTTTACCGTTATTATGCCTCAATCCAGCAAAGCGTGACTGTGGGGAGACTTAAAATTAAGTGTACATGTAAGTGCTTTGTTGGATGGAGGCCTTTAAGATTTTGTGCATTTGTGCTCTTGTAATTTTAAAATGAAACATATTATTGAAAGTCTTCAGTTCCTTATTCTGTCATTTCCTCACTTATTTTGATTTACTATATATAAATACACATCTCCTAAATTCTAGATGCTTTTGAAAAAAAAAATCAAAATACATTGAAATCAAATAGTAAAAACAGTACCTGCTCTTCACTGAACTACAATAATATCCTCTCTGTTCATCAGCATCGCTTTTATATGTAAACAGCAGCTCACCTATCATGGCCTTCTCATGTCAAAAACTTGTTTTAGAAGAGAGCCTGGCTATTTTTAGCCAAGAGCAAATGTATCTGCTCCAAAGTTGGGGGTTCTTCATGCAGAAACAGCCCCTACCTACTTAGCTTCCTGAGGATGGTAAATGTTGCTACATCTGGCCTTCATTGAGCTACCACCACTGATAAAAAATCTTGTTGAGCGGGTGTTCAGAAGTGCTGTCCTTCTAGTCCTGCCACCATGGGGGATAATGTTTTGGCTGTTGGTTGGGCTTTCCTTTGGGCTAGCTATAATTTTCCATGCAAATTTTAAACCATGGAGATGTCAGCTCAATGACGTCTGCTAGCTGTTGCTGTAGCAGAGTGGACCAGGTTTGCACGGTACTTCAAAACAGAAATGAGCTAAGATGGCTAGGCAGTAACTTTCTTGCAATGTGACGCAGTAAATGCACGCAAACAGACATAGATTAAGGCTCATCTCGTATATTGATGTGGTGCCCAGTTCAGGTTGATGAAAATAGTTTGAATGTCTCCAAAACTATTAGTCAACTAGATCAATTACATGTGATATGCTGAAGGATGTGGAAATACCTGTTTATATTTTGCATAGAAGGAGTCTACTCAATCCTAATTTGTTGTGTTGTATAAAATTGGATCTATTTATAGATGTGTCCTGAAAACACAGATGGCATCTTTGGAACCATTCTCCTCTTTGGGGCCCATGACTGCTAGCCTAAATGGCTAGGGTCATCTCACTGAGATTCGCTCAAATATTTATAGTTTACATCATTCCACACAAAATATGCACTTAAAGTCTTTTTTTTTCCTTCCTCTGAATAATAATGATAAACATCTAGTGGAAATCTTCAGGGGTCAGAAAATACAAAGCTAACTGACTTTGTTACATTTTCTTTTCTAAAGATGCTGTGTGAATTCAACAGCGGTAAAAAGCGCTGGATTTACACCACTGAGCCTAGAGACCTCCATTTTAAGTGCCACCTGCAGTGGTGGTTTATGAGATGAGGTTTGCTCTCCTAGAAGTTACAATGAGACCACCCAGCCCCGATTACATATGCCATGCATTAGAATTCAGATGGTAATGATTTCTGACTATTACCAAGGCCAGATTTGATCTGGTGATGCAAAAAAAAAAAAAAAAAA
>WAAD01004934.1:116195-143695 GCA_013389945.1 Fregata magnificens
CGCTGAGCGGGAGTTCGCGGGAGCGGAGGCCTGGGCGAGCGCCGGGGAGGCACCGGGCCTGCCCTCGCGCGCCCCGCTGTCTGCGTGCGTGCCCTGACGCGCCTTGGAGACCGTTACGGTTACGTAAGCGGAAAGCGTGCATGCGCAGCGCTCTCTGAAACGCGTGTTTTTCGCCCTCTTTCCACTTGCCCGTGGTTTTTCCAGTGGCAGGGCCAATCACACACCTTTTTAAAACACGGTCGCGCAGGGTAGGCCCCGTGCGAGGCCCGGCGGGTGCCTCTGAACTGTGTCGCCTCATGGGCCGGCCTGCAGAGTGGGCGTATCAAAAATTAATCGTTTCTGACTTGCCTTAAAAAACCCATTGCGTTTGAAATGGGTTTGAAAGAGCCAAACTCCTCTGCAAAAATGATTCCTGAGAAGAATTTGGAGGCTGGTTCCACAGGTGGCCATAGTACAAAACTCGAGATACCCTGTCCTGCAGATTACGCTAATGATCGAAGGTGAGTGGGCCCTGCTAATTTAACGAGTGCGATTTTGGGCTCGTAGGTCCCAGCCTTGCACTCTGTGTGCGTGCAGGAGTCAGTGTGGAACTCGTGGTCGCGTTCCATCTGTTACTGGCACAAGTGCATTTGTCCACGGTCTGCACGCCTTTCAGTTTTTCTGCACATCTTCCTCATATGATTAAATTTTTTTAAAGCTGCTTCTAAGACGCACCTTGGAGCTATATTAGAGTTATAGCGGAGGACTTTATCTTCGGTGTGTATTGCTTTGTCACACGTTGGTTTAGTTAAGAGTAAGAAAACTGAATAACACGTATGTGGTGTAAAAAAGTGTGCCTTGTCTGGAATACTGCATGCAAAAATGTGTTTACTTTTGAATAGCACACTAGATCGTTACTAAAAGATCTATGTAACCAACTGACCATTAATGTGAATGAACAGTAAGAGGATCTGCTGGAATACTCTGTGTTGTCCATTCTGCACGGAGAGTAACCCATTATACCGATAATTGGTGATAGTAACCCGTCTGCTGTGTAAGCGGATGTCTGTTGTAACTACGTAGAATTATTCCCAGTTCATGGTAAGACCCCTCTGTAAGCAAGTTTAAGACTCTTCTTAAACAGATCTGCTCCAGTGGAAAAGAGGCCCAGGAGACCATTAATTAAGCCTCTGTTAGGCTGATGTACCAAAATTATATTTTATCATAGGGAAACTTTACATAATTTCTGCAAATTGGCTAAAAAAAATGGAACACTTCAGCTTCAGTATGAAATTATACTAAAGAACTACATATCTTGGTTACAATGGAGTGTCATGATGAAGATATAGTAGACTCTCCCTCTATGCAATGAATATATATAATTGGATTACAACAGTATTTTCAGTTACAAAAATATTGTATTTTAAGATGGAAGAGGTCTTTTCATTTCAGCTGCCTCTTTTCAGAGATTCGTGTTTTTCTCACAAAATTACCGAAGTTGAAAGTTCGTGCTTTGGTCTCAGCACAAAGATGAGGGAGAATTAGTTATCCAGTACTTTGGTAAACTAGTAATCGTAGTATGAGCATCATAACAAATAGTAAAGTTATTTAGCCGGTACTGTATGTATACTGGCATTTAAGCAGGCACATATATTTCATTTAATTACTGTGATGTTGTGCCGTCCCAGTGATGCTTGATTAAGTATAAAGAAACCTATTTATTCCTATTAGTCTGAAGGCAACCTTTAATGTAATAGTGAAATACAGCGTTATCTATCTGCAGAATTAAAGATAACATTTGAATCACGGTTGATTATTTTAACATCCAGGCCATTGCACAGCACTGGTTCAGCTACGAGTTTGAGCTTCTAAGTGCTAAAGAGGGGCTCTGGAGAACACGTGAAGTGAGGCTTCCTTCCTGTTTAAAAATATTAAAAGAACAGGACATTCATGACTTTCTATCTTTAATCAGATTGAGGCTGCAACTTCCAGGTTGAGGACCCCTGGTGAAAAGTAATTTTACTTCTTGTTTAGGACTGCTTGCCTGTTGGACAGATTTCATCTTGTTAATTTGTAGTGATAGTAAGTCCAAACTGTTAAAAGCAATTTTCAGTGCTCCCACTAAAGGCACTTTGTATAAAAACATGACTTAGAATGTGTGTCTTGGGGATAAATTATAGAAGAATATCTAGTAATTTTCATGATAAAGACCATCATTGGAAGCACGGTGCCTGGGTAGAGTTTTGAATATTTTTGTAAGAAGAATATAACATATGTATCATGGATTACTTGCAAAAGTAATATATGTTAGCTGAAAATACTGCGTTAAATCTATTGCAAGTTAGTACAGGAATTATACAATGAATATTTAAATAGGTGGATTCTCATGCTATAGAGCCTGCGTTTAAACATAATATTTGATATACATAATATTTGAATACGATATACAATCGAATGGGTTGGGTTTACTAGCTGATAGGAAGTTGACAAGTCAGATCTGTATGATTTGGTAAGACTTGTGTAGACAGTGAATTTACAGTGGGCTGATATGTTCTATAGTTTCTGAGCAATGCAATGAAGATATGTGTAATGGGAGACATTACAGAACCAATTAGGCCCAAGAGACGTTTGTAGAGTGCAAACACAGGCATGGAGAATCTAAAGGATTCCAGTCTTAGCTGGCAATATGATTTTTTTTTTTTTTTTAATTGCACTGACAAACACTTTTTTTTTTTTTATTTTCCTTTTAGGAAAATTAGGGCAAGGAAGTGACTCTCCTGTCACTCATCATGACAACAAAGCACAATTAGATTTAGCGCAGCTATTACTGTAACTCATTGGCCACTGTGTATTATGACATATTCTTAACTTTTATGAATTTAAATGGTGGAGCTGTATGATCTGTAATTTCCAAATTGTTTTCAAGATCCTGGGTGCTTGCAGTTTTTTAACAGTTGAACAACTTGTAGGTGGGTTATGGGGAAACAAATCACAGAATTGTAAACTTACACTCTTCTAAATTGTTTTCTCTTCTTCCTATATGAATTACTTCTGGGGCTGGCTGCTTCTGTCTTTTTCAAGTAATATCTGTGCTATGAAATCAGCCAGTTGGCAGTTTTAAAGCTGTTCCTACAGTCTGAAAAAGAGCAGCGAGACTGAGTAGGGTCTTGTACACTTCACACTGCTGCAGGAGCTGCTGGAAATCTGGAACTGCTTGCCTGCGGAGTCAGCAGATCAGATTGTGTGCTTTCCAGTGCAGTGTCTTCTGGGGTACTGCACTTATTCCAGCCTGCGTGCAAGTTAACAGAATCTAGAGAAAGCCTGGGTACGAGACACCAGTGCAGTAGGACTTCATTTTGCACAATAACTGTTTGAGAAAAGTTAACATAGTGTCTGAAGCTTGGTTTGGCATGCTCCTGTTTAAAAGGACCTGTCTGAAGCTTCCTTTGCCATATTCCTTTTTAAAAGGTACCTGGACAATTACCTCTTCAGAAACCTGTGATGACATCCACTCCACCCTGTCCAGTGCTTTTTTGTAATAGTGGGTTCCAATAATGTTTTCTCATGTGCTGCTTTCAAGTAAAAGGGCTAATTCAGTCATTATCTGGAAGCTTTCACGTAATACTTATTGTTCCTCCAGTGTTAACTGATCATTACTTTTGCTTTTTGTAGTCAATATTTGTCTATGTTCTTATTAGTATGAATTAAATACCCACTAGTTTATATAGTGTCAAGAATTGTGAAATAAATTAATGTTTTTTTAATGGTAATTAAAGTGAAACTATTCACAAAAGAGTTTAAAGAGTGTTGCCTTCATTCTGGAGTGGGCAAGTCTGTGTATGTCCTGCCTCACAGGTAACTAAAACACGTAGATGAGATTATATCCACAAAATTTAAATGTTGCTGAATCGTGCTGCTCCTATAGACGTCTGCAGGTTCTGTGAGTAGATGCAGTGACCAGAGTACTGTTTGGGAATCATCTTCAGTATCTCTAGCATCTTTGCAGGTCTCCGTTCCAGAAGTTATGCTCATAACCTGGCTTCTCAGATAGACTCGGGTACCCTTTGCCTCGTGTATTTCTTTCCTCCTTTGAGACCGAGAACTTGTATTTTGTTTTAATTTGAAGTGCCAGTCTTGCAGATGGATATGCTAGCTTGGAGCTTGAGGCCCTCAGAACAGCAGCTGCGCTGAGACTTCATTTTGTTTGTAGTGGGGCATGAGGACACTGGGCTGTTGCTGGTTTTGTGGTCCCTCTTGGTTGTTAGCATAGGCTGCAATTTCACTGTTAGTGTAAGCTGACTGATGAGTTGACTGCCACAAAAAGGGTGAATCCCTCCACCACTTTTGTACCAGCACTTGTGATCAGGCTGCTCTGGGGTAAGAGGAATCCAGTAATGTGTGCCAAAATGGTTGTGTCAAATGCCAGCACGAATGTGGCAGGGGAAACGCAGAGCCAGCGATGGGTGAAACCGGACTGGCCCTTTGATCCGTGGCCGTGCTCATACTCGGTTGAGCAACAGTCTCAGTCGCTTGTTGAAAAATTTCATTACTGATGATGTGAGTTGTCCAGGAAGGGGATTATTTTTAATTTGGTGAACAACTTTTTAGTCTTAGGTTTCTGCCTTTGAGCAATTTTAGGGTGGCACGTTTGTGACACTGCTCAGTGACCTGGGTTGGGATCCAGCTTAAAACCAAACTTTGTTGTTGACTTTTTGCTTCTTTTTTCTTCCTGGATTATTTTTCAGCCAGTGTGGTTCCCTAATCTGGTTGATTGTGCAGCATCACAAACGTCTGCCAGCAGATTGTGTCGGGGCTGGAAGGATAAGATGGTGGAACTGAGTAGCTGCAGACAGGGAGGGACTGATGACTGTTTTACTCAGGACTGCGGCTGAATGTTGAACCACAGCCTGAAGGTATGTCTGAGGCAGGTGCCATGGATCGTGTCAGTTTTAAGCTAGTTAACTCCGGTATTGCTGGCAGTATAGTTGTTGCACCACAGGCAACATCAAAGCTTGCAAAACCTGCTTGAGATGTTTGGTAAGTTAGATCATGGGAGTTCTATCCTTATGTTGTCTGCTGCTGTCTTGGTATGTGAGCTAGCTTGGATATGGTATAGCCACATGAATAGGTTTACCTGAAGTAAGCTAAAATACTAAGTTAAAAGTTCCTTAGCTCTGTCTCAAGGTGAAGCTACATGACACGGATACTGACTTGCTACCAGGGAAAGACGAGACCTTACTCTAGTTTGTTGCTTGCTTGCACCAGTTCAGTTGGTTCAGAGCTAATTAAACTCACTCACTTAGTGGAAAATGTCCTGCTACCATTGGGATTTTTGCTGGGTTTGTGAGTTGAAATGACTCCCGAAGGGGACTGACAAACAGCAAAACAGGACAGAGGTGTTTGGAACTCATGGTTGCAAGCGAGGAAGAAGGTGCTGGCTCCTGTGAGCTGACACTGCCTGCCTGGCTGTCACAGGGGAGTGGGCTGCCACGCTTACGTGTATGTGTGCAGTTACTGCAAGGTAACTGTAAGTTACTTGTCTACGTATACTTGTCTACTGTAACCACAGCAGTGGTCACAACATAAAGTAGTCTTGAGAGGGCAGAATTTCCCAGCTGGCAAAGAAGAGATGAGGCATTTTCTGTCTGCTTTATAATTCTTAGATGTTTCAAGTGGAATTTTTAAGCTCCCAAAAATCATTTTGGTCAGAACTTAGTTTTTATTTATTGCTAAGTAATAGTTATATACTACTTTTTCTGCAAAACTGAGAGACCCAGTTGTGTGTGCACAATTAATGTAAAAATAGTGGACCTTCACTTGTTTTCTTGTAGAGAAAGGTAAAAATTGTGGTTATGTTTTTAAATAAGACTTTTTTCCTTTAGAAAGAAATGTTCGCCCTGATCCAAATTTCTTTCAGTCTCTTTTCCTTCAGTATTCTTCCCAGACACATTTCTTCAAAAGGCAAAAGTTTCCACCCAAAGGGGGATTTATGTTAATAATTTGTTGAAATGTAGTGTTTTTGAGTAATATGATTTAATAAATGAATATGAGAGCTCAGAAATGCTTTCTTCCTTTTCCATTAGATCATACAGTGTGCCAACAGACTGAAGAACTTTTAATAGTTTTCTTTCATTTTTTGATTGAAAATGGGGCTTTAGGAAAAACAATTGTGCAAATGTTAATTCTGTCTTTCTCCATCAGTGATTGCTGCGTTTTAGGCAAGTACTGTGTAGTTTCCTAGAGGAAAAAATGAAAATTCATTTTAAATGTTTGTTTTGCGTGTGGATTGTTACATCCTTGTTAGCAAGAGATGATTAAATATTTGACCACCCATTAGTGTTCTTCTGTAATGTAAAGTCATATTGTGAACTGGTTATTTCATCAGTAAACTTTTAGGGTTTGGGGGTGCGACAGAGAAGTCTCATGCATGAGTTGCATGGCAGAGTGGGTCTTGATACTGCAAACATTTACAGATGGAGGCAGCTCGTGCATGTATCAACTGCAGTAAATACTTGAATGTACAAGGTTAAGCAGTTAAAACTGTGCAGAGTTGGAGTAATCTGAATTAGGTCAGTAGTGGAAATTATCTTGGATTTATCATGAGCTTTGCAAGCATGGATCTGCATTTCAGAAAGCCAGCATACACTTCCATTGTAGTTCGTGGAAGCTTCTGAACAACGGAACCAAGGTCGAGACTGAGAGCTTTACACAGTCCCAAATGGCAGGGATGGTCTCCTGAAGGCAAGTCACTGGTTTTAGACTTTATTAGACCCTTACTTTAATTACCACCTCATTACTTGCTCTGCTTCCACAAAAAGTATTCCATACTGTCATTTTCCCTAAGTAACTGGAACTGTGATTGAAAGGGATGTTTAAAGTGAGACTAATTCAAGATTAAATAGTCACAAATTATATTATTGCTACATGTAAACAAATTACTTGCATATCTGATTTTATTCAGATTACTTTTCAAGTGGTAAATAATGCTTTATCACTTATATAGTGCTCTTACATCTTTAGAGTGCTTTTCTCACATTAATTAATCATCATTAAACACTCTGGGGTGGGTAGGTTAATACTATTATCCCCATTTTGCAGATGAAGAAATGTAGACTGAGAGGTTGTGATTTGCTCAAGGCCATATAGAAGAAACAGAATCAGAGCTGGGATTAGATCTGTGTCCCTAGCTTCTAATTTCAGAAGACCAGCCAGATTGTGAGGCACAGTTTTGAAGCAAAATATACAAGTATGCATGTAGAAACAGCACGCATTTGCTTGGCCTCTTAGATGCCTAACTTGCAATTTGTTTTAACAGAAGCTTTGCTTTTGTGCTGTGCTGCTTATTTCCACGTTCATACCCCCAAGTGTGGAAATAGCCTCTCATTCATTTAGGAACTCTTCCTAATCTGATGGGGCGTTTTTATTTTCATCATTTTCATTGAAATTAACTTTCATCTTAAAAACACCAGTTTCTAGTTCTTTAGACTTGAACATAACTGTGTGACTCGGGTACAGCAGATTTAGCATTGGTACCCGAAACTGTCTACAGATGATACCAGTACCAGCTCTGTTGTTTATAATTTTTCACAGGCTGAGACATAAATAAAATTCTGACTTGGCAGCTTTCCTTATTGCTGTTCAGAACAGATGAGAGAGAGAATTACCCTCAGGGTGCTAAAACCATCACCTTTGTAGGCAGTGCCTAGCTGCTTAGTAGAGAGAGACATTCGCATGCATGCACTCCACCTTGGAGAACTACCTAAAAAAACCAAAATAGTCTTGGACTGGAGAGGAGAGCGGAACTGTTTGTGCACCACCTTGATAATCAGGAGCACCACAGAGAATTATGTTCAGCTGTTAGTAATGGGAGCATGTGCAGAAGCAACAGGTAAGGGAAAAGGAGGTGGAAGAAGGAGGTGCCCTTGTACGTGAGGGTGAGGACCTGCTGGGGAAAGGTGCGATAATGGGGAACAGGTTAGAGACCCATGGGCACGTAAGGTAAGAATCAGCTTCGTGCTACAGCATCCTTCTCACCTGTCTTCGTTCCCAGGGAAACGTTGCAAGTGATTGTAGTACCTGGCTGCTGAGTTAGGAGATCTGGCTTCTGTTTCTAGCCCTGTTCCTGACCAGTGTTAGTGGTTAAGTTACTCAGCCTGTAAAATCAGTGCAGTGCTTTTCCAAAGTGCTGTATGCTTTAATTCATGGAAGTTTTTGAGCTCTTCAGATGGAAAATCCCGGAGAAGGTGGAATATAAATAGGTAGACTGGAAAGAGAGAAAGTGTTGAAGATAAAAGGAATTTTGTGCCTTCAGACAGCTAACAAAGTCTTTGCCTGTATGGTGCGAGTTGTTTGGGGGTGGTTTGGAGTGACTAGCCGGCAAGCTGCCCTGTGTTCAGATTGGCACGATGGAACTGGGGGACACCTGGGAAGTGATCGCTGGTCTAAAGATGATCCTTCAGCTCTGCTGTGACTCTGCTTGTGAAACCTAGAAACAAGACATTCCTTAAAAGCAACAACATACTCTTCCCTTTAAGTAGCTCAACCTAGCAGTAATGCACGCAGAACCAACATGTAATCTCCTGCTTTAATGGTTCAATGGAAGGAGTTACACTTTGGGTTACAGGCGCACAGAGGTGTGCTCTCCCGGGCCTGTCCCAGGTGGCTGCTCGCGGAGCTCCCAGGTGTGGCTCTGTCCGGTCAGGGGCTTGAGAAGCACTACATTTTAACAAGTTGCTGTTGGAGGAGAGGAAGGAAACAAGATATTTGCCCGTTTCCTTTCTTTTAATACTATGGAATGTGTTTTCTGACAGTGGATCCTGTTTTAATAACCAGACCCATGATTAGGTGATGTTAAGTTTGCTGCAAGAGTAGTTTAATAAATATTTTAGTATGCCGATAAGCCATTGATAACCACATGCATTCACAAACTCATACATTTTTACAACTAAAAGGGGAGAATTCAGAATTTATTGATACCACTTCCACTACGATGTCTTAAAGGTGATGCATAGTTGGTGGCACTAGGTGTCCAGACAAATTGAACTCAAATGAACAAACAAACAGGTCATTTATTTTATTTACCCTGAAAGGAATTTTCATTCTTTAATTGTAACTCTAGATATAAATTATGCGTGGAAGATAGACTAATGATTTTCCCGTGTTTGATTAAAGGCAAAGAATCAAAGATTTGTTTATACATTTATCTATTTGTTTCTTTGCTGTGATAAAGCCAGTTGTTATCCAAACAGTGTGACTGACCTAATAAAGGACATATGCATAATTGATCTCCATCTGTTTTTCAATATTTATTCTCTATTTTTTTAATAGAGTCCAGTTGCAGAAGTGCAGTTGCCTGAAACATTTTTAAGGTGGTGTATTTTAGCCCTTCTGTAAAAGGTCTCGTTTTATGCTGGCCACTGAAATGAAAGGGTTTGTTGTTGGTTCCACCCTTTAGTATCCCTTCAAGAGAGATTATATCAAAGAAGAAGAATTAAATTAAAATTGATTGGTGTTATTGATTTTTCTTTTTTTTTTTAAAGGGGATAAAGGGTGATGGAAACAGCATACGCCCCTATGCTGTTTTACTGATGGACTGTTTTTTAAAAACATAAAAAGCATATGTGCCCGATTTACATATTTACTAATTAAAAAAGCTTCCTGGAAACATTAAGTAGACTATCTTCTGTAACCTTTAACATTGTAGCTAATGGATATAGCCTGGAAATTTTCATAGAAGGTCCTCTAAATAATGTAAATGATTATGAATATGTAACTAGTTAATATGCAGCTACGAAAGGATTATCATGTAGAGGTTAATGAACATGCTGCTCTTATGGTTTGCAGGGCTTTTCTTTTTGTGCTTTTAGCTCACTTCATGCATGGAAAGTCATGTATCGGGAATGGAAAGCTTCCTGACTTTTCCATCTTCATCTCTAATGGGGCAATTAAACAGGAACTTTCTTAAAGGATTTCATAAACATTTTTGTATGCTTAATTATGTTGTTCTCAATCCCTACCAAATCTGAAAGAATGAAGGATGTTGATAGAATAGGCTCTGACTCTTCTACTTGTTAGTGGTGGTCTCCATTGTGTCTTAGCATTGTTACCAGACATTGCTGCGCTGTATGATTTATACCTTTTACAGAAACTTTACTCTTAAAATGGGCTTAATAGTATGAATTAGATTTCTGAGTTGATGTCCTACAGAAGTCTGTGCATTCTTAAAAATAGTTAGCTTGCACATTAAGGAGACTATTTGCTAGGCATTTGATTTATAGGAGTTTAAAGCAAATGATAAATTTAAACTTGGCTTACACGGGACGAGCTACCTGGCTGAATTTCCTGATGGCTTATGAAATAGCGTAACCACAAATGTAGAGCTGATCCTTTTCATTTAAGTTCTTTACTCTGTTTAAAGAATTATTAGCTCACAAAGTAGTCCCATTTTTTTTACCCCTATATGAGTAGGAAGTGCAAGGTCTGAGATCTGTTCTGTGATAGCTGCACATATGCTAACTAAAAAAAAAATTGTCTTTCATTCTGTTGTTTGGGGGGAAAAAAAAAAAAAGAATTATCTGCTCCAGTGATTTCAGTGGTACTTGAATGTATGTTATTGTTTTCTCTGCAAATTTTCTCATTAATTGCTTTCAAATGTTAGCATTATTTTGGCTATAGGAAAAATGAAATTTGTTAAAAAAAAAAAAATTTAGAAAATGCTTATATTGAGAAGATGTCTAGACATATTTAATTGCCTCATGGCTTCATTGCATTTCATATAATTGAATGAAAATGTTTGTGTTATATTTTTGGTAACCATTATTCAGAGATCAGAATATGTTTTGAAGGACAAAATCTCCACGTAATTATGGCAGAGAAGGTCACAGGTTTCAGCATCTTGTCTGTTTGCTATATCTACATAGTCTAAAAAAATATAGTTAAAAAAGGAAAAAAAGTATTTCATTTTAACAATGCGCTTTATTTTGTAAATTCTTTTGGATCTCTTAGGAAAGCCTGTGGCATAAAGAAATAAATGAAATATTCAGATTAAAACTTGCTTTTTTTTTGACACCTAGAAAGAACAGAAGGGAAGCCAGCAGCCCATGATGGTGTCAAATATCCTTGTATTTAAACACTATAAAATGAATTTGTGCTTTTTCAGATTAAAATGGCCAGTGAAAACATTTGTTGATGTCCTGATAAAGGAAAAAATGTTTTTGGTGCTGTGGCATTCATTTTTTTTTTTTTTTTTTAATGAATGAGTGTGGAAGTTACATTGATGTCTTATTATAATTTATGTTGTTTTCTTATTCTGCAAACATGTAACACTGAAAATAGATCTCCAGATTGCACAAACTACTACTTATCTTATACCATGTGTCACCTAATACTTATGGAGCAGGTAGTGTACCAAAATATGAATTGAAAAGCTGTAATTTTTTCTGTGGTTATCAGTCTGCATTAGTGTGTGATAAAGTGTGCTGCTTAAGAACTACCATTCACATGCCTTTGCACTGACAAATAAAAATGTGTATGGAGACACCACCAAATCTGTAAAGCTACTGTTCTAGTTTCTGATGCATTGACATTGCAGCTGTGTGCTTAGCCTTGTGTTTTCATGAGTAGTTATCTGTTTTAATGACAGGTGGTCACTAGCTGCCAAGAAAAAATCCAGCACTGGTAAGTGAAAAATGTTTGATTACATGCCTAAAATACTGATGAGTAACCTAGTTATATTTTAGTGAAGTACTGCTATTTATTCTAGTGATAGCCAGATCCTGCTAGCATGTTTTGGAGATTATAGTTAGCGATAGCTCAGAATTATTGCAGTGTACTCTCTTTAAAATGTATGTATTTTCCACTGATATCATTACTTTACTTTAAATCACAAATACACTGCACCTTAGTGTTTATACTTCTGTTTTAAATACCCAGCTAAATCGTCGTTTTTCCCTGAGTAACCTTGTGGGATGAATGCTGAATTTGCGTGATTGGTGAAAAGGTACTCCCAGGGTAGAATGAGTTATTCTTGTTGTTTTCTTTCTAACTATGGAGCAAGTAGGGAAATTCTGCTCCCCCCCGCCCCAGATGTGCTAAACCAATGTGAAAGTAATGTTTTCCTGGTTTTTTTCCCCCAGTAAAGTATGTGATAAAGCTTAGTGTGTAATGCTTAGAAAGAAATGGTTTGTTATGTAAAAAAATTATCTCTGGGCACTTTTTTCTCTGTTGGCAATCTATGGTTAATAGAAAACATGCTTAGTAAATAATAGTTTTGTATGGCATCTGAGGAAATGTACATTTAATGGTGAATGAAATCTTATATTATGAGTTACTGTGAGATATAACAGTTGATCTTACAGATATCAAATTACAATATATCCATGCTGTGTTTACCATGATTTTACTGAGAGAACAACAGGAGCTGTCTTGATTATTGTCTGCAGGGTTATTGCAGAATCACAGCAACTGCCCCTTTAGTGGTGAGATTAAACCTTTGGTTATACACCATCGAGCATATAATATTTTAAATTTATTTTAAGAGGCTTTTTCTTCATGCCTGAAAGATCTCCAAGCAAATAATTTATATTTAGTGTGTATCAAATGTTTTTAGTTTAAATGCACATAGGCTGCAAGCACTGGATAAGAGGAAAAAAATCAAGGCAATCTATACACATCATCTTATTAAATTCTGACTATTGGCTCGCAAAAATAATCTAAAACTAATACGTTTCATTTATGTTTAAAATTCAGAGACTGCATTAATTTTCAATAAGGGAAACATTATTGAAGTGCCTGCTGGTGCTGCTGTGGTGAAGTCAGGCAGAATATCCCTAGCACACGTACTTTCTCAGGAGCTTTGCAGTGTCCGTACCAGTTTGGTCCTGTGTGAAATTCTGCATGGACATTCTTTCACTAAGAGACAATATTTTTCAGAAATAAACTAATCAACAGAAAGCCTTAAAATTTGAAGAGATTTTTAAAAGTTTGGAAAGTTGTGACACTTACTTCCTCTTAGAAAAATGGCTGAGGTTTGTGGAGTGGGGTGGGAGGGTTGGCTGTGGAAGGAGGAGTTGCTCGTGTGTTTGCTTTTATGCAAACTCTTGCCACGGCCCCATGAACTCGGGGGTTTTGGGCACAGAATGTCAAAAGGAAAACCTAACTTACTGGTATCTTCTATGTAGAAAAGCAGTTTATACAGCATCCCTACAATCTTTACTTTATAAAAAAATATTTAAAATTTAGTACACTTATTTAGATCTTGATTGTGCAAGAGCAGAGTGCTCTTGTTTCAGCTGAGTAATTTGTTCATATAAGACCTTTTAAGTAGTCAGTGACACAGAAGAATGTTAAATAGAATTGGGTGAATAACAATAGGGTTTTAAAATGCTTAGCTTCAATATATTTCCATTAAATTATTTTCTTTTTCATTTTTTAGTACACTTTTTGAGGTATATTTCTAAAGCCATGAATCCAATAATAGGTCTGGTATGGGATTAAACATCTAGACATGCATTTCCCCTTCTAGGGACATGTTCGTAGCTGGAGTCCCAATACTCATCCTCCCTGTTCGCTTTGGTTCTTCATTGCCTGTGGGGACTGAGCATAGCGCCAGCACACCCCAGAGCTCGTGTGACCATCAGCTGTAGGTGAAGAGGAAGGTCAGCTTCCTTCCTTAAGTAACGCTGTTTCAGGCCAATTAATTAAAAGGATTGATTTTAATTTTCTTTATCTCGGTGGTCCAGTTCAGGATGTGGCCACACTTTTAGAGATTCCCATGGTGGAGGTTTGATCAGCAAAGGGCAGTAGTCCCACTGAAAAAAAGAAACTTACTTTGCTCTGTAAAGCAAAATAGCTTTTGTAGCAAGTGATTTCTGCTGTACCCTAATCAGATTATTCAGTAACGGGCAGCAGTCAGACCTTATAGGCAGCATCTTCTTTTCAGATTAATGAGGAAATGTTGAGTGACTTTCAGCCATGAAATGATGGGAATGTTTAATCCTGCTGCAAGTGGGGGGATTTTCATGCCATTCTCTTCCCATGGAGTCTCCTCTTTACATTTGAGACGTGGGGAAGGCCTTCGGCTTGGGGATTGTGTTTGGTTTTCAGCAAGTAGTTGGGGTGCCTCAGTGTATGTTTCTCAAATACAGATCTCTGTGAGGCAAAGGCTGAATTCTGTAAATATCATTAAGTAATTGATTGTTATTGTTGACATCAGTTGTCATTATATTGCTTCCCCCCCAAAAAAAAATCTCAGTGAATTTTGTTAAGATTCATGTGTTTATCCTTCCTCTTTGAAGGAACTGAATTATATTTACAGTTCGATGTGGGCAATGGGCAGAGAAACTTGCCTAAAATGCCTGGGAAAATCTGCTGTCAAATCAAAGCAGCAGCAACAAGCATCTTTTGTAAATCAGTTATACGGAATACGGTTTTAATGTCCAAGTGGCATAAAAACCTAAATTCCTTTTTTCAGGACCAGTTCAGCAACTTAAAATACGAAGTACACCAGGTATAAAGTAGGGTGATTACAGCAAAGTTCAACTATGGAAGCAAATGAGTCAAAACATAGGAGTATCAGGTAATTCTTCATAATGAATGCTGAAGAAGATTTCACTCTGCTTATGAATCTAAGAAAATCAATGATAATATTTTGAGAGTTGTGTTATCAACTATGACATTCATTTTTCAGCACGTTTATAGATTGCTTTCCTGAATCATCCTCGAAAAACCTGTAATTTGCATCTTGGGTCAGCGTTGTTAAGTGTGCTGCTCTGTGCTTTCAGTTGCCTTTTATTGCAGAATTTACTACCATATATATGTTTACTATTTTGAAGTACAAGTAAACAATGTCATCAAACCTGACATTTATATGCCAGCTACGTCATGCAGGAGCTGATTTCTGACCACCTTCAGAATGGCGGTGGTCCGTTAAAAGACTTTTTCCAGCCAAATTTAAGTATTTAAGAACGTCTTCACAACAGAAGGCATTTTCAGAGGGAGTGTAGTTGCTTGTTTTGCACACAAAGGAAAATCCCTGCAGCAATTGAAATGCTGTATCTTGCAAAGTCCTCTAAGAGCCAGGTGTCTACCATGGGAATAACTTGCCTAAGTTCACCAAGCCATTTGTGTCTTGGGAAGCAACACGTAGCATGAGCCATGTTTACATTTTGGATAGAGAAGCAGCATTGTATTGTCCCTTGTCAGGGATTGAAGGTGCGACAGAATCCTGGTGGTCAAGCCATCTTTCAGGAGTGTTGACTCTTGGTAGGAACACAAAGTTCATGTGAAAATCAGAATTAATTAAAATTTTGCCCATTTATGTCAGTTCAAATCAAGGTCATGAATCCTTTATTACAAGTGATACTTTGAAGAATTTGCCTCTTACAAAGTATAAACTGGATTTTCAGTTATTTTTCTAAATATTGATGGTGGTATAACTGTTGAACTTGAACACGGAGTGAGATATGCCAAATCCAAGTGAAAGAGCTGATTCTTTGCACCATAAAAAATTCAGTTCAGAAAGACACATGCACAATCTAAAATAATCATGTCACTATTTTAATACATGTTATTCTAAAGTAAGCTAGCTATTATGTTTGTCATCCCAAGTCTTTTATAAAAAAGCTATTATGTGTGTTTAAGAGTAAAATAGTTTATTTTTCTGTATTTCTTGTGTGTTGTTGAATTACTAGCAGAAAAACATTAACTCTTTAGATACGAAATTGAATCAACTTGAATTTGTCAACAGGAAGAAGGTGGAGAGCGATTATGAGGCTCTTCAGGAACGACTCCATACGTTGCCCGATAAACTGTCCTACGATATCATGGTATGTAGACTGTAGAGTTCACACAAGGAAATGGGCTAAAATTTTTAGTAACTGAGGTATCTGCACTGGCGGTGAGGTGTTACTCAGGTCGCCATGTAGTACTTAGTAATGTTACCTTTATTATGGTAATAGTTAAACTTTTGCTTTTGTTTCTCTTTTCTTTGAAATCCATTATAAATTACAGTGTTACTGAGAACTGATGACATAAATGCTAACACAAAACCTGACGTGTTTGATATGTAAATCTGTTGGATAGAAAACTACAATTATGACTGAATTATGGTACTTAGTCATTTCCTGAGAAGAAAGTGGCCATAGTATTTCCTGATTCATGGAAATAAACCTTAGAACACTGATTTTTACATAAAAAGGTGCTGCTAATTTTTGTTTCACCGATCTTCACATTGACATAGCAATCTTTTCTGGTGCTTTGAATCTTCCCTAACAACAGCACAGCTCCCTTGGTAAGCTTTACCTTCTTGGCTTGCGCTCACCAGAATTTTGACCAAATTGGCTTTTCTCTCTCTCTTTTTTTCCTCCCCCCTTCTCAGGTCCAATTCAAGATGTATCTTTGAAGGGAGGGAAGTTGTACTGCAAATAACTGAATGGCTAATTTCAGCACAAAGTACCTGACTACTTTCTTCCTTAGCAGCCTGGCTGAGTGTATAAAGTTGAGCTGTTAGTAAGACGGCGCTGGAGTACACTTAAAATGTGGGAAAAGAGAGTGTTTCCCTTTCCTGTGCTAATGATTCAGCTCTGGATTTTCTGTGTGTAGTCCCATCACCATGTGTATATGTGTGGCCACATGATGTAAAGCAAAAAGAGTGTGTTGTTTCGAAGCATTAAAAAAAAGCTATTTTAAAAAAGCTAGATAGGGCTTATTCTTAGTTAAAGCAGCAATGTCAACTCACATCTGCTATTTTAGATGTATATAAATAGTTCCTATCCTGTTAGCCAAATATTTTCATATGTTTTCAATTTGCTTTCATCATTTTGAGGGAAGACTGAACAGGCAAATGGTGCAGTCTGCTACTTGAAAACCAAGTCAGGAAGGGTACATGTGCAGGAAAAGCACATTCTGCATAGTCTTAACGTCAGGATCCTGCCTGCTGCAGAATTGTTTCAAGCGTTCAAGGGCTCTGAGCAACCTGATCTAGTTGAAGATGTCCCTGCTTGTTGCATGGGGGTTGGACTAGATAACTTTTAAAGGTCCCTTCCAACCCAAACTATTCTGTGATTTCATGATTCTGTGATTGGTACCCTTCTGGATACTGAAGCTATGGAAGATTGATTTTCTAAAGAAACAGATCCACCAGGCCAAGCGCTCTGCTTCAGCACAAATGCGATGAGAAAGCAAGTGGCTATCCTGAGGATATGAAGAAGGCAGCAGAGGAATAAAGTAAAAGGAACTGATACAAACTGGCTGAGACAAATATCTCTTTACCCTAAGAAAGAGGAAACTTGACAAGGATGTGGTCTTAGCTTTTTGCCACCTCCATTTTAACTTTAATTTGATTCTGGTCTCCTGATTTCTTTGTGATTGAAGCCCAAAGGCAGCCAGGCAGGTGGCAGTAGGTCTGAGGGTAAGAATGCAGAGGGCTGGTGCAGGAGACGGAAGAGAGGGTGGCCAAGGCTCCTCCTCAGTGATAGGACTTGCCCAAGCACTGTCTGTAAAGTGTGGGCTGTGGAAGGTGCCTTAAATCACAAGAATAATGTCCCATACATTGTAATATGTGTTAAAATGGGGGTTACACCTTTTAAGAAGCACCTCTTAAAGTTACAAAATGTGTTTATCGCCAGTGTGCTCCTCTCTGAAGTATTCTGGTTCTATGTATTGGTTCCTGTACCTGGAGGGTCATTGGAGGACGGGCGTTGCTTGCTGGAGCACTGCTGGAAGGTTGAGGTCTGCATGCTGGTGAATGATAAAACAAAGTGAGATCAAGCACGGTCTGCGATCCTGCTAGTAGCCCCACAAAGTTACACTGAGGTTTCTAGGTACTTACTATTAGCAATACAGATACTGAGAAAAGTAACTCATCTTTGAGTTGACCATACCTATGTAAGTATTTAAAAAATTTTGGCAGAGCTAAAATTGCTTTTGTTAGGAATTGAACATAATTTGTGTGTAACGAATATGTAACTTATCTAAATGATAATGTTTTTATTGTCAAGGCTTACATGTTAGGATTAAGTGAATTTGTTTTCCATGTGAGCATTCAGCTATACTATAGTTCAATGTCACAAAACAAGTTTTCTGGTTAAACACCACTTTTCTGATTTTATAAGTACAATACTAAATTCAAATGGATCTGGTCATTTGAATATTTATGAAGGGTTAGTCTAAATAACTGCTGTAGAATTTTTATTTCTTTAACTCTGTGTTTTACTTTTTTTTGAAAAAATAAGACATGAATGATTGTCTAGGTTTCATTTTCACTACTGATATTCAGCTGTTTCTTCTGTGCCTTTGACAGGTACCTTTTGGTCCTCTTGCCTTCATGCCAGGAAAACTTGTCCACACCAATGAGGTTACTGTTCTGCTTGGGGACAACTGGTTTTCAAAATGCTCAGCAAAGCAGGCTGTTGCGCTGGTTGAGCACAGAAAGAAACGTATGTATGTTTCTGAACATAATTTAATAGTCAAAATCTTTGTATTAATAGATAAAATCAGTAACATCTACACCGTTCTTTTTTTTGTGAGCTAGCTAACGGAAGTCTCATTCAGATATCATATCAATTTAGCCCCTTAAGTTCCATCTTTACTTGGTATTTTATCAGATATGTCTAATTTTTTCTAAACATCTAGCCAGAGCTTCCTTTTTTTTTTTATGATTCACCAGCTTAAGTTACCAAAATTCAGGTTTTGATGCTAGATGTTAGAATACAAGATCAGTCAAGATTTGTTCATTTGTTTATTATACACAAAAGTAAAAAAAAAACCCCAAACCAAAACAAGCTAAAACTTTCACCCCTATCACTTTTCTTTAATGTGAGAAATGCTGTATTCTTTTCCAGAAAGTGAACATCACATTGTACTTTTGGTCTTAGTTACCTTATTCCCTATTTTCTGTTCCCTTGTCTCTTCTCTTACTTCTTTGCTGACTTGTCCTCTGTTTTGTTTTTTTTTCCTTTGTCCATATAATTTTCCAGCTTTCTTCTCCCTCTGCACATGCTTTACTCCTGCTTGTTGGGGTTTTTTTTCTCGCTTGCTACTCAGCTGTATATCTGCCTCCTGCCCTTGACATTCCTATCCATTGGTGTGCAGAGATCCACTGGATCTCCCCAGATCAAGTGCCGTTGGTGACCACCAAATTCATCTTACATAGCAGTAGATCTCAGAGGTAGATAGGCAATTCCTGGTTTTGTTTGCAGCTCTTTTTTAGTTGGTGGTGGGATCTTGGCTTTGAGGAGCCAGGACTGCCAGCAAGTGGTGCGTATGGTGCACTTTGGAACCTCTTTGTGTTGGAAAGAATGAGAGCCTAAAATATTTGATGTAAATGTCAAGGAAGGAAAAGCACAATAAAATGGTAAATAAATTGGTACCTATTAGCCTTTGCTGTTTGCTTCAGATAGGCCTTTGAGTAAATTTTTTTCATATTGGTTTTAGCTATAATCTCTCTCATTCCTGAATGAGTGCTCACTGCAGCTTTACCCTGTGTATGTTACAACTATTTACATTGGATTTTTGTTCATAAGTTCAGCTATCCATGTTGTTGCCTGCAGCAGAATACCTCAGAGGTTCCCCATCTGAATACATTTTTTTTTTCAATTCCGTGCAAGCAATATTTGTGTAAGAAAAGTTTTTTTTTTTAAATAAAAATTAATTTGCTGTATTACTTGAAAATACTCCTTTATGAAGAAAATTACTAAAAGTATGTAATTTGTATTTTACCTATTATCTTTCTTAATCTGGTTCTCCTGACACAACTTTGCAATTTTCTTTCTTACTGAACTGAATCTACATTATTTATTGTGACTCTTGCAAGATCTCAGGTCCATGGCTTTCTCCTTGATCATCTGATATTTTTTTCAGCGCTGCAGAATATTTTTGTCACCGTTACATTCAGTGAAATCATTTGACCTTTGCATAGTAGATGTTTGAACATTAAGTAGTCTGCTGGGAGACACACAATAAATGCTGGATTCTTTCCTTTATGGTCTTTTAAATTGCATTTAAAATCCGAACTCAGAAATCCTGATTTCTTTTAAAGCAAAATAGTCATTGATGCCTGGATATAAACCCTCCATTCAGCTGATAGTTCACTTCAGCTGTGTGATGGCTGCCAGTGGGAGGCTCCAAAACACTGATATTAACTAAAAACTTTTTATTTAAAGGGCTATTTTCAGTTTTGGATTCTAAAAACCATATTAGTACATATGATTCTAAAAAAAATTATTTCTTTCATAGATACACTATACTTTAAAATATACAACTGACTTAAACTCTTTCAGCCATTTTCACACTAAATGAGGGCAGCTTAGAGGAGAATATTGGAGATTTTGTTTGTTTATTCTAATTAGAAAAAAGTTATGTACGTGGAAGACCTGTAGGCCATTGCTGTATAATGTGGATTGGCCACTTGTGGCACAAATGTGAAAGACTGATGTTTCACAAGTATTAGTTTAAAGTCTCTTTTCTGTGTTGCACTGGAGTTACTTTCATAGGTATGACTTCTGATTTCATTGGCATTTTGTGAGTGTAGGGGCTTCATAGTTTACAGGCTGATGTACATGGGGCATTATCATTACGTTGACACAACGTGATTTGATTTTTAGTGCGTAATCTTTTTGTTTTGAACATACATTTTGTGAGTAGGTCACACACACTGGAAAAGAGGGCATGCTTACTGCAGGGGATTACATTGCAAGCGGTCCCGAATGTCCTGCGTGCCAGTCGGAAGGTCCTAACACAGCAAAGCTTTTTTTAAGCATGTGCTTAAGGCCAGTGTATGCTTAAAGGCTTTGATATATAGGAATTGGGATCTGAACAGCTCATGCTGAAATTGCTTCCCAAACAGAAAGCTGGCAATATTTGTTAATGGTTTGTTTCTTCACTGACCTACATTTTTTTAATCCAATACTACTCTATTTAATTTAGATGGGGTTTTTTTTCATAACTAGCTGGTCAAATCTGTTCAGATAACCAAAATGAACTTAATTAGTATAGCACTAATAATTCAGCACTTTAACAGACATTAAGAGTTATAAGGAAATAAATACAAGGCACACATTTTCTTTGCTTACCATGTTTTGTGTCCCACTCTCCTGGGTGGTGAGGAGTGGGAGAGCGTCTGTTCAGGGTTTAAGTTTTCTAGTGGGACTGGCTCTTAGGTAGAAAAGGGTAAGAGATTCCTGTAACTCACTCACTCCTGAGTGTTGTTTCTTGCTGGTTCTGGGGAGTTTTCTTTATTGCCTTTGACTAGTTTTGCGTGGGTCTGCCCGTTGAAGACCTTTGGTCACCAGGGGTGTCCCTGTTAGTCTTTGAGGACACCACTGCCCTAACAGTTAATTTGATCAAGGTTCACAGAAATTTTTCTTTACAGTTTGATTCCTTCTGCGTATGTTGGGTGCACACGAGAATGGACAATATGAATTTGTATGCTTAAGCAGTAATAGTGCCAGATAAATCAAACACTATCAGTGAGTGTAAAGCCTTGGAAGTTAGGAGTAGCAATAAGAGTGTACTATATATAAAAGCTTTAAATATTACTTGGTACTAATTAGGTCATCATTTTTGTCTTAGTAGTTTTGTTAAATTTGCTTTTTAAAGAAGAATGAGTGAAAAAAATGTTTGCTTCTGTGGAATAGAGAAATGCCCAGCCACAGCAGATTAATTTCTTGGGTAAAATTTATTTAATTGAAGGGAATAATTGAAGGGTGACTGTACTGAATATTAAAAGTAAATGCACTTTAACTGACACAGCTGTAGAAAGCCCTATTTTGGGGATACATTTTTGTTTGCTTAGCTTTTGATTTAGATGCAAACTGTTCAGCATTGTGATTGGTTGAAATGTATTTGGTGAAATTTGGGACAGTCACTCATGTCAAATGTTACTTTTTCATAAAATATTGATCATGTTGTCTTGAATAATATTTGAGTTGCAGTAGATCTTTCATTTGCTGCGCATTTTTGTGACATCCTGGATGTTCAGTTAGTTCCAAAACTGTTAAAAAAAATAAATCTAGTGAAGTTTATGGAATTGCCAAGTATATTTTTAATTGTTTTAAATTTGTTGCAGTTTGTTAAACCAGGTAGTACAGATAATGGGAAACACTTCACACGTATGTTTGTGTGTAAAAATGTAAAGAAATGGTGAAGTAGATTAAAGGATATGCACACCAAATTCCATTATAATAAAAGAAATTAGCTTTTTAAGTATGTCACAGTTTAGCACAACAATAATGCAATTGTAGTTTTTTCTCTTACAATTATCTTGCTTAAGGTACTTCATAATATTTCTGTACTCCTTAAGGCAAGACTGTATTGTCTCAGAATTCAAAAGAGGGAATAAAGATTCTTTTTGTGAATATGGGATTATATCTTTTACGTGTTTGTGATGATATAAATTACATTTTTTCTCTATATCAGTAATCGCATTAATTCTTTAAGATGGGAAATTTTTCATTACAATAGTCCCTGTGGTAGTTACTATAGAAGGGAATTAAATAGATTTTTCTTGTAAATATTTGGAGATTAATTCAGTATGCTAGGTATTCCAAGTGTCTATAAACACTGTAAAAGGTGGGAAATTAAAACATGCACACAGAACTAGGAGTGGTTTTATTGTGTTAAAAATTTATCAGATTAAAAAAAATCCCACTTAAAGGAGAGTTGTTGAACTACTTAGCAATTGTCTTCAATATATGTAAGAATACCCTTGCAGTGTCATGCTGCAAATGAATTCATGAAATGAAAATACTGATTACATTAACATACAGTATTGTGATAGTACCCAATTGTAAATTGCAGTATGTAACCTTTAGTACAAATATTTGTGTCAATCAAAATTGACCGATAGCTTAGTATACAGGGTTTAAAAGATACCATTGTTTTTAATAAATAAGATGATCCAGGCGGATGAGGACCAGTTTGAATTTGTTCCTTATCAGCGTTTCCAGAAAAAAGGATATTGTCTCCAAAATATATGATAGGAAGGCTTTCCATTTCCCATCTGTGAATGAGTGAGGCCTTCGGAGGTTTTAATGTTTCATCCAAGGGTGAAAATAACTTCCTTTATATTCTAAAGAGTGTAACACAAACTTGCCTACTCACTTTTTGGGGGGAAAAGAACAAAAAATGCAGGCAATGTTACAAAGAAATCTAGCTGTTGCTTTTCTTTATTAAAAAAATAATCTGCTGTTTTTCTGCATGCTGGAGAATTTTTTTTCACTGTGCTTTTGAACGTTTTTTTTTTTACTATTTTTTGCGATTATCACTTTTTAGTTTGATAACCTCCATCAGTTCCTTCCTTACCCTTGTTAAGTTAGGAGCTGATGCGGCGGAGTGCTAAGTGCTCTAAATTTGCTCTGCAGTTCCCAGGAGGTGTTTGCTTTCTCACAGGGCCACAGTCTAGGTATTTTAACCAGAACACAGTGGAAGAAAGTAAGGAGAATAGACTCCTTTCTGTAAGGTATGTATTGTGATTCAAAGAAGCCTCTACCTTTTTATAATTCTTACTGGGCAACAGAGGAGTTGTCTGAATGCCACCTTCCTTCAGTTTGGAGGAATTTAAATGTATTCATATAATTCTAGCAATTACATAGGTGTGTGAACCTAAAAGAGAAATGCGTTGCATTTACTTAGTGTTCCTAAAGCCAAATTATCTATACAGATTTTTACAGAAGAAAATCCAAATTACTTTGGTTTTGATACCAAGGGAACATGGAAAAGAGAATGAAGGTTGTCGTTAAAAGGTGCAAAGCTACTGCACAAAGGGTTGCACTGCATTTTAAAGAACTAGTGCAGTTGCTGTTATAAAGAGTGAATTTATTTATGTTGTTGCAAGCACAAAGTGAGCTTAAATCCATATACACAAAAAGCAATCAGGATTGTCTTTTGAATCTTATAACAAATGCCTCTCTAGAAAAATGAACAGAAAAGAATAGAAAAACGAACAGAAAAGAAGAACAGAGAAGGGTATTTTGAAAAGCTCTTAATAGATGCTACTTTCTGCAGAACTGCAGATCTTACTTGTTTCAAATAACCTGTGATAATTTGTTGGACAATTATTGGCTAAAAAAATGTTGTGTTGCAGATTAAATATATATTTATTGAAAGACAGTTAAAAATCTTCAGATGATTGATCTACTTATGCAGACCCTTAAAAGCAGGAAAATAAGTAACGCACTTAAAATAGCATGCCATAACTCAGGCCATTAATAGTACTTGTACTGTAGCGCTGTACTTTTGCAAGGAAATACCTTCTATCTCCAAAGAATTCAGAAGTGGAGTAAGTGCATTAGATTGCATGATATTTTACCTCCAGCCTCAGTCATATTAACATGCTTCATTAACAGACTGCATGATAGGTATTCTTGTTTTGTTCAGGGATCAATCATAATTGTACTAGAAATTGCTCATCAAAGATTTTGCATGAAAAATGCTATTCTGTGGTTCCCCCTTGTAACTTCCCTTCTGCACTTGAAATGGGATGGTGGCAGCCCAGCATTTCCGTGGTGGAGAGTGAGAACCGCTGAGGTACTGCCTTCAGGTGCACGTACTCGGTTCTTACTCTGGAGGAACTGAGCCGCTGTCAGTAGTTGAGGTAGGTGGTTGTTCCCTGGCTTGTATAAACACGCTGTGTATATATAACCATCTTAAGACTGGTTACCTTCTACTTGAGAAACTGTGTTAGATGATGAAAAGATCTTAACTCAAGTCTCAATTGCATACAGAATTCTTTGTTATACTTAATCTAAAATTTCTGTCCAGTCATCTATCCTCAAAGGAGATTAATTCCTCACTTTCCAGTCTTTTTCTTCTATGTTGTATCCATGAGACTCCCCTGAAGACTAACTGAACCTAGCGAGGTAGACCATGCTACAGCTTCATCTCAGTTTGTCCTGTTTCACAAAGTCTGACTTTTCAAAATAGATCAACCTGTTCTCACTATTCTTGTCTGTTCTTACTATTTAAATCCCAGTGTAACACACAGTTTCCAGAAGTAACTAAAATAATGTCTGTGATTCCCCAAATCCTTATAGACAACACTCCAAGGACATTAATGTCAAACTCAGATAATTAAAATTTGTATCCAGCCAAGCTAATTAACCCATTAAAGCCAAAACGCATAGATGAGAATTTGTGTCAGTTTGGCATTAGTACGTTGTCATGTCTTGTAAAATCTGGCTTCGGTGGACTTCATTTCAACAATATGAAATGTGTTCCCCAATTGTTTTTTTCCTCTGCCAGAGTATATGTAGCAAGCACGGGGCTGCTTCTTAAAAATGGCTAATCGTGGTGTAAGGAAATTCAGTCAAGTCCTTTCAGACTAAGGGAGCTGGGAAAAAATGATCTAAATGTAAAGAAGTCTCACTGCCTGGAAATATTCAAAGGCTGCTGCGCAGAGGAAATGTACATATCCTGATTTCTGACTCAAATACCTTTTCCTTTTGGTGGTCCTGGAAAACAGGCTTGGAGAGACTGGCTTCTCTGTGGCACTGAACTATCTTTCCAGGCGGTTTAGCTGAGACATGTAAATAGGAACTACTTGGGTTCACCTGAAAGCCACGTCAGACTTTTCTCAGATTATTGGATGTGACAAAGTTGGACAACAGCCTCTGGTTCAATCCGTCTTAAAAGGCTCTAAGAAGCTTAAACCACAGGGTAGTAAGAGGAGGAGACTATGGAGCCTCTCTTACTCTACCGATATTTTTCTGGGGGTCTCAATAAGTAAAAAACCCTGTACCCCCTGTAGTTCATGAAGTAAATTGTTTCTTGCTAGATACGGTACTTTTTAAAATTCAGTGCGTGATGTTGGAGGCCTTTAGGATGTGCAGTGGCAAGTTTAAAACATGAAACCCTGAGCTTCCCCTGCAGTCACGTGCACGAGCCCTTTTCCAGGAGAGCCCTTCTTTGCTCGGGGGCCTGGCCACGGGAGGGTCTCTCTTTTGGCTGACCGGGTGCCCCGGCTTTCCACTGGCAGGAGATGCAGGAGCGACCCAGCGGGCTGACTGGGGATGCGGGGCCGGAGCGTCGCAGTAATCCTGGCTGTCCACTGATGTGCTGTGTGGCCTCGGGCAAATTGCTTAAACTGTCTGTTCTTCATCTGTAAAATAGGAGAGAGTAAGACTTACCTCCCTCGCAGGGCAATGGGCAGATTAGTTAATGCTTGTGCAGCATTTTAAAGTAAAACGTGGTTTGTAACTGCTCAGTGTCCTTACCTAACAGAGCAAACCAACATGCTCCCATCCGGAAAGCAGCGTCACAAGCTGGTGCTCCAGAAGCAGCGTAACCTGGATGGCTGTTGAACAATATTTAGATATGCAGGCAGTGACTGAGACACTCGTGGTGTTTAAGAAACAGCTGAGCATCACATTTACTATGAATGTAAAATAAAAGCTTGAGGAAAATTGGTCTCAAGCTAGACGTTTATGTATATTGAGACTACCTTCAAAAGCTGAAAGCACAGATGGGAGCATTTTGTACGAAAACTATCGCCACCTCTCTTTGATTTGGACTTTGGAAGATGCGTTATACACCGAAAAAAGCTGTGGATGGTGTTGATAGGAATTAACTGAAGAATAAAAGCTGCGTGCGAGATGATCGCTGCTGTGTCTGACGGAGGACAGGGTAGCTCTTGTAGTTGTGTAAGGGGAGCAGGACCCTGACTGCATGTGGAAGGAGCTGTGTCCTCTGAAGGGTGTGTGTTGGCACCGCTTGAGAAATCAAGTACTTTTTGGAAACAGTATTTCATCCAGTAGGAAATGCAGATGCAGAGCATTTTTCAGGGGAGAATCTTAAGCTATTTCTTAGAAACAGCTTAACTAATGGAGGTGACTGCACATTTGACACGTAGGTTGTTGTTTGGTTTAAAGGCCAATGCTTTTGAAATACCCCAAAGGTCTGAGCTGTGTCTTTGTGCTTCTTTTGGAAAGGATGAACGTTTGCTTGAGTAGCCTTTTCCCAAATGCATAATGTTCTTTCTAAACTGTTTACTGCAAGTAATAGATTTTTAAGGAATTGTATTTGATACACTGTGAAATATCAACAGGGAAAAAAGCATACAATACCAAATCGGTTAAAATTAGGATGAGAGTAATCTCACAGGCTTGGTGGTAGTTGTGTTTTGCCTTGACTGTTTCATGCATAATTCCCTCTTCTGCCTGTGCAGAGGGGGAGGAGGGATCTGAACCTGTTTGTAGAAGTCTGAGTCACTAAGTGGATTTTATTTTGCAAATACAACTACAAACTAATTTTGTCTACTTAAGTGCATTTTGTAATCATTTTGTGATTATTAATATATTTTCACACATCCTTATCTGAAATGCCTATCGTTATAATAAATGCGATCTCTGAAACATTTACAACTGCATATCCTAGCCAGAAAACTCTATGGGGAGTAGCTATGTATGTACTATAATTTTTTAGGATTAGCCTCTAGACCAGAGAGATGCTTAATCAAATACTAAAGTTAACACGCAGAAGGGGAGTTAAAGAAAAGAGTAAGTATACTGAGAAAATACTTTGAAAATAGT
>WAAD01004934.1:148695-162238 GCA_013389945.1 Fregata magnificens
TATATCTTTTACATTCAAAAATTGCTTTATTCAAATTAAAAATCTAATCTGAAGGTAAGATGTTTTTTGTCCCTCGGTTTCAGTATGGGATGCTGTGATACCCCTTGGTAGCCATCAGCTAAACATCTTTGGGGGATTTTTTTCTTTGAAGAGTCTACGTTAGGAGCTTGAAGTTCTGTAGAAGAAAAGAGGCAGAAAATAAAATAGGCTGGCTCCTGGAGGGAGAACTAGAGAAGAAATTTTTTGTATCAAAGTGTGGGTTTTACAACAGAAAAAATACTAGAGAAACTCAGGCTCTGCCTGTTACGATGGAAGTATGTGAGCAGTGTCAGCAGGGAAGGGAAGAAGCACAGCCAGGGATGAGACATAAACGGACAACGTAAACGTCGTCATCCACTGGGGCGTTTCACTACCATAAGTGAAACAAATGCGAAAACAATTTCAGCGTGCAGGTCTTGCACATGTACTGAAGGAGATACTTCCTGAAGATTTCTGGAGAGGATGCTGGGAAACAAAGATAGTTGTGCTAAGGAATTGGATAGTTTCTGTGCTATCTGTGAAGTGGTGCTTGATAGGTAAGACTCAGGCAAAGATGGAGGAAGAAGTAATTTTACAGTCTGAAAATAGCATCACTTGGAGATTTTGAGAAGGAGTGGTGGTTTATGATTTGCAGAGGGCTAAGCTGAGCAGTTCACTGTTACATTTTTCTGGAATAAATCACAATATTCTTTATATACCAAGGCTTACTGAGGGGGTGTCTCTCCTATGGGTAGATGTCGTTGCAAAATAGGAGGAGTAACATTCTGGGGAGCGCATCCCATTGTAACAGTGTTAATACAGCAGCATGCTGTGGATGCCAGGTCAATCTTTGTGCAGCTTTTTATTGTATCCTAAATTTTCGTCATTGTTACTGTCCTCTGAAATCATCTTATTTTTTGCTGAAAATCTGCAAGTAAGTGGGAATTATGTATGTTTTCTATCAGCACTGATCTGTACTGAGATTGAGACAGAAGTAGATAAAACAACAATTAGCAATTATTTTGAGGCAGGCTGGGCTTCATCAGCCTAGGAATTGGTTTTGTTCACATGGAGGTGGGCTGTATCTCCGAGGAAGACAAAAACAAGTATCCTGAGCATCTCATTGGTTTATTGCTGACTCTCCTTTTTTTCTGGATTTTAATACTTCACTTTTTTTGGTTAGTGTATGAAGTTAATGGTGGTGCTTTGTAGTAACAGTGAGCGAGCACAGTGGATATTGGAGCAGCAAGTGGTTATCCTCTATTGTCTTTGAGATCTGACCTGGTTTCCTAACTGACAGAAGTTTTGTTAGAATTAGGAAGGAAAACCACTGGCATGTTGAAGTGCCTAGCGGTCAGGAAGCCATGTGCTTACCTTGGTAATCAAGTCAGTGGTTAATACTGAAGGGTAACAGAAAGAAGTCAGGAGGGCACAGTCTGAAAATCAAATTGAAATAGGCCGTTAACTAATCCTTCCAAATTTTGTTTATTAATTTTGTAATTATACCAAATGAAATCCTCGCAGGCGATTCTGATGGCTCTCAATTTATATTGAAATCTCAATAAAATACATTTCAGCCTTTTCTTAATGAGATGATGAAAAATGCTATCCCATGGAAGAGTAGGGGACACACATTCCAACATTACTTACAGTCACCTGTTTGCTTTTTAATGTTGCTATTGAATTTGTATTTAACTGGGGATTAAAGCATAAGCTGACATATTTGAATAAGGATATCATTAAGCCATGAGTTCTTAAAATTAAAAAAAAAATGGCCACACAATTGGTTAATAGAAAGAGATTTTAAAACTTGAAGGATGCTGAATAACGAAGACATTGTATTACTGTTGATTAGATGCACAAAGCAGAGTTTCATGAAGACCTGTAGAGATACTGGAGTCCCACTGCACAGACAAAATGTTGGGTGTATTTGTGGCGGTGATGGAAGGGGAAGGGTCCTCGCTCCTGTAAAGAGATGCAGGTGCTGTGTGGGGGGTGCTGATGGGCAGAGAGCAGGGAACTTCCCTTGGGAACCTGCCTGGGACCGCGCAGAAACAGGCGGTGCCCCCGGCAGCTGCCAGTCTTGGGGAGAAGGGGGATTAAAGCAGCAGTCCTGCCCTTCACACAGACAGGGCTGAAGCATTAGTATTGTTGGCAGGCAGTTTGTTCCCTACGTGCTAGACAGCACTCAAACAGTAAAAAGTATTCCCCATCCTCAATGGATGCACCATTTTACTAGGTAGCAAAGCTTTTAAATGCCAGCAAGAACTTGTCGGTGACTACCATTTACTCACAAGTGTATATCGCAGGTCACCTCTGAAGATTTAAAAGGGTTTACATTTATTATTTTTGAAAGGCAGGTTTTTGTATGCTTTTCAGAGTGGGTCTTTTTCACCAAAATAAGTGATTCCTAATGACTGGATTTTGGTCAGATTTTCCGGATGACTCTGGAGATCATTTTTAATGGTCTTCATTGTAAATTTAAAAAAATACAACCCAAACCGAAAAGACTCCACTCTTTAAATATAGGTGACTTTGTCCAAAATGAGCTGAAGTACAAACTAGGTTTGCTTTCCCAGTTAATAAAATGTGCTATTAATGGGACGGTGAACAAATGTCACATTCACATGTTGGTATCTATCAGAGCAAATCAAAGTCCACGGTTTGGCACAAGAGGTAAAAAATGCCACATTGTAATAGAACTGTCATAGGATCAGCGTTTCCTGCTTTGTAAATAAACATCTCTGTTTTGCCTCGGTATTTCTGTAATATCTGGAGACTATTACCCTGTGCTGGTGCTCTGGTTCATTGACAGTTTCACTTAAACTAAGTTTCACTTAAACAGTAATTTGAAATGGAAAATATTCTGCCCATATTCCTTAATTCCTTTGTGGTCCTCCCCCCGCCCCGCCCCGCAATGTTTTTTGTTGGGTTTTGTCAATTTCTTTAGTAATTACATCCTATGTTTTCTTACTCAGGAAAATACCGAACTGCTCACAAACCTCATTCAAAGCCAAAAGTATCAAACATTTTTGAGGTAGATTTTCCAGCAAATGGAAGTGATACAAAATCAATGGGCCGTTTTCAGTCAGAGGAGGAACTGTGGGCCCGCTTAGAAGAGCTCGAGAGACAAGAAGAGATACTTGGTGAACTTGACAGGTATAGTACTGCTGTAGCACAGTCAGGTTTGGAGTTCAGAAAGCTATAGGCATGTGATTCTGTTTGTACACAAAAGATCTCACCGTGAGTGTGAATAGCTGACCAGACTGATGCAGTTAAAATTATAATAGGTGGAAGAAGGGTGGAACATGAACAAAGCGTGCACTGCAAAGCCAAAGGTGCTAAAATCTGCCTCTGTGCAACCACGGCAGTCCAGCATTATACTGTTTTTTCTTTAAGAAGATAGAAAAGGGGGAAGTGAAATCTGTTTCCCATAGGCTAGGAAAATCCATCATTTACAATGTAGGAATTACACATTTAGTGTGTAATGACATCCTTAGATCTATTCTGATCCTAAAGCAACACATGTTATTAGCCAGAATGTCACAGTTTTGGTGTTTCCAGTTGACATGGAAAGGACATAGTCATTCTTACAGAGTATGAAAAAGGTTCCACAGTCGGGCAAAGAATATAGTACCTGGGTACAGAAAATTATGTACAGGCTTATTCATTATTTTGTATGCCTGTGTCTCTCAAGAGTATGAATTGCCTCAGTTCACTTAGATATTTTTCATTTCATAGGATGCCTGATACAGTTGAGACAAATGGAGAGGATACAACCTCCTCTGAAGAGGAGAAAGAAGATAAGAGGACAGATCTGAATGGGACGTATAGAGCAGAAGACTGTATTACTCAGGGCAACTTCCATAAAGAAGGAACAAATTCAGACTTGTTTGTTGGCCAAGTTAATGGTTCTAGTTATTATCACAGTGATGATGAAGATGACATAGATGTTGGAGATAACTCTGTTCCAACTATTTTTTTCTCTCACACTGTTGAACCTAAAAGGGTTTGTACTTTTTTATTTTTATCTTTCTCTCAAGAGATTGCATAAAACATATATACCATATCTAAAATAGAAAATTTTAGATAATGTAGAATGCTGACTGTAGGTGACATTTATTTGGACTTTTTTTGAATGCTTGAAACCCACTGTTTAAATCCTGCAGTTTCAAATATGATATTAAAAAAATGATCTTCAAATGTATACCTTGCTGTTCTGGCTTCCGGCTGTTGCAAAAGATTGTGTCCTGTCCAGGAGTTTTTAAAATGACTTTTTACTTGACTTGAAATTGACTGTTGAACAGCTCAGCTGTTGAGCAGAGTTTGAATAAGCACATTGTCATATATTATGTGCAAAATCTACGCACATTAGTGCAAAGAAGTGCCCCAGCCTAGCGCAAGTGGTAAAGTATAAACAGTTCACACTATGAATGTTACCATTCATACATTTGTTTAACTTATCTATGCTTCGTAGTCCTCAACTGCTTGGATAGGAGAATGTCAGAAGTCAGTTTATCTGCAGCTTGGTGATTGTTGATTTTATGGTCTAGACCATCATTTGTGTTCAATTTTCAGGTAAGAATAAACACAGGAAAAAATACTACTTTGAAATTCAGTGAAAAGAAAGAAGAGGCCAAGCGTAAAAGGAAGAACAGCAATGGCAATGGCCATGCAACTCCCGAACTGCCTAACATCAAAACCCCAGCAGACATTTACCGGTGTGTAATTTATAGCATTGGTGTGTGAGCTTTCCCCTTAGCAGACCTTCTCTTTTCATTTCTGTTCACCTATAGTATGAAACCGAGCCTACTATTTCCTGAGAGAAACAGCTGGAACTGAATTTACTACTTAAAAATGAAAGTTTGTGGCTTCTGCACGGTTGCCGTGCTTTCATATCCATAAAACATTTCTGAGCTTAAAATTTCCTTTTCCAACTAGCAATTCATCATTTGTCTGCTTTTTCAGAGCTTCTGAAATTGAGGTAAATTTGCTAGTACATATCATCTGCATAAAGAAATACAGCAGTTTGTTATGTATGCTGGTTAATTCCATGTCATTTGCTTCTGTGTTTGTTTTCAAATATAACTGACCAGATCTACCCCTTGTAATACTCTTCCTTTCCCAGCAACTAATCGCTGGGTTTTGTCTCTTCCTTCCAGTATCTTCAGAATACACTCAGGTCTTTGTTTACATAGTTTCTCTTGCATTCTCTCTCCATGACTTTAGTCCATCACTGTCTCTATTCTCCATAAAAAGAAGTGCTCACCTGTAGAACACCCACACTCAGAGAGCTTGAAAAACAGCGTCGGGCTTAGAGCAGTGTATAAAATACTAAACTAAGGTGAGGGGAGAGTTAAAACAAGTATTTAGGTTTGTAAAGATGAACACAGACACCTATTAGGTTGGTTGATTAAGTGCTTGTGAAAGTCACACTGGATTTGTATGTTGGTGTATTCAGGAACCTAAATATCTTTAAAAATGTGTCACAAAGTGTGAAAAGGTAAAACCCATCCTGTAATTATAGTTGCTGGGGCTGAAGATGAGGTAAAGGATTCTTTCATGGTGCTCTCCCTGAGCTCTGCAAAAGAACTCATCTTCTGTGGAGATACACAAGTGTTCCCACGAGTGCCTGATGAATAAACCTGTTAAGAAACGAGTAACACCCTTAAAACTCATTCAGTCATTGGGCTTCTCCTTTTATGAGTTTGATAAATTGGCACTGTCTTCTAATGCCACTCTTTCTCCTCCACCCACCCTTGACTTCTCTAAGTCATGGAGATGGAGTACAAACGGTAGGAGGTGGTCTCTTTATCAGTTTACAGTCTGTTAATACTTGAAAAGTGTCGTCGTGTTGATCTGATCTTAAAAGCTGATTTTTTTTTTTTTTTAGCTGAAGGCAGATTATGGCACTTGCCAGGAAAAAGCTTCATCCTTTCCATGTGCAATGAATGTTTCAAGTATTTGTTTTTATATTCTACATTTGACAAGGACTTCGTTGTAGAAAATCTTCCATGATTGTGCTCTTCTGTTTCTCTTTACAGAAACAACCCTGACAATCATTTAGTTTACCTTTTTTCTAACTTTTTGTAACTCACGCTACTCTGTTTTCTAACACTTTTCAAAGAGCTATGCATTTTCTGCTGAAAGAGTGAACCAACTTAATGCTTGAATAAAGGGCATAACAGTGTTTGCTCTGCAGAATTGATTCTTGTACGTTGGTAAATAAAATGCTTCTAAAGGTACAGTATTGTAATTCTGCAGCGAAAAAGTTGGAAAAGCACATCATAATTAATTTGTACAAAAGACAAAGCAAGATCACTGTAAATTTGTCATCTGATCCTGAAGTGGTTTATTAAAGCTAACATTTTCCTTTATAGAGTCTTTGTTGATGTTGTGAATGGAGAATATGTCCCTCGTAAATCAATTTTGAAGTCTCGAAGCAGAGAGAACAGTGTTTGTAGCGATACCAGTGAGAACAGTGCTGCTGAGTTTGATGACAGACGAGGAGTTCAGAGGAGTATTAGCTGTGATGAAGCTACTCAGAGTGACAACAGCGAAGGCATACTGGAGGAAGAGGAGGAGGAGGGGCAGCAGCAGCTACCGAAAAAGCTTCCTCCCTCTTCAGGGACAAGCGAGGTACAGTTTTTAATTAATTATTGATTGTTGGCAGGGATAAAAACGAGAAATCTAATGACTGTAGTTGCCTATACCATCAGTTTGATTTCTTTAAAATAATTTTCTAACTCCTACCTAGTTTGCTTCAGCAGGACATTATCAGGTGACAAGCTTCTGTCATACGCATCCCAGGGGCAGAGGGGAGGAGGCGAGTCAGGTGGCTTCCCCGAGATCCGAAGCTCTTCCGTAAAGATCTGACGCAGTAGTCACTTGTCAGTGTTACTGAAACCAGTGTCGTGTCTACTGGGTCATCCTGAAAATTTCACTGCGGGATATACAGCAGGATTAAAAAAAAAGAGAAAAATCAGTGCTTCATAGTTGATGAGAGGGAAGAGTTGATTCTCTGTAACCTGTGTTGCACAGCTACTAGACAGCTAGTTTCCAGGTGGTGTTTTTAAGTTTTAAAGCACACAAATATCAGCTGAGTTATTACTTGGACTTGCCAAAGGCAGAGGAATTGCCCTTTGGAAGGAAGCGTTACACCTCTACTCATCCTATTCCAGACTAGGGCCATTAAGTGATCCCAAACAAATCTATTTTCACACGTTTGGAAAGTTCAGGGCTTCATCATAAAGGGAAGAGACTGTACGACATAAGGGAAAATGTACAGTTGCTTAGTGACTGGATGAGTACAAGAATTAAATGTAGCCGCTGCTCTGAAATTCATGGCATAGGAGGCATGGTGGTGTTGGGTTGACGGTTGGACTTGATGATCTTAGAGGTCTTTTCCAACCTTAATGATTCTGTGATTCTATAGAGTATTCTTCATTTTTGTTTTGTAAGAACTTACACTAATTTTTTCAAACTAGACGAAACTGAGTTTTCAGTAGTTCCCAAGTTCAATGAAAACACTATTTTTAGAAAAATTATTTTTGACAAGAAATTAATTCCTCATAAAAGCTATTGTTTATCATCATTTTTCATACAAACAGCTACAGACGAATCCAGGCAGGACGTGAAGATTCATGGTGGAAGATCCGTCTGTAGAGTTAGCACTTCACGTTGTATACTTTCTGGAGTATATTTGCTATATTTTTATAAAACATCTAAGTACACTTTACATGTTCCCCATTAGTCCATTTTCTGAATATGGCATGATTATTCTCTACAATATAATGTGTTTTCTAAGTAACTGAAGGAGGGTGAGCAAAACACTCCAGTTAGACATGCCTTCTTAAATGCTGCTGTTTTGCTTTTGGTTGTTTTTGTGGGTGTTTGAAATACATTAGTTCTCCATTACCATTTGCAACACACTAACTTTTTTTCTTTTTGTTTCTAATTTTACGATGATCTTCTTACGTTGTATTTTGCTTACCTGTTTTTGAAAATGAGCGTGGTGTTAGAACAACACAGTTGTGTACAGGCATGGCTTTAGGCGTACTTTGGCTATTGGAGCACAAAAGAAAAAAACCCACTGCTTTTTTGCAGGTCCTGCAAGAAAAGAATGGCTGGTTTGTTTTGCTTTGTTTTTCTTGGTAACTGAGTTATGAAAAAGCAGAACTAAGCATAGTTAATGAATCTGGTGTGCATTCCTTTGTGCCCAATATAAGCATCAAACCTTGGATGTAAACTGCTTCCCCTTGTCCTTAGGCATTCTGAATTTTCTGTTTTCAATACATAGTAGGGTGATTTGTTCTTAAATACATTTATGAAAAGTATTTCTGACTTGCCTTTTTTCCAATGTTTTCCAAGAATCACGGTCATTTCTTAGCTAAGTTAAAGAGGATTAAGTCATATAATCAGCTGCATATAAATTATCATTTTTAAACATTAAATGTTTTTATTAGACCTTTTATAGGTAGAAAGAGTTGGAAGTAAGCTTGCCGTTCTCTTAAGTATAAATTGCTTTCACCATTTTTTTATCGTGTTTGGTAAGGAGAAAAGAACAAACAAAATATCTGCTTGCAATTTGTATGCAGTGTGTCAGCTTGATGCAATTAGAAGAGATTAAGTCATAAAATATGACGTATGATGGAAATGCTGACATACTCCAACTTTGCAAAATCTCTCCATTTCTTATCCAAAACGAAACCATATATTACATCAGCTGTTTTATTTCTTGAGCATGTGTCAGTGAGGAAGCAAATTTTTAGATCATTTATGCAGTAGGAATGAGATTAAGTAGTACTTTTAAGACACTGTCTTTCGTTCAGTCATCTTTGAACAAGCTATATTTTGAGGTTAATTACAATTTGGTTACTTATGCAAGGAACAATCATTGATTTAAAGATATTTCTTTACTTTTGATTAAAAGAAATAACAATCCTAATCAGGCTAATATAAGGTAATGACCTTATAGGCATAGCTTCACATTTGCATTTTATTAGCTCATTTTGAGTATTCTCTTCTGTTGTAGGCATTTTCTGGAACTGTTATAGAAAAGGAGCCTTTGTCTCCCTCCTTAATGCCACACCCAGTCATTGCTCACCCAGTCCTGCCTACCATTCTGGAGCGAAAATCAGAGGAAGTTTCATCTGAAGCATCAGAAGAAACTACAAAGAGGATTTCAAAATTCAAAGCTGCCAGAATGCAACAGACTAACTAGGTCCTGCCTAGCCAGCCGAAGTTGGAGTACTCAGGCCTAGTTTCACATTTGTTGAGATTATGTAAAACTGTATGCGTTACACCTAGCTAGTTAAAAGGGTGTCCTATGTTAATTTGGCATTGGTTATCTTTTAAACATTTATTGGCAACATTAAAAAAAAAATTCAGTGTTTGAACACTTGAGTATTCATCTTACTTTGTCGATTTCCCTGTGTGCTGTCAGCACCTTTGTATATGTTTGCCTTATGATAGCAGCACTTGGGTTCTTTTTCAAAAACTGTTCCTTACATACATTGTTTTTGTGTTTAAACCTAAATACAGGCAGTTTTGTGCCAGCTGTGATGTTTTACATACCATATGGACCATTTTAAGGAAACTTTTCACATTTCAAATAGATTCACCAATTATATTGCATTACTTGCTTTAGCATTTTAAGACACACTTGTATTCACATTGCTGTAGGTTTTGCAACTAGGTGTCTGCTAAAAGTTTTTTTCCTTCTTTCAAACCTCTCTGATATCTCACTGTACAGATCTATAAAACGCTGGGTTCATGTACATTGCAGGGAAGTTTCTTTGATGGAAAAGGGTATTTTGTAAAATTAAATTTTCAGTAAAAAAGCTGTGAAAGTTGTGTGGGTTTTTTGTTGCTTTACTACTAATTTGGAAACAACATAGAGAGGTTTTTATTTTGAACTTGCGTTTCTAGCTTGAAGTGTTTACTACCACATGGACATAAAAGCAGTCCATTCTCTTCTGCCATTGTGTTTTAACCTCCTGCTAATGAATGTCCATGGAAATTGAATGCTCTTAAGGAGAGAAGCATAAACTCAGACTCTGATTACAAAACCTCCTAGTTCCTTTGTATGCGCAGAAAACATTGTAATTGTCTTGGGAATGCCCAGAGGGAGTCAGCACTGAGGAAAAATGTCTTAATGCTTCGACTTTATTTCAAAATGCAGCAGCACTACAGCACTTGGGGTACAGTTTTGTGTATCCCTCTCCTGACTGATAGCAATCCTGGCTTTAGGAGTCCCTGCCCAGCAGCTCCTTCCTGTCTTCTTGCCGTCCCCTCCCTTGTGCTGACACAGCTTTTGTTGGGGCCACTCCTTGAATGATAATAGGCGATGGAGCTGGGTTTAAAAAACAAACCACTGGGTTTGGGCTCTTTTTTTTTTCCCCCCAATGTGTGTGCTTTTTTGAAGCTAGCGAGTTTCCTAATCTCTTTCTCAGCATGTCTGTATCAGCAGTTAGAAGGGTAGTGTGTTGAGCAAGGACAAGGGAGAACGTTGGCAGAGGGCATGGGGAGCTGGAGTACCTTAAACTGATGTTACTCTCCAGCTGACATCATTAAACCACAGCCCAAAAAGTGAGGCAAAAAGACTTGGGAGGTGCAAGGAAGGATTTGCTTTTGGCTGCAGTTCTGTGGCTTTGTAAACACGCGGCCTGAGAGCCACCAGCATCTGGTTTTCCAAATCTTGGCCATCCACGAACAGGGAGTCAGCTAATGCCGTTTCCTCAACTTCCCCTAAAATGACTGTGCCTTGCACTCGTATCTTTTGCTCTCAGATCACAGTGGATTAGCGCACAGTGCAGCTTCATGCATCAAAACAGAATCACCAACTCCTCCTTTTTCAACACTTTTTTCTCTCTGTGCTTAAAAGGGAGGTGGAGGCATTGGGACTTCTTTTTCTGAGGTGACTTTTAAAAAAGGCTGCACTCCCATCAAACCCTGATGTTCTCTGCTATGTGTTGGGGAAGGTGGCATAGTTTCACGGGCAGAAAATGCTGGCCAAGTCATGTGGCAGCAGGAAGGCAAGAAGGGGCCGATAGCCAGGGCCCCTGCCTGGGGGAGCAGCCTACCGACGCCGCAGGGCTGCGTTTTCCCCGCGATACCGAGCAAATTGTGTTTTGCTGAAGGAAAAACTGAAGGGAAAGTTGTGCAGCCCTCCCACGCCTGAAGCTCGCTGGCTGGGAGGGGGCAATCTCTGTTTTAAGCAGATCCTGAGAATCACGTTGGAAGTGTTAATGATTAGCTTGATTCATGCTCAAATGCGGATTTTTTTTTTTTAAAGCATATTGCATTAGTACTAAAATAAGCCATCAATGCCAGTCCACCCTCTATTCACGGCTAAATATTTAAAGGAGGTTATTTATAGCTTCTTTAATGAATTCTTGGCTAAACAAAATGAAATTATGTCCTAGAAAAGTAGAAGCTATTTTGTAACCAGAACAGTGCAACTGTAAAATATAGTGCCATGAATATGTATTTTAAATAACAAGGGGTTGAGATCCAAGAGTACCAGACATGGGTAATTAGAGGGAAAAGGAGAGAAAGAGAGACAGAGAGAAACCCCTTTAAAAAGATTTATTTAGATATCTTCTGAAATACTTCCTACTTGTAGTTACTTCAACAAAACCAAATGCCCCTTGTCACCATAGATCAGTTTCAAATCAAAATTAATTCTTTGCTTGTTTTCTCCCCCCCCCCCCCCCNCTCACGGGAAAAAGTAGGATAAATGCACCTTGGGTTTTAATGAATTACGGCCTCGGTTCAGGGAAGCATCCTTACTCAGGAATGCACTTTGGCATGTGCTTATGTCTCAAAGATTTTGCAAAGAAGAATGGATTTAACCACATGCTTAAAACTAAGCACATGAGTGTTTTCCCTAATAGGGAGCCTGAATGTGTCTGTGCCCTTTCTGCAGTATATTTAATCATCAGAGGGTTTGCAGGCTGGAATGGTCCTTCATCTTCGGTCTCTTCACTCGGGCTTTGCCAGCAGATTCACTGTGCGGTGCCTAGAGCAAGAAGAGACGGCTGTAGGGTTTCTGGAGAATGTTTGCAAATGCCAAACAAAAAAATCTACCAAAGCAGATGAAAACCTAGACAGTGTAAAAAAAAGATCACGTGAAGGCCCATTTCAGTGAGGCCTTAAAATTTGCTTTTTGTGCAATGCTGAAGCCAACAAGTGGATGCAGATGACCACCAATGCACAGATGAAGCAAACACTAGAATGAAGCAATGGTGCCCCAGATTTCAGGCATGTAGGGTTCCAGGTAGTAAATCTGTTGAGTGTCTTTTTGCCTCCAATGCTGCAGTTGGAGATTTTATTCACTTAAATAATAAGGGCACAGTTTTATCGATTTCTGAAACACCCTTGATGGCTTTTCCTGCTGCTTCTGGAGGGGCTCCTCATCTGCCGGGGAGCGCTGCCAAGGGCTCCAGGCACGGGGCTGGGAAGGGGGTTTTGGTGCTTCCCGGTGTTTCCCGAGAGGTTTTGCATGCCCTCAGCAGGAAGGATGTGGCCTGGCCGGGGCGGCACAGGAGCGCGTGCTGGAAGGAGCCCCGTCCCCAGCCCCGTCCCGGTGTCCCCAGCCTGCTCAGGCACAGGCGGGCAGTGCCAGCTGAAAGGGCAACCAGTCACGACTTCACAGGCAGGTGGAAATGCAGCAGGAGAAAACAACGGGGAAAGACGTTGCTGCACAAGATGTCTTTGGTCCAAAATGAGGGTGGTGGCAGCTGCCTGCATTGGCACTGGACGGCCATGGGGACGAGTCAATGTGCCCCAGCCGTGCCGTGCGCCACCACACTGCAGCCACCCCACACAGCCCTTTGCAGGGCCGTGATTACATCAATTATGCACCGCAAATTACCTGCTCCGCTTCCGTTCCTCATTGGGAGGCAAATTTGACTCTTTAATCTTGTTTAATTGGCCACAAGTAAGTTGGGCACCTGCCTGTGCCCAGAGGAGGGGTTGCGTGGCGGGGGACACTTCCCCTCCAAAGCTGAGGAAGTCAGGCCTGGAGAAGCCAAAGGAAAAGGTAGTGGACGTCGTGCATTCAGTGCAGCTGGGTCTGCACCGGTAGCTGTGGGCCTGGCCTGGGTCGGTGGAGCCCGTGACGTGCGTTCAGAGGTAAACGGGATTTATTTCCCTCTCTCTCCTGTAAGACTAGTTGCACTTAGCACTTTTCATTGCTCACTTAGAGCATCTAAAGCAGCAGATTTTTGTACGTTTCAAGAGTGTCTAAACCAGCTGTTTTAGCTGTTCATTTTAACAAAGTGATTTATGTTGCAAAAAATGAGCTGGGATTAAAAGAAATCAGATGTGTGTATTTGGTATGCAATATTTTTGTATTACAAATAGCTCCATCCTAACCCACGTTAACCCCCCGATACGTGAATTGTGCCAACTCCCGCTGCGTCTTTTAAATCAAATCCAGTAAGTCACCCCGAGCGTTCTGAACGAGCCGGCCTTCCAGTGGAACTCCTCTAACGAGTTAGGCAACCCCAGGCAAATGGCG
>WAAD01004934.1:162299-232299 GCA_013389945.1 Fregata magnificens
CGCGGGGCGCGGGGCCCGGCCGGCAGTTCCCCGCGCGCGCCAGTAGGTAGCAGCGCTGAGCGACAGCACCGCCGGAAAGCTGCCAGTCAGCGATGGCAATTTATTATTCATTTCTGTTATAGGTGGGGTGTGCAGACAGTTACAGTAATAATTACCAAGACGAGAGTGTTTCCTAGGCAACGGGGGTTTTTTCTTCATTCATGCTGTTGCAGAGAGTATGCCTGTAAAGCATGACATTGCTGTATTCGGAGGTTTGTTGCCCTCCTGCCGCTCCAGGTTTGAGGTTAGTTACGGCATCATAAGGTGCTCTCAAGCATAAAAAGCTCAGGCTGGGATTAAAGCGCGCAGGGAACGCTATCGCTAAGTCTTTCCTTCTACTTTTTCACTTTTAAGTAACAAGGTTATAAAAATGCAAATGCCACCTCGGGGTTGTTAATAGCTGATATCGGGAAGAATTCCTGCCAGTTGTAAAACATTTTTTGTAAACAAAACCAAACCCAGGTGAGGTGGCTCCTTATACTTTATGATGGTCTCGTGAAAACAACATTTGCAAAAAAAAGGGACTTGCAGCTCGATCCAGCCTCGCGGTGTTTGGCGTCATAAATCAATGGGAACCGCTCCGTGCGGCTAACGATAAGGTGGTATTTGTTGTTTATCCCGCTTTATGGTAATGGTTCGTGAGGAGGAGGGTGCCGTGTCCTTCCTGAAGGAGCGGGAGTAATCCTTGATGTGGTAGCGGAGTAACAGAAACCACATCTATTATCAGAGCTCTATAAATGAATCATATTATCCTACGTTTTTAGGCTTACCAGAGCGCTCATTTTCAGAAACTTACATCGAGCATTGTGCAAGGATGAAGAGTGGTATTTTTCCGTCCCTGCTGTACGAGGCGGAGGGAATTCATGACGCAATCTCGCACCGAGGTGGGGAATTTTTACCCGTTAAAATTTTGAAGTAAGTTGCTAAAGCGTGATTACGTCTAGAAAGATTGTAATCTGCCGGCGATGTGCTCCTCTCGGAAGGATGGGCTGTGGATTAATGGGGCGACCCAGCCTGGGGAGCGCCCTGGGATCCCGGCTTGTCGGTACAGTTTGATCTCTTTGAAAGGTTAATGGTGATAGCAAAACAAAAAATAAAACAAAAAACCCCCCCGAACGCACAAACAAACAGAACCCCGATGCATCGTAACTCTCTTGTCGGCTGCCCTGTGCCAACAGCCAGCTCGGAAAAATTCACCGGCACGTGGTCCGCCCCTCTGGCGTTACACCTGTGGAGGCTGATCACCTGCGGGGGTTGGTCACCCGCCCCTGCCCCTGCGCGGGTGACGGGTCCCAGATTTCAGGCCACGTTGGGCCGTCGGTGGCTGGTGAGGAAGGTCAGCGCCGGCCTCTGCCCGGGCTGAAACAGGCGGTGAGCATCCTGCTGCGCCCCAGGGCCGGAGCACCCCGTGGCAGCGAGCGCCGCGGGTGTCTGCAGCCAGCCTACAAATGCCAAATAGTTTTGGGCGTCACCCGCGCGGGGGCAAGCGTTGCGGCGCGGGGTGATGCTGCGGGTCCCGCCGCCGGTGCTGCTGCTCCGGGGTCTGGCGTCAGCCCCTCTGCGGCCCGCCCGGAGCAAGGCCCTTTCTATACAGCCGGGGCCGAGCGAGCGCCCCGGGGCGCGGTGTGCAACCGGGGCTGCCTTGCCAGGAGGTGCCCGGGTGAGCTGTCTGCGATGCTTCGGTTTTCATCAATGCAAATCATTTACGCTAATTCCTTCAGATTTGGATTTAAGTTTTAAAGAAAGATTCAAGTTACCTCAAAATAGCTTAGTAATTATTTTAATAACTTGTGTGAGCAGGAACAATACCCACAGTGTCAATTCTGGCGCTCAAAATGTTTTTTTCAACCGTTCCGAGGAAAAAACAGCGAACAGTTCAACAGCTTAAATACAAGCGAGTGGATCTCTGGAGATTAATCTGTCTGGTGTTCCTCAGGTAAAGACTTCTGCACAATTTAACAAAGGAAATAATTTTCCTATTTTTATAATGCATGTCTCTCTGTGGTATAAATTACTAAAACCACGCTGCTTATCCTCGGTAATGTTATAGATGCAGATAATTTACTGTGTATCACGTTATCAGTTCATTAAAGAGATGCAATAAAATCATTATTTACTAAGAAACAGCAACCCTTGCAATATCTCGTCAGAGAAATTGGCTGATGCAAGAGGATCGTATTTAAGCCTATATTCACAATAGCCCTTTAAACATTTCATCTGCTTCCCGCTTGAGTTTTGCGGAGGGAGCCGGTATTCCCGCAGCCCTTTGGCGGAGGCGGCAAAGTTGAGCGCAGCCCGGCTGGCCGCCGTGCTGGGGCCCGATCCGGCGGCGGCGCCCCCCGNTATTAAGGGAGGTTTAGGCATTTCCTACCCCATCCCCCTCTTATCCTCTGCCTAAAGATTACTCTGCATCCTAGACAAAGGAAATATTTAAACTGTTAAATCTGAACAAAGATACAGTCTGCGTATGACTTCTCTGAAGCCCTATAAAAATTCTTTAAAATTGCCTATTCACTCAAATTTACTGAGTGTAGCAAAAATGTCAAAGGCATAAAGTCAGAGAAGATTGAATAAAATAATGCAGAAAGACAGATTAGTCATGCACAGACCCACACAGCCTTTCACAGCACACAATACCACTTTTTATTACCGCTCTATCTTTACAAAGACTATGTTCAATACATAGAGGATGATACATGGTCAGTCATGTAATCTGCCTTTGATTCCAAGACTCATTTATCTGGGCCCTTTTCACAAAGACATTGATGAGAGATTTCAGTGTTTTCAGTGCATTGTTTTATTTATCATATATAATGGCTGGTGGAAAAAAATAGGAATTATGTCACAGATCCTGCATAAAGGAGTTGTATAAAAGACTCTGTGACAAAGTTTGGTAAAACACATAGCGGCTCGGCTCAGGCGCGCTCTTTTTTCCCCAACCCTGTCCCCCGCCTCGAGCGCTTTGAATATTGACAGCTGTCAAAAGCCCTCGAGGAGACACGCTGCCCACTGCCGCTGCCTGCTCTCGCAGCGCTCGCGAGGCTGTCTGAAAATTACCAAATTTTTTTTTTTTTGCTTTTAAATTTGAGCAATATTTTAATTGTTATTTTTAGCGATCTGGATTTATTATTTATACATTCACCAAAGAAAAGAGTCAGTCACAGTTTTGTATCTTGCAAATTTAATAAAGAACAGCCCTTAAGATAGAATTTCTCAGCCTGCCAGGATTGACAAAAGCCAGCTAATGCAGAAATGTCAACAGCAAACCTCATCAGCAGCCCCACCATGCCTTGCAATCAAGGGAAAGCTATGGCTTTACATAAACAATAATATACAGCTATCTAAATATCTCTCCGCGTGCGTGGAGACGCTACCCGAGACGCAGGAGGAGGAAGGGACGCGGTGCCCAGGCTCGGCGCTGCTGGGTCTGCTCCGCACGGGCACCCGGGGAAGAGCTCAGGGGGAAGGGGCGAGGGCTGACGCTCATCCCATGGGACGGGAGGCCAACTCCAGCGCTTGGATACGCAGCGGTAAACCTGGAGCGAGCCCGTTGGCGTGACTGGGGTTGTTCCAGACTTACACCGAGCAAGTGGGGCTGCTTTGCCCCGTTGAGTCAGGGGTTTGGGGGTGCAGAAGGAGATTAGTTTTCTCCTGCGTAGCGATGGGAGGTGGTTGGACCCACCCCGGCTGCCCACCCAACGTACAGCCAGGGCTGCCCTGAGCGGGCAGCGCTGTCCGAGCGCAGGAGCGAGGTTTTATTAAATACTGGAGCATCGGCCGGTGTGTGTTTAAATTGCGGTCTTACTTGCAAAAGGTCTCTCAAAAAGTGTCTCGGTGGCTTATTGCAAAGGGTGGTTTTCACTGAAAGAAGTTGGACGCTGAGGAAGGGACTGGGCGAGCTGCAGCGCGTCGGGAGGGAATGTGGGTACCGTGCGAAGGCATCCCTACCTGGCGCTGCAGGGCTGTGGTGCCTGGGGGACAGGGCCTGAAATAGGGGCCTGAATTGGGGATTAGCCATAATTCCAGCAGTTTTAGACCCCGAGCAGGGTCTCCGAGGGAGCAGGCAGAACAGCTGAATTTGGAAATTATATAGATGCACTGTATATCCAGATCTGAGTTCTTCTATAGGACTGGCGGAGATAAATCACAGAGGTATCCTTGACGAATATAGTAGCTTCCACTCAGGGCACAGTGTTAACCCGCACTTAAGGCTGAGGCACATGATTTAATAGGGAGAGACTTCGCGGCTAAAGAAAAATCTCTTGAGGGGAAAAAAAGCGGCGGCGATGTCGGTGCAGCCAGGATGATTGTGCCAGCCCCGGGGGACGAAGACCCCAAACCCACCGTGGGGGTGCCCCTCACGGGCTGGGGTCCGGGGCAAAGAGGTGCCGGCTCGGCTTGGGCAGGGAGGGTGCTGGCGGTGGCCCCCGGCGACCTGCGGCGGGAGGGGGCCGGGATGCCGAGCCAGGATGGCCCCGCGCGTGCCGCCTGCAGCCGGCTCGGTCCCTTTAACCACGGGGAGTGATGGAGAGCCCAAAGCTGCCGCTCTGCGAGGTCCCTATAATATAGTGCTGTGCAGCTGCAACTTAGATCGTGAGGAAAACAAAATGGGCCGACTGAAATGGAAACTTTTGTTACTTATAATGTTAATGAAACCAGTTTATCAGGCAGCGCAGAGGAAGTGGAATATTTAGTGCCATTTAATGTCTAATCATCAGCATTTCTTTGAATAAATCACATTACATTGTCTAAAACCTGAAAAGACGAAGCTGTAATAATTTTTAATATGTTGTAGTTTCATTAAAGGGACACCCTGTTTGCCATCTATGCATTTTAGGGGAGGTTGTACCCAACGTGAAAGTGCATTTGGCGATTTCTGACATGGCTTTGTGACATGGTGACTCGGCTTCGGCATGACCAAACCGCAGAGCCGCGTGCTGGGGGTCTCCGTTTGCTCGCAGGTGGCTGGGTGCGGCGTGGGTGCTGCAAACTCGTGGCCCGGCTGAAGGTTTCAGAAGTGTCCTCGGGTTCTTTGGAGCTATCTCCTCATGCCGTCAAGGCTTTTTATTTTTGCAGAAACGCTTCCTTTCTCAAGGCTGACTCGTGCCCTCCCCTTTTTCTCCATAGCATCCTGGCATTGTCCTGCTGCGGGCCGGGAGGTTTGTATGTCCTACCTGCAAGCCGAAGTGCCTGTCCACCCTTTTAATCCACCAGCGTGGCCTTGGCACTTCTCCAGCGGCCACCTTGCCCTGTTGCCCCCCTCGGCGTCCTGGCTTGCCCCGTGTGGCCCCGGTCTCGCCGGGTGCCACCCAGGGCACGGCTGCTTGGTGCCATCCAGCCCAGCGCTGGGCGCGAGCACTGGGCAGACCGCAAAGGTCCAGTTCTTGCCCACCAGAGTCTTGCTCATCGCAACTTTTAAGTGAACTGCAATGAACCTATAAGTCATAATAAAATGAAATGATGACAGTTGTCTTCAAATCCATTGATTAATGGAAATACGGGTAGCTGGACACAGACTATATGGTTATAAATGGTGCTGTCAAAATAAAATAATTGTTGTATTAATAAGGAAGCTGTTCGGCATTGGCCCTACTGTACCTCTAAAAATATTTCAGCCCTCGATGTGTTTTGTGTTTCACAATACATCATGTGTTTTCCCAATGAGCGGCTCAGTGGCGTATGTTTTAATACAATTACTGTTTAGCAATCTGAGTCCCTCGGATCCTCGTACATGCACTGCAGCTGCAGATGGATTTTTTTATTGACTTAATACTAGTTCTAACTAGATCCTGAAGATTGACTAAGTTGGTGGAGCACATACCACTTTCAAGCAGGAATGGGAAAAAACTAGCATATCTTATTGTACCTGAAACACTCTATGATATGTACTAAATATTATGACTACTGCGAGCCCTGCAATAATTGATTCACCCACACAGCCATTTAGTCTGTGAGCTGTTCGTTTTACAAATTCTACAATCTTTTAGAAATTCTTTCAGTGAAGAAGATTGCTGCCTGGCCTCAGATTCATTATGGTGATTGAATCCTCTTCAATAGAGAACTGTTTAAAGAGAGCACATCCCTGTGTGTCTCACTCAGAGTGAAGGCACATAGGTTAAAAGCTTGTCTGGGTGGCATAATTCACTGCTGCTGTGCCAAACAATCACATCTTATTGTGACCTTCATAAGATACAAAAAGGCAACAGTATGGAGCTAGTCTTTTTTTTTTTTTTTTTTTTTTTTTTTTAACCACAGCACAATTTTAGCTACCCAACATCTGAAGCTACCAGAATCCCTAATTAAATAACCAATTAATAATGTAGAATAGAAAGAGCTATTTTTTTCAGACACAAAATCACAATTAATCAGAGTACAAAAAGCTGCCTGTCTTTATATCAGGAAAATATAGACTAGGTATTTAAATATTCTAGCACACCTGAACCTTGGCCATCCGTCATTGTTATGACTTAAAACATCTCAGACTAAATTAGGTTTTGTTTGTATAGAGCAGTGAAAGTCAGATGGCTTGAATGACAAAATTAGAACATGCTCAAATCACTGAAACAAAACTGCATAAAAGGAAAGATGTGCAGGAGGAGTATTGCTTGTGTTAAGCTGAAATCCTTCTTTGTGGGATTTTTTTCTCCTCTCCTCAAATTATTGTTTGTAACAATAGGAAGCAGAGAACAGCTCCAGGAGCTCTATCAGCGTTCTTTATATATGTACCTTTTGGCACATTTATATATTAAAAGAAATAATATTGTTGTGTATAGCTGAAGCATAACCTCTGTTATTTCTACTTAGTCAAGGAAATGCTGTAGCAATGGATGTTTTTCAAGGAAGAATATCTTTGAAACACAAGACTATAGTCATTTTGTATAGCACACAAAGGTCAGGTTTACCAGGAATATATTTACATCTTTTTTACATTCAAAAGTTAAGGCTTTTTTCCCTTTGGAAGTTTGTGGTGCATTTTGGTAAATTTAATCAAAAGAATTTAAATAAATATTCTGAGGCGTTCATGTTTGCATGCTTCGTACCTTAACCCCAACTATCACGCACAGGCAGGAAAAAGTTCTGCTGTTTTGTTTGTGTATTAATACAGAGAGAGAGAGGAATGGCTTTCTGGTGCCTAGGCTCGGGCAGCCGCGCCGCTGGGGAGCGGGACTGCTCCGGGACGTGCCGAGGACCTCCCGCACAAAAGCCTCCACTGTAAAAATAGACACCACGGCATGTAAATTGCTAAGTTTGGGCCAAATTCTGCAGCTCTTAATTGAGCAACCCTCTCGGTGACCTCGAGGGGAGATCTGCTCAATGAGGGGCTGCAGTATTTGGCCCTTTGTAATTGTTTCCGAGATATAATTGATGAGAGGCTATTAATGGCTTCCAAGTTTGATAAGTGTTTAACTCCATGGTTCTTGAATCTGTCTTGTTTTAAGCATGTCGTAGGCCTTTTAACACCTTTTTTTAGGAGGAAATAGTTTTATAAATATGTGAAGCAAATGCCTATGTGACCTTCACGAGCATGGCCATATAGATATATGCATGCACACCTGCATACTCTATACAGTGGGTAGAAATCAGCAACTTCCCTTACGCCAGTGCTGTATAGAGCAGGAAATTCTGCCTGTCTCTTTACAGTTCAACATCTTACCACAACGGATCTCTGTCCACATAAAATTTGTTATTATCCCTGTAATAAATAATTTTTGGTGACAGTTATAGTATAAGACTTTGTGCAGCATTTTTTTATTGATAAAACAGCTATGAATCAACATACATGAACAGAACAAAAATGTACAAAATATATGTATTATAGTTCAGACTTTGTCAATAGGGCATTACACTGATCTGTTCTCTTTGGTGTTATTTGCAGAGCTGCAGTGAGCGTTTCGCCAGCGATGCAAACTTTGTTGAATTGCCTTAAAAAAAATAGTAGCGTTGGTTGGGTTTCTGAAGCCCAACTGGGCTTGTGACCTGTTTTCTGGAGTTGTGAGTCTCTGCGGTAGACTAGTGGAAACAGTACAAAGATGATGTCCCAAGGCTGTCTTAGATCATCTAACTTGCACGTATAGTGGAGAATGGCAGAGAAGGTGATGGAGGCATAAGATACGGGACAGCCTTAGATGAACAAAACCCCATCGAATAAAATAATCAATAATTAATTTTAAAAATGTGCTTCATGTAACTTTTTTTTTTTTGTCTGAGTATATGAAAGGGTATGAGGAAGGTGGCCCTCGCAGGAACGGTCTGAGGCCACATGGCCACGATCGCGCAGCAACGCAGAGCTGTAGCCAGGCCATCGAGGCTGCTGATCTGATCTGCCAGGTGCAAAGCCTGGGACATGGTTTTGAAGAAATAATAACCAAAGAAGTAATTGCAAAATGGTCTAAAATGCTGCATGGCTTTACCAAGTGTAGATTACGCCAGACGAACCTGGTATCTTGCTTTGATAAGATCATTGATTTTCTAGATAAAAGAAATGAAGTAGGTCTCATCTCTTGCAGTGAAATATTTGATACAGTGCCACGTGGGAAATTGTTAAGACAAGATAAGTACCTGAACAGCAAGACAGGGGAGGGGAATGAGGCTGGGTCATGCTGAAAGACGAAGTACTGGTCTAGGGAGGAGCCAATGGTTTCCTCTCGGGATCAGCCTCTGACCTGATCCTGAGGACAAGGGAACGTGCTGATGAAACTTGCTCACCACACAAAGCTGGGAGGCATCATTAATACCGAGGATAATCAGTATAGCATATGGCGAGAACGGGGGACTTTCAAAGAGCAGATGCCCAGGAAGAGCTGCTCTGCCCTGCTGCCGTGGGAGGGAGGGGAGGAAGTCCTGGAGCTGAGTCACCCATCCCTAGTGGTGCAAGGAGAAGACCTGGTAGAGTGCATGGCCATGAGGGATTTTAAAGCTGATAAAGACAATGGCTGCCTTAAACTTTTGCCTGTGAAGAACTTTGGAGAATATCTTACCCAGTGGAGTTTCCTGATGCCATTCAGCTCTAATTTTCAATTTTATTATTCTCTAATATCTCATCGAATAAACAGTTGCTCTGATCTTCCCTTACCTATGTGCAGAAGTAGCTGATGATAACGGTACAGGGTGCTTGAGATAGGAAGTAGTTGAGTGAAATGATGGAGGGAGCCACCCGCCCCTTTTCTGAAGTCTTGAGGTTTTCTCTACAGAGAAACAAAGAGCTGTCACTCACTCCAGCACAGAGAGCGCAGGAGGAGGAAGCCCAACTGCAGTTAAATAAATAAATACGAATATATATGCATGTGCAGTCCCTATGGACGTGTTCCTCGAGGGACTCCTGGTGCAGAGACCTCTCCTGGTCCATCCGTGGGATGGTCTCCGCCCATGAAGCTGGCATGAAGCATGTGAGCAGATGGGGCGCGTTTCCCTGCAGGGAGTGTCCGTGGCCCCCCCCAGCACCTTCACACCCCGTCGCTGTGCCCCATCCCTAGCTGGGGCTGCCCCGCTGCCTTCCACCCACACCCCCATGAGGGTGTAGCAGCGGTGGGAGCCCAGGCTCTGCGGGTGAGGAAAAGAAATAATTTGGTTTCTAAATTGGGATTAGACATGATTGCAGCCGAGACGCAAAAACTCTCAGGCCAAAAACCACAGAAATTGGGCATGTTGCTGAGCAGAGCCCATTGAGAATAGGAAGACGGTATATAAATACTGGCTCTCCGTGGTTTTGGTGCCTTGCTCTTACACTGCAAGTATTTGTGTGTTAAAAACAGTAAGAACAAGACATCTGAAAATTAGGATTCTATGTCAAACTGTCAATACCCACAAGCATGCAGCCTTTCATTAAAATCTGTTTGACATTTTTGTTATGCGCAGAGAGCCAAAAAGATGCCAAAAGGATGTGATATTTGTGATCACATCCTCCTGCTAATACAAGGCACTGCAAAGACAATTGTATTAAAATGTTCCTTGCACAAGGCTGAGCAGTTTAAAAAAAATAAATAAAAAAAGAGACTTAAGTTAAAAAAGACAGTTATGTGTAGTGTGGGAATTTGGGATGTGCTGCTTGGGCGAAGCAACGGCAAGTAGCCTTTTTAACTCTTTGTAGTTAACTGAAATGATAAGCAATCTAGTAATTTCAATTTTCCACAGAGGTCTTCCACCCTCAAAATGTGCAAAATTTAATCATTTTGGGAAAATCATGTAATGATCATGTCATGTGACCCGGGCAGAAGACATATTATTTTGTCACAACAATGTGAGTAAATTATCTTACTGGCAACTCGCTTAAAGGTCATGGAGATCATCTGATGCATGAGATGGAAATTTCTCATGCCAGAACAATATTGACAGCTTATCAAGCAAGGAGGAAAGTACAATGATACAATAGAATGTAAGGTAAGATAACACTTGCTACTGACGGTAGAAAATATGACATGGCATTTCAATTTTAAGGTTATAGGCAGAATGATATGGTATAGATGCTTGGAGGCATAACAGGGCAACTTGCCCGTGGACAGGCTAAAATGTATGCGATATTGTAGCTTAATGTATAAATATATAATATCTATTAGATATCAAATATAATACATGAAGAAAGGGATATAAATAGTTGTACCAAAGGAGGGAAGGAGAAAGGCCTGCACCTGCCTGGGTGGATTCTCCTTGTACTTGCTGCCAGCTCAGAGAAGTTGCTCTGATCAGACTCAAAGGATTTGCGTGGCATTGCTCTCTCTTTTCTCTAATGTTTTGGTATTTGTAGGTGCTCTGTTGCTTTTCTTTAATTTTACTCCCTGACCACACTCATCTTTCTGTTTTATAGCTGTAATATGGTGCAGAAAGTGAATGGCCAGGAATCTATACAGTATTTTTATATATATAGTATATGTATATACATAAACAACAGAAATTTGAGCCCTGAACTAGCCACTAAAGGTTTCCCACCTTGTTTTCAATGCTGACTTATAACGTCCGCTGAAATAAAAAAAATTACGAGGGAAGGGCAATGTTCATTGAGGTTCTGATACAGTAGGAATGGTCATGAGCTTTCTTAATCCTGTGTTTGAGTGCCTGTCCTTGCTGCGTTGGGCCCTTCGTGCCCAGGACTGGTGCTCCTCTCACTTTCAGCGTGGTGAAGAACGGTGACACCCAGGCACTGCCTGCTCTGTGACAGCTCGGGCGCTGGAGATAGCCAGCGGGAAATGCACTGTACTGGAGAGGAGTCTGTTAGGACTGAGAAATCTGTTTCTTGTCTGCTGTATGTTACAGCAGATTGCCTGGGAGGCGGCACCGTACCTGCTACCCGCAGGTCATTACCCAGGGAGAGCCCTGTTTAAAAAAGCGCGGCATCAAAAAGCGCAGAGGAGGTAAATCAGAGCAGATCGGGGATCTCTGCACGTGCCTATGTTTCTCCCCGTATTTGTATTCGGGCCCGAATCAGGATATTTCAGGGTATGACATTTCGAATCCATGAATGGGCAACGCAATCCCATTGATGTATTCACTCACTGGGTTTTTTTTTTTTTTCAGCTCTTCTTAACCCAAATGAAAGATATACGCTATTTATTTTCTTTTCTGCTCTCATCAGTGGCATAAAACTAATTTACTCCTGCCAACGAGACCCTTCCTGTGTTTGTGTGTGGCACTTGTAGTCAGGGTCCCACAAACATCATGCTTTTCGGCATGAGGGTTTCTAAGGGCTTGAGCCTCAGCTGCCTGCCTGTGGCTCGATGGTCCCTGACCCTCGCTTGCATGGGCCCCATTAGACCCAAGAAAATTATCTTGGTGCTATGCTGGAAGGATGTGCTGGGTCTCCGCTGAAAGGCAGCAGTCGTGCCTGTGTTAGAGAGGATGGAGGCAGCCAAGACACTGCTGTGTGTGTCTGTGGGCAGCGCCGGAGGGTGTGGGTCAGCCCAGTGCTCCCCACGCTTGGCCAGCCCTGGGCATCATGGAGAGCGAGTGTCTGGATGAGTCACATCTGAAAAACTGATCAGAGAATATGGCCAAGGCTGAGTCGTTACAATGGTTTGCAGCTGTTTTTGTGGTCGGTCCTTGGAACTTTGAAGATCTTAATTTCTCAGAGGAAAAAAAGTCACCGGAGAGTTTTCCTCCACAGGTAGGTAGTCGTAAATGAGGTATAAAAATATTCACCATCCTTTATATTGTCTTTGGGGAGAATCAAGACGATCAACGAAATCAACAGGACTGGTATTCCTGCAGTGGCTGTTCAGAAAGGGTTGGTTTGGTTGGCAGAGTTTCACTATTCTTGAGTTTGGCTTTGAGTTTTGGGCTCTAGCATAGCTGGGGATGGGAAGAGGAGCTGCTAGATCTTGCAGTGGAAGGTAAAGAAATACAGGGCTCAGATAAAATCTGCTAGCCTCTCCAGGATCAAATGAGATCTGAATAAAAGTTGGTTTCTTTTGGCTTTGGGATTTTCAGATCCATCTCAAAGCACAGTCCATTTCTCAGTGGAGAAAACAAACCCATGTGCTTGGTTTCTAGGGTTTTTTTACAAGACTGACATAGCTCCATATTCTGTCAAGCAAGTTTGTATCCCCACAGACGGACTGCAGCCAAATATAGTCAGTGGTGTGTTGTGAAGGTCTTCTCTGCTCAAAACCTAATTGAAGCCTTGGACAGGGGTAGCTGTTCTTGCAGGTTTCCAGTATTGCATCTTCAAGAGTCAACTTGCTGGGAGCAATGCACTCATTTGTGTAAGGAAAAAGATCCCTTAATGTGCTATTAAATTAAACAATGTCACTGCTATTGCAGTAGAGCTGAGCGAATAATCCATAATGAATAATTTATTCAACAAATTTAGCTGCTTTCTCTGCTCACAGACTATCTGGAGACAGATCACAATTCCCTCCAATTTACTTATTATTTGAAATTACTGATGGATAGCTTTGTAATTAAAAAAACAACTCTGTGTCTTGATCACAAACAACTGTGGGTGTCTGATCTGCGTTAGTCAAGGTATGTGGGTTGGTTGTGATGGGTCAGATAAATCACATGATATTGTTTCTGCCTGCTCATTGGAGAAGCCTACAAGCATGTCTGGCATGAAAACACAGAAAATTCTGTCTCTGCATGCAATTTTGAAATTTGTCTTGTGCAAACATTTGCCCAGTAAAACTTGATTGCTCAAAAGTGTGCAGAAAGCAAATCCCAGGGGGAAATCAACGTGGCTGCAGTAAATTCATTTAAAAATGTGAATGAATATTTGCAGACTTTTTGTTTTTTTAAAGCTCCCGCCCAGCCCTGCACGACAACGTCCATCAAATGCACCAAAAATACATTTCACTTGCTGAAGATTATTGGGTGGTTTTTTTCTTTTCCCCTTTTTTTTCTTCAGAAGAAGACAGAGTGAGAAGGGATCTCTGGTCCTGGTATTATAAGAATGTTAGCGTAAACTCAAGATAAACTGCACAGGTGCATCTGAAAACTGATTATCTTGGAAGGATATTTCAAAATCTCTCTGTTCTGATGGCTAGAAGCATGTTTCTGTTGTGAATCTCCCACGCACTCGTGGCCAGGATATACTCACTTGTTGCTGAGCCTCCATCCGCCAGTCCTGTAAACAGCCCTAAGGGACGCATGGGTGTCTGCTCCCCTGCCCCTGCCCTGGGTTCTCTCTGGGCTGCCCGGTAAGCAGAGTCAGCTGCAAGTGCTCTTTCCAAAACCCCTGTTAAAAGTCATCTGCAATGCATTGCGCTTCCCACTGTCTTTGTAGGCTCCTCTTTCTCCATCACTACCTTGCTCAGACGGGGAGGCCCTCCCTGCCCTGCCCTCACTGCAGCATCAGGGAAGCATCCTTCCTCCTCCTTCTTCTCCTCTTCCTCCTCCTCCTTTTTAGTCCTCTGACCCTCTCTCCCAGCGCTGAGGTTAGACTTGGAGGCCCCCAACCCTAACCCAGTCTTCGAAGCTGATTGAGACCAAAGGGTCAACACGTTTTTTCTCTTCCTAATTCCTAATGTTACAAAAAACAACTAAAAGTGGGGAATGCCTTTGCAGAGGTATGTGTAAGCCTCTCAGAACTGAGGTCTAAGGGTTGTGTTTATACATGAGGGAACGGGCTGATGAATTGATCTTCTCTGAGTCCCATTTCAATACTTTTCTCAATGGAGGAGATGTCTTTGTTTTTGTGAGTTCAGCTAGGTTAGGTCACAAGGATATTTTCCCCATCTTTTGAAATATTATACATGTTGGTATCATCTTGAAGTAGAAAAGTTCATGTGGCAGGTTTTGTGTTTCCCCGCTAGGAGCCAAGCATGAATAACAATTAGTAGTGCACCATAGCTGTTTCAGGTATTCACACCCTGTTAAAGCAGAGAGCAACTCCAGGGAGAAATACCACTCATTGGCTGGGAGAGTACTGCTTAGTGATGACAAACAGCACTTCAGACTGAAATGTGGTGAGATGGGTCAGGGAATGCTTTCCTTTATAAAGACGTATCTTTTTGTATATGTGACGCTTAGAAGGAAGAATGTGCCTATTCAAAAGGGACCTTCGGAGTGAGTGGTGGTGCCTGCTCTGGCGCTAACAGTTGCCCAGGAGGTACCTGTCCCTGGGGTCCTGGGCACCACCCGCCATGCTTTCACTTGACACTTCAGCATTCATTTGGCTGGCAAAGAGGGTTTCACAGCAGAACTTGGAAATATCGAGGCTTGAGGATTTTTATTTTAAAGTTGCAGAAATGCGGTCCTTTGCGAAAATAGTATCAGCATCAAGAAGATAAGGAGACAAGTGGGAGTTCAAGGAGGCGAGCAGCATTTACACCCCATGTTTACACCACCTCCGGTGCCTCCCCATGCCCAGAGCTTCGCTCCACGTCGACAACAGTGATCACCGGACCGCTGTGATCTCAATGCAGCATAAGACGCCCAACAAGGAAATAGAGGGATATAAATGTCCCTCCCTGGAAGTCCTTCTGTTACAGGCATTGCTTTTCCCCAGCCAGCTCTTTTGCTCTCCCTTCCCCGTGCCTTAGGCCCAGGTAGGGCTGCTTCTTTCCATGCTTGAAAGAGATCCCAAAGCCACAGCAAAAACAAAGAATGGCTCTTGTTTATTTTTGCAAAGTTTTAACTGGGTCGGCGAGGAACGAAGCCTTGTTAAAAGTATTTTACTGTGGGTCATCCAGAGTTTGAGGAGCTGAGGAAGAAAAGGGGGGGAGATGATGTTTCCCCACCAGCAGGTCGGTGGCCGGTGCCGCGCTGCCCTCCCGGCTGCAGGGAGCAGCCAGTGCACAAAGCCAGCGGTTGAAGAAGAGCAATAGGAAAACTCCTTTGGGCGAATGAGGATATGAACTGAGGACATTTTAATATTTTTCTCATAGAAAGTAGCATTAGTTAATTTTATCCTCTATCCTCAATTGCTTATAAACACAAAATGAAAGCAGCGTAATTCTTTAAAGCCCATTGCAGGCTTTTTTAAAATGACCTCTTCACCTGTAATTACAAATAAAAGATTATTGAGCCAAATGGGATATATTAGTAAGAACATCAGTGATATAATTTTGATCACAGTGAATAAAATAGTTGGTAAAATTCATTTAACAGCCTTTAAATCACCAACTCCTGTGTTATTTACTTCTGAAAGCATAACTCATACAGCTTCTCCTCTGTTGTATTCCCACAGCATTTATTTATCTCACCTTCTCCCTTGAAACCTATGTAAAAAATAGATCTTGCATTGTCAACTCGCTTTTCCTCTTCATCTCTTGAGCCCGTGCTCTGCGTGCAAGCTGTCGAGCCCCTGCCTCCGTGGCACAGTCGCGGCGGTGAGACGGGGAGAGGCAGGTGGGAAGCCAGTAAAGCCAGTCAAAATTAAGAGAATTATTTTCACATCAGAAGTCTGGAAGTTAACCTTCCCAGTCCATACTTAGAGAACGAAACAGAACAGTTGAAGTCCGACGCAAAGAGTACAGTTTAGCATTTGAGCATGTCTCTGATACAACTCTTAAAAATGCCAGGAGTCGGAGAAAGCCCTGTAAGTCAGGAGTGCTCCGTGGGAGATGGCCAAGATCTGCCTTACCTCTGCCGGGCCACAGGCGAGCTTTGTGTCTGCTAATGCTCTTAAATCAGTAGATTTTAGGAGACAACAGTATGGTCCATTAGCAAATATAATCAACATCGTCTCTGCTGGACCAAGAGCACAGGATATTCTTGCTGCAATATGGTCACTTTGAGCGTGCTATTCCCTTTGAATCAGCACAACATCGGGAGGTACCACGTTGGATCAGCTGTGCAGGAGGTGGACATCTGCCAGACATAACCATTATCAATCATCACCCAAGTATTTACATCAATCATTGTACAAACATTTACGTCTGGAGCCCTTCTTCTGGCCACAATGTAGGTTTAGACAGAAGCGTACACGCAATGCGGAGAGGATCCTGATCCCTTCCTTCGCCCTGTTTGTAGAAAATTCGCTTCTCTCTTCTCCCCTGGGCTGACCTCCAATTTGTTTTCTGTTTGAAAGGCTAAGGCCATATGGCAGATATGTTCAGCCCTCAAAGTCTTTTGACCTTTTGAACAGTTGCAGTCTAAATTTCAATAATGAAAACACTTCCTTTTTTCCCCGTTTTTTTTTTCTTTTTCTTTTTTGGATACTTATAAATGAGATATTATATTTCCATACATTTTATTCCTGGCCACATCTGTGAATCTAATATTGACCTGGAGTTATCTGTGATAGAGAAGTTATTAATTTTGACAGATATAAGGGAGAAGCTAATATCCTCCTTTTACAAACACCTAATATTAATCTCTAGTGATGTAAACGAGAACTCCAGAATGGCTTGGGGTGGTGCTGGAAATGATATGAGATCGAAATTTGATAATGAAAAAGGGAAAGATTCATTTTAGAAAATTGATAAAATGGATAAAAAATTGTATTTCCTATGAAATAAGTGTAGGAAGTACAATTTAGATTTAGCATCCATTATTCTTCTATAGGTGGTATATACACAACGGAAATGTTAGGGACCAGATTTTACTCTGATTTATATATCTGTAATTCCATTGACTCAGAATAGCATCTGGCCCATGGTTTCTACTCAAAAAGCATATAGGAAAACTGGAGCTGGGATGTACATGCATGTACAAACATGGCACAGGGATGTACCCAGCCTGGTTTGACCAGATGGGGATGGCTACTAATGCCACACCAGCAAAACTGCAGTGACATGGTTGCCTTCAATAGCTGGAGACTTTACTCCGTGGCCCTCAAGGTCTATTACAGTCATGCTCCCAAATCCAGCTGCTCCTCCGTGACGTTTTCTTCCCTAGCAAGCCTTCTCTGCGTTACTGTGCTCCAGTCGAATGGCTTTGTGAACTGCCAGGGAGAATTCCTTGACGCACTGGAAGGAAACCCTTCCTCCAGCTCTGAATATCTGGAGATCTGGCTTCGGATTCTCCCTCTGGAGAAGTTTTTGGCCTTTGTTCGGGATAAGATTCCAGTATTTTATGATACATGGGATACTTTTTTTCCCCCAGCAATTTACTGGGTTATCCTGGGGAAATTGCCAAGTCTAGAGATTCTGCAAGTGTTTGGAAGGTTTTTACTTTACGGCAGAGAGACAGTTTGATGGCCTGGTTCAAAAGGAGCTAAGATTCACACAGCTGGACTGTTTATTTTGGTTGAATTTTTTTGTTATGCCAGAAGCAAAAGAAGGCTATACTGTTAATCGCATTCAGACGTTTTGCAGTCCTCTTCTTTTTATACCTCAATAGCATTTGTACCCTGTCCCTGTACAAGATCATACCATGCAAGTGATAAAAGCCTACCCATTTCTGGGAGCACCGTGCAGGTTTTGTAGCTGTCCTGCTATGAAGGGTGCACAGAAGTTGGTCGTCTGTTTTACCCACAAAGGGGGTGCTGCATTCCTGTGTCCCTGCTAATCCATCATGGTGCTGAGGTCCCTGTGGTGGAGGGAAATAGGGCAGGTGTGATTAATAAATAGTTTATTGTAGGGATGGGGAGCTGTGTGGGAGAACACCTCTTTAGTCGCACAGCTCTTTGCTGTTGTGTTGCCTTACTGTGTTTGCTATACGTATTTATTGCCAAGCTTATCTCAGAGTTATGTATTTGATATCAAGGCTGTCAGGAAAATTACTAAAGGCACCGAAAAGCCTGTCTATCCCTCAGACCAAAGTGGAAAGTTATCTCGACCGCAATGACTGGCAGCACGCAGAGGAAGGCAGAGAAGGTCTCTCTTCTTGGAGAGAGGTCCTCAGCAAGAGAGATTGAACTGAACTGCTGGCGGAGGGAGATGCTGGAGGAGCACAGCCAGTGGAGAGGGGCACAGCCCGGGGGCAATCTGCCCCTCTGTCATTCTGGGGGTACTTTCTCGCCTGGAGATGCTGTTTGGGGATGGGAGAGCTCAGACAGTGCAGTGGTGCAGCACAATCCCGACAGCTGCAGGCTGCACTGGGGCAGCAGGGAAAGCAGCCCCGTCCCAGGGCGGGCAATCCGAATCTTGGATTAATATATTTTATTAGTTGGGAGTCAACTCAGGCTTGTGCTTTTAACAGATTTTTCTGTCCCTTCTATTGCAGCCTCTTCTGAGCTGACTCTCAATCGGTCCATCTCTGACCGTGCCCAGACCCCCTGTGAGCAATGCTCCGTGGTGTCACAGGCGTCCTGGGCGCTGCATCGCTTGGGATGCTGGATCCCAGCTATGGCCTCACTCAGCATCCTCTGCACCATTGGCATGGTGGGTCCTACATTAAGCCTGGGCACAGCGCGGGCGTCTCTGAGCTTCTCCAAAAAGGGTCAGAGGACTTCTACCATTTTTGCAGTGTTATCGCTCCCATCAAAGGCAACAGCTGATATCTCTAAATAAATCAGTGCAGATACTTTATCATCCACTGCAAAGATGAAATGAGTTGCTAGCCAGCCTAGGGGCAGTTATGATACCAGGCTAAGACCTAAAACCAAAGTGACTTAAAAGCCAAAGGCCTCCAGACAATGCTGTCCTGGTTTTCCCATTGATCTTGCTCCCCTCCTGCAAAAAAGGAGATGATAAACAATTATCAGGTATCAGTGCCTGAATCTTAAGTGTCTTCTGTAATACTTAATATAAAACCAAATATGTTCTCCTTCAGAAAATGAAGCAGATCCCAATTAATTATGTATAGCTCTCCTGCTTTCCCACAAAGAACTGCAACATTCAAATAAGCGCTTTGGTCTTCTTATCACCTGTTAGATTACAGGCATCTCCCAGCTCTCTGATGATCATCTGAGTTTTGGTGCTGGTTTTTTCTTTTAACTGTGCATCATGTTCTTTCTTAGCATTTTTGATAAAAATAGTATAGTAGAGAAGAGACAGATGTCCCTTTGGTGATTTTAATACATTCTTTGCTGCCCTAAAATGTCTGAAAAAATTGGCTTATGTATCAAGGGCTCTGTTCTTGATTTTGTGTATGCTCAAGGCAGAGAGAAGGACAGAGAGACGTATGCCACAGGTATGGGCCGACCCGTCGAATCCGATCGATGGTGAAGCAGTGATGAAACCCAACAAATCGGTGGAATCTATATAATGACTCTACTGCTTAGGAGAGCACAGCAATCCAAAACCTACACGAAATCCCCAGCTTTATTTCAAGTGATTTTTTTCTTGCATTGTATTTGTTCAGGGTTAACCTGGAATATGTCTTTTGCTCCTCGCTTTGGGAATGTCTGTCCTGCAGAAGACTAGCCTAGGATGGAGACCCATAAATACAATTTCATGTTTTGGTGACCTTTGTGAGCTCTACCTGCTTTATTTTGTCAGAAGGATGACTAAGAAGTCTCCAACATATAGTGTCATCAGCATTATGATCTGAGAAACAACACCTACAGAATCTATTATTCATTAAGTGTAACCAATATATAATTTAAAACAGTGGGTTTTGTCAAATAATGTTAGGTCAGCATAATTTTCTGCCTATTACTAATATCTATAACATCTTTGCCTTAGTCAGCTCTATTTAAATATGCAATCATTTACAGCTTTTGACTATATGTGTGCGCACTCCCAATTTCCAATATTCAACTACTACAAATTTTATGCTGACATCAATAGCAAACTATTAAAGACACTATTTCATTATTGGTTTTTCATCCCAAAAGTTATTTACAATTATATACTAAGCACTAATATTAAAGGAAACCATTTAAATGAGGTGCTATCTGCTTTAACAATATGTCTGTCACAGAATGAGATTGTGTTTAAAGATTTTATCAAGAAATGGTTGTTTGCTGAGGTTATGTTTTGTCCATGAAATATGCATTTCATATCTCTTTCATTTCATTAACATAATTTAATTTGTGCTTTGCATTTTGTGCATAATACATATTTGATTTACAAAACAAATATTTCCATTAGAAAATGAATTTCATGCAGGCAAAAAAGCAGAACCAAATGATGTATTGAAGGAAAATAAGAAGAAATGAAATGCATTTTCTCAGTCTATTAAAAAATCTATGGCATTGACAGAAAGTGCACTTAGTGCTACATTTAAAAAATAGCACATATGTCAATGTATTAACAAATAGAATTGGAAATACAAATATTTCCCTATATCAAGCCAAGAATCTCTTTATTTTAATTGAGTTGATTTAAAAGCCCAACTACAATTTAATTTTTATTTCATGATGTGGTACACTGCCTGGTGCCATTACATCCATGTAGAATTGGCAGTCAATATACAAAGATATTTTACCTTTTAAAAACTTTCTATTGACACCAGCAATAAATAATTTAATGGGCTAAAAATGTGAAATCATTAATTTGCTGATTGTCTTCGAATATTGGGTAGCTGGGTAGGGGTACAGATAGGTGAACGAACTAATGAATAATGTTTGTGAGAATGTCATGAGAGAACCCCGGTAAATAATGCCGCAGATGAAAGGAAATGCTATTTGAACTTGCCTGGTTTAATCTCCGGATCCAAGGGGACGAAGAAAACAATCACGCCCCAAACGCCCCATTATCTCCCTGGCAAGAAAACCCACCAAACTGAGTGTGGAGGAGTTAAATGTCTGACTCCTCTGGAGTCTGAAATGTGCACGTTCCCTTCCATCTAGCCAAGCTATGGAAATATCGAACATCCCCATGTGAGTGGTGGGCTGAATGGACCACCAGGGATGCGGCAGCATACCGTGGGAGCTGGGCAGCTAGCTTTAGCTGGTGTTTGCTGCATCCTTCTTTTAACGATATGACAGAGGCTGGGCAATAAATCCCTCATCCTGCCAAGAGGGAAAACACAGAGGAAGCCAAAACCTTGAGAAAGCATCTTAAAATGGCTGTCCCTACTACACAGAGCTATATCTATTGACTGTCTCGCTACCTGTACGCCGCTGGCAATCTTTTGGCATTGCGCAGGAGGGCAGGGTTTGGCCCCAGGCCTGCTGTTCACACAAAACATATGGGTCAAATTCTGCCCGCAGTTGTAGTCATGCAACTCCAGTGATCTTGCTGGTATAAATGGGAACAGAAGTGGGCTTGTGAAAGATGAGGCAGATATTGGCTCAGGGCAGAGATGGGCATAAGTGCTTTCAGACCCAGCTCTGCAACACCACTGCCATCGTCAGCTGTGGGAATGTGTCTGGGGCAGGGCTCAGACAACATGAGAATTAATTTAAATTTGTGGGATATTTTAAAGATAATAATAGATGTCGAGTTGCATCTTTTAGTTGTTTTGGAGCTTTGTGCTTTAAGCTTTTTTACACAAGGATTAGAGGCTTGCTTTTAAAAAAAGGGAGGGGTTGGGAAGCGGGATTCTTGCAGTCTCAGGAGTCCAGAAGCAGCAGCTTAAAGAAAAATACCAAATGTTGCAAGGCGGGTAAGACTGAAAAATCGTGTGTTATTCTGCTGTGGAGAATAAGTTTAACTCTACGAGAAACTCTACGCAGCAAAGTAAGGAGAAAAAATGAAGAAAAACTCCCCCATTTAAAACTAAGAGATACATTTGGGGAGGTTAGACTGTAAATACATTAGCTTAGCTGGAATTTTGCCAGGACTTTGGGACTAATATCCATACTCTTATGAAAAGTGCTTGGGATAATGACTGCAGGTATCTGAGGCCTCGGTGCTGTATCCAAGGCTAATTGAATTGAGTAGGCGTACATACTTGAGAAAACCAAAGGGAGGTTAGGTAGGAAAAGGGAAGAAGGTGAAAAAGAAAGCAAAGAAGTGAAGCTGCAACATTCTGATAATTAACCGGAATAAAGGCTTCAGGTCTGTCCTGCCAGATCATGCCAGGCACCGGCTGAAAGCAAAGTGACAGGGGAGAGTGCTCTCTCCCTGCCGCTACCCGTGGTCACCAATGCCACTTCTTGCAGCTTGCTTTCATCGTCTGCTGAGTACCAGCCAAGGCAGGCCTGTCTCAATTACGCTCTTGTTACAAGAGCTATGCTCTCCAATGCCTGCACAGCCCAGGGCTCCCTGCTGCAATGTCACGGCACGTCTCGCATCCTGCACATCTCATAACTAGGTTTGGTGCCATGTGCCGCGCCGACAGCTTGACGGGATGATCCCGTGGCTGCTGCCCACTCGTCGCAGCCAAAACAGTAACTCTGCAGAACATCCCTCAAAGGGACCTGGTCATCAGAAGAAAATGGAGCGGTCCGCTCGCCTGCCTGAGGAGCGCAGGGCTGCAGTGCCGGAGGAAGGCCGGATTCTGCCTCACCTTCACGTCGTCTCTCATGAAGATTTCATAGGCCTCCATGCTGTTTTTTCTGAGCACAAAACACAAAGTAACTAGAGTGAGAGCACATTTTCACTCGTGTGTGGAACACCTTGTACGTTTTCTGGGATGCGGTTTTCCCCAGGAAGAGCACTTGCAGCTGGGGAGAGCAGTGCTGCTGCCGAGCAGCCCCCGTCCGAGCCGCAGTTCAGCTCCACGTCCCTATTGACTGCTCATTGAGACGTATGCGCTATAAATCCTCTAAAGTGAACCACAAAGTCACGTCTTCAGCCAAACCTTCGAAGAAATGAATAACGTGAGCCTGGTTATTAGCTCTAGGATTAATGAGATGCACCACCTACATTCATAAGATACAACGAGAAAAAATACCCAGTAACGTTTAAACATCACACCTCCTTTCCTGACAATATCGGCATGTCAGAGTTGGGATAAAACTGTTTTGAATAAAAAATAAAGTATGTCTAAAATATTAAAAGAAAAAAAGCTTAGTGCCTGCACACACAAAAGCAATGATCTAAGGGAAATCACCAGTTGCTGTTCTGCGAGGTATAAAAATAAACCCTTGTCTCTTTTACTTTTACATCCACTGACAAGTGACTATATTAGCATTAAGTGAAAAAGCAGATGAAAAGTAATGTCTTTTATTTAGCTCCTACCTGAAACATATTTAAGTTTTCTGCAGCAAGTGAGATTGTGCATAGGGATTTGAAATCATGTAATAAGACACTGTGTGACATTATCTGTCCACCGAGCAGTCACTCCAGTAAGTAACACTGCCACTAAATCTGGGAAGGGAAGTTAACACAAATAACTTCACACTTCCCCTCCCCCCCTTTCTTTTCAACCTTGTCAGTGTGTCTATCTATATAAGATTTTGTACTCACTCTGCAAAGAAACCTGTTAGGGTACCTGTCCATCAAGTAGTCTAACGTGCTTGTCTCATTTTTAATATGCCAAAAATGTTGAGCCATGTATTGTTTCTAAATGAAGCACATGTGTGCTGCAGAGTAGAAACAGAAATGTGCTGATACAGGAAACTCTACTTGTTTGTTAGCAGTGATATTGGAAAAAATCCATCTCTCCTAGCAGGACAATCTCATCATATTAAAAGTTATGGATTTCTTGCTTAAGCATTCTACACTAGCTGCAGAGCTGTATAAACTTGCTTCTGCTTATCAAGCGAGCCAACAATACACAAAAAGAAAATTTAACATCTTTTAACATTTCTGCCTTCATATGGGAGTTCTCCTGAAATGAGTTCTTCAATTATCCTGATGGATCTGTTTAGTGAGTTGGTACTGTTTCCTGGCGTACTAAAAGCCAGTGCATTACTATGCAATACTGTGTATGTGGTATTGAAATGAGATCAACATCATTGCTTTACTACATTTTAAGCAGAAGTTAGCACATGTTATAAAAATCATAAAGACTTTGGAGTTAGATATTCTAGCAATGTGCTCTAAAACCTATACTGGTTTTGGTTGGCAAAAAACTAGAGGGGTGTGAAAAAATGAACTTTCGGTGGCTTCTTTCTTAAATGACTAATGAGTACTAATCAATATTGAGCAATGATTAACAGCGGATATGTTTTATTTTCCTTTTCTTTGGATAGCAAAGGAAATGTGGTTTATAAAAGACGGTAAACATACTGAAGTAAAATTATTAATTTCAAAATAAAGTTGCAACATTACTCCTACATGTAGGAGATAATATATAGCCCTATATATGAAATTCAGTCCAGAAAAAATTCATTCGCTACATCTGAGATTAACTGCGTATGATATCCAAGAATGTTTCAGAGCGTCATTTATTGGATTGACTGTGTTGTACAAGGATGCAAAATATTTACATCTTTAGTTCTCCAAATTATTAAGCTGCTAAGATTTGTCTGTGAAAGGAAGTTTTAACAAAGCAGTTTGTAGGTGTTCCCTCTGAACCCAATATCCTCAGCTCCGTGTGTGTGTCTCTGTGTGTGCATTTGCATGTGTGTGTGCACGCACAGATTTTTTTAGTCCTTACACTGTAAAAAACTTTGGAATTGTTTGACCCTGTAAACACAAAATTCATGTATCTCACCCTGGGACAAATGCATTCTTCTTAAAAGCAGCATATGGGCAGCCTTGGACTGATGTTAGTTTATTGTCACTGCTTGATAACGTTTAATGGAAAAGATACAAGAGTGCCAAAGAATTTTAATTATTTTTGTGATAAAGTTATATGTTCGGCCTTGAAAAAGTGGAGATAATGCTGGGATTCATTATTATTCCCAGTGTGTTTAAACAGACGACACAGAATGCAAACAAAAGCAGATGAAATTTGAAAAGTATTATCAATATTGCAGATAGCAGATGCCCTTTCCAATCAGAACAAGCATATCTTCTATAGCAACTTTATGGTTGAGTAGTTTATTCATTTCTATTAGAAGGTTGTACGTTTCTAAAATATGTAGATGGTATCTAGAAAACCAACCAACCAGTAGGGTCATTTTGCTTGTTTTCCTAAATTTATTATTTCACTTTTGCAGGCTTGATCTGAGGTGCATTAACATGGGAGTGAAATCTTATTGTGTCAAATCCTATCTTGTATATGACCTTTCATGTGTTTTGCTGTGGTTCTGAGAGGGAAATGCTAAGAGGTGTCTATTCTGCAGGGTTTCGCCAGGGTTGTATTTGTGCTGCTGTAATTAAAACTGGACCCATCTTCCTGTAAAATTTTTCTTCTTCTTGGCCTTATAGCTTGAAAGAAAAATCTTGCTGTGGATGCAGCACCTGATTCAAACTTACATTCTTTTTTTCAGAGTGCCTGAGGCATAGACCCTGCAACTGTGAGGTTGCCAGGGCCACGCGCCAGAGCTGGGAGCCCAGCGGGGACCCGCCGACTCTGCTGCAGCTGGTCTGACTGCAGGACCGGGACCCCAGCAGCACCCTGGGCACCCACCCGGCAGCGCAGAGGTTTTAAAAAGCATTTCCACACTCATGCAATAACATGCAATAACTCATGCATAACAACCGGTTATCTCTGTGTGATGTTGTCTGAGGCTTTCATTCTGTATTTTTCATTTTGAAAGAAAACAGCAAACATTTGAAATTATTTTACAGTAATTTACTTTAAGGCCACAATTCTGCAGTAGGTTATGACACCGCGGGCTTTGATGGTGAAAATCATGTGCTGATGCATTTCCACTGCAGAGAAATGGTGAAAGTGTAGATCTTCAGAAAATATATTCCACACAGTTTCCTGCTACCTGTTCATATGCCAATTATACTTTCAGGTTTGCATCTGAAACTCTTATCTGCCGAGGAACATCCCATCCTCTGAAATGTCTGTAGTACACTAGTCGTATTTAAAGCTGCACCTAAGTGGTTCTCTACATGCAAACCCACAAACTAAGAATATTCTACCAATCATTTTTAAAAAATATGGATTCTCCTCCATAAAGGATTTGGAGGACGTTGCTCTGAGACCTTGATTTCAGGCATCAATGGAAGAACAATGAATCCTTTACAAAAACATAAATATTCAGTGGTTGGGCAGTCATAAAAGCTAAACAAAAAAAAAAGCAGAAAAACCTGCTGTGGCATTTACTTGTTGCTAAATTCAGCTTCTGTGGAAGTTCTCCCCAGGTGAAGGTCCAAAATGGCAGGAGACAGTTGTGTCCTTGGAGGCTGTGAAGAAAGGAGCTGCTTCCTGGGAATGCACCAGCCGAGCCTGGGCTCCGTCAACCTGACACCCCTGGTCCAAGGATCCCAGAGGGATGTGTGCGCTGGGGACGGGGAAGGGGAAGAAGAAGAAGAAGGAAAAGAAGAGTAGGAGGAGAGGAGTACATTTCCCATGTTGCTCTTCAACCAACTCAGACTTCAAATTGGGCAAGTGTTGGGGTGCTACACCTGGCTCTGGTGAGGTGGCAGCAGCTTCATTGCTCCCAGCTCTGAGGCTGTTTGCAGGTATTGTAAAGCTGTGCCAACACATTTGGGGTGTGAATTCAGGAAAGATGATAGCAAGTGTAGGATAGGGCCTAAGAGGCTCTAAAGTTTGAGAGCTTGGAGGGAAGATGAGGTTTAGGGCATCCCATCTTTAAATTGCATTAGAAGTATGTGCCTGTATCTTCACCACGGTATGTTTTCTTAACATTGGCGCATTGGTCCCAGGTAAAGCTGAACCTCACCTTGGGCTAGTTCTGAATTTCCTCGGAATGTGATAAAGTGCATGTGAAACCTGAATGTAAGATATGATACCAATCTTTGTGGCTCGTCCCCATGTGCCCCATGCCCGGTGGTGTGAGCCGGTGGGGAGGGCGCTGGCGGCTCCCCGTGACACAGGGCTGCAGGGGGAAGGCAGAGCCGTGTGAGCGGTTCCCATTGCCCCCGCGTGCACTTCTCTTTCCTGCTTGTGCATATCCTTTACTCTTACTGTCTTCTGTTACAACCCCTAATGCACATCTAATATAATTTTATAGAGCCATATTATCCGACGTACACAAACATGCATCCTTTGCCTCCTCCTCACTGGCGGCGCAGTGCACTGCCCAGCCCACCCAAGGACCTGAGATGTCAGTGCTCTTGCTGCGTTTATGGTTGAGCAGCATCGTCCCAGAGTATCAGTTACTTAGCAGACTTCCATAATGAATGCACTCCATAAATATAAAAGCATCTCTAGAAAGTTAAGTGTTTGGATGTTATAAAAAGCACCGGTGCTGAGTCATGCTCTTCCCAGCCTGCGGGAAATGGCTGGTGATTATTTCATGCCATTTTCTTGGGCTGGATAACTTCAGGGAAAATGTGGCCACCAAAACTGTCAGCTCATGCTGATCTGCTGCTCTGCGCTCGTCGTGCCATCTGTTAGCACATGTCACTATAGGTATGGAGATGTATTGTATAGCAGACTTAAGTCTATATTTCAAAATTGCTGGGAAGCAAGAGGCACACAAAGGAACTGTAATAAGTACAAAGTGTAATTAAATTTTGCTCTAAGAACTGCCATAGTCAGTTAAATCAGACCGGTTTAGATGTCATTATTTAGCCAATAGAGTAAATCTTATTTATAGAAGTCCAGGTCTGGCTCCACTTGTTTTCTGATAAGCAGTGGTAGGCTATTGACTTTAATGCGCGATGCGTATAACAGAAAGATACATAAATAAACATGGACAAAACGAGGGCAGAAGAGCGCCGCTAAATTATCTCTGCAATTGTCGGTGCCCTCGGCTTGGGCGAGGGCCTAGGCTTGGGTATCAATTCCTGTTTTCATTTTCTTCTTTTAATTGATCTTGTGGGGCAACCATTATCCAAATAGTAAGGAAAAGGGATGGTCCCTTCAGGAACTGCTGATGCTGCAGCTCTGTGCTGTTTCATCCAGGAGTCAAATATCAAATGTGGAGAAGTAAGGGGAGAATTATACCCACCTGGGGAGCAAAGGGGAGGATTTTTTTTCTAAATTTAGGAAGGCAGGTTTTAAAAATGAAGGAACTGCTGGAGAAAAGAGATGGTATATGACAGAAAAATGTAGGTAGAAGTGGTAGTGGTTGAAACTCCCCAGCAGTTTTCCTGGGGAGGAGTCTGAAAAATGACTGAGGGGTACTGGAAAATCAGCAGCTGCAAGTGATAACGCACCAGAGCTCAGGTGTTTTGCATTGAGTTTTTGGTCGGGTCTCTGCAGTGCTCAAGTTCAGTGTGAGGGAGAGAAATGGTTCTGGTATTTCCAAGCCTTGTTCAGAGCAGTAAACACTAGAAATCTTCAGTGAGATTGCTGGCACGTGATTTTCTTACTTTACTTTCCCACACTCCGAGTGCTCAGAAGGTTTGGATGACTGTCTGGATTTTTGTGGTCTCTTAATTAAGCTAAAACCTGACCTCTGAATGTTTTGGAGCTTGCCAAACACAAATTAAAATGAGTGAAGCAAGGAAGGGTTAAAGAGCCCATGGAAGCTCCCTTCCCAGTTGTGTTTAGTTAATGCAGAGGGTTTCAGATGCTCAGTGCTGGTAGCTACAACGTACTCACAGGTAAATCTGGTCAGGAGTGTGGTTGGGGTAGGAGTGAGGTTCCTCACGGAAAGAGGGCCGCCACCCTGGAGGTTGTCTCCTTCGCACACTGAGGTACGTGATCAGGGCCACTTCCCAGATCTGCTGGAGTGCCATCCAAAAAAATTGTTGTATAAGATTTTAATGGAAGGGATTTTAAAACATGCATATTTTTCCCTTGATGAAGAAGAGACTGAAAACTTCGGAGAAAGAAATGTCAGGGACCCACAAAAGCGATTTCTGCTTGCGATAGTAGCTGGTCACGTTCAATAAGCGCTGGCCTCCGCTGGAGAGCTTCGTGCTTTGAGCAAGGGGAAGTGAAAGCTGGAGGGATCTTTGACTTCTTGCATTGCGGCTTTCTGTTCAGGGTATCTATACATGAAGCGTGTGTGTCAGGATGGGCAAATTCTTCTCTGTGTTACCCCGACGGAAACCTGCAGTAATTGCTTGACATCCCAAGGTGCTGGTTCCCACTGCTCATATTGACTTGAATGGGAACAGAATGCTTGGGGATATCAGGTTGTGAATCTCTGGATCACCAACAGATTCCCTGCTGGCGTGTGCAGTTTAATCCAGAGCAGCATCTGCTGGTACCTGAGTACAGTAGCTCTGGTGGCGTAAACGAGATCATAATCTGGTGCTCACTGTGAGGTGCTGCGAGGGTGACTCTCTGTCTTCTCCTAGCCGCCTGTCGCACGTGGAGATAAACGCGTGCGTAACGCCAATATATAGCCTGCAAATTGTACGCGTGGTGGTGAAAACGCTGTTGCTGTTTACACTGAGGAAAATAGAACCAAAAGGCCACAGAATGAAATATAATTTATTAAAAACAGGGAAAAACATTGATTGAAAGGAAAGCCAGTGTTCCAGCACTTTACTGTAGAGAAGTATGTCCCCAGGTTCCTTGCGCTTGCCCTGTGATTATACAATAGATTTTAAGTCTCTGATATCTACAATTCTACATCAAAATATATTCTATAGCTGTAGGAAACAGCTCTGAATTGTTAACCTTCTCTCCAGGTACTGGAGGTAACACACTGTGAGATTAGATGTATATTTTCTTCAAGATATACCACCCATCGAGGAGTCCATATTTACATCTTTTGTTGATATTTTTTATAGATTAAAAGAGTCTCTTTTCTGGTGATAATTCTGCTAAGTACTGTAATTTGCTGCCACTAATATTTGTCTGAGTCCTAGTTTGCAAAATATATTTGAAACCACTTTATAAAGTCTCATAATTGCTTCTTTGTGGAGCTGGTATAATGAGTAGTTTCTTTATCCAGCCTTTATCCTGTTAACCTTAGAGGTGAGCGACTGCTTGCTGGAGTAGTTGGGGAATGTCTTAGCACTGTTGAGCCATTTAATTTCACTACTAATTTCATAGCGGTGACACAGAATTGGCTATGAGCAAGCTCGCAGTTATTTCAAGGGTTTTCAGTTAGCATTGAATCAGGACCTGATTCACTAAAATGAAATTGAAATAAATGCACATGTAGATGATTTTTTTAATGCATAAATTGATCTGCATTTATGTGCCCAATCCACATTAAAACATTGACCTGCTGTTGAAGGATGGGAGCTCAGCATTATAAAGCAGCTCTAGCATCGCAAATGAGAACTTGCACCACTGCATTGGTGGTTCGTTCTCCACTTCCTTTACTATTGCTCTTGTCCCAACTGCAAGGCAACTCCTTGGTTATCCAAATCTTACTGTTAGCTTCCTAGAAAATACAGACGCACATTTTTCAGTTTCTTTTGGCCATTTTACACAGTTAGCAATTGGTCTGCTGTGCCATTTAGCATGTAGGATGGCTTCCAGGGTTGCTCTTTTTGCAAAGGAGAAATTCCTGTTACCGTAGCGTTTGCTTTAGATGAGCAGAGCTGGCTTCTGCAAAACTTGTCTTTTCGCCAAAATTGTATGGGAAGTCATGTTGCTTCCCACACCGGAATCCATTTTACCCCAGAGCTGGCTGCATTTCAGAGGCAAGGTCGTCCCTTTTTGTGAATATAGCCTAAGTGTGCATGTGTGGGGAATTTTGCTATTTCCATCCATTTGCTTTTGCTGTTACTGTAACAGTTGGGTGATCTGAAAGAAGTGTGATTTGAGGGTCACTAAACATGAGAGAGAAAGCTTTCAGTTTGGCATAGGAGAGAGTATTTATGGCGTGCGCCTATGAAATGCTACCACAGTCTAATCTTATTAAGTATGTATACATTTATAAAGAGGGAAGGAACAAAGTTTGATGAAACACTGGGGGTTACAGGTGAATCCAAAAAGTTGAGAATTAAGTCATTGATTAAATGCACCCTGCCCATAAATCATCCCTGTGGGAAGAGGGCCATGGCAAAGACTCGCCCGCACTCTAATGTGGGCAGTGGTTGACACTTGACAGTAGTCACGGCTGAGGAGGGACATGTGGGGTGACTCAGCAGCAAGAGCCCACTGTTCCCCAGTGCCCCAGCACCACGGGCCCCCTCGGCCACTGCCAAGCCCCCCTGGGGCTGCCTTGGGGTCTCTTCTGCCTCGTCCTACCACCTCCCCTTTCTGAGCTGCAAAACCCTGGTAGCTGGGTGTGGGTGTAACACGTTTACCTGGGGAATACCAGAGTAAACGTGCTTTTATTAGTAAGCTGTGGCTGCATGGCAGGGAGAGGGGACAAAAAATGCTGCGTTATTCTTACGTGACTGGTTTTATCTCTATGCATCTTGCACAGGCATCTAACTACTGCAGCATTTACCTACAAGCTATGATTTAGCAGCGTGCTAATGCTAGCTCCTCTGCTGTACAGGCATGTGCACTTAATACTTGGGCCACTGCAGGCATTTTGTCATCTGGAGGTCATTGCTGCTAAATATTAAGGGTGAATTTTGCACTGAAATACAGAGTTCTGATTGTGCACTTCATTTTGATCTTTCAGTGCTTCTGTCGTTAGTGACATTGTCATTTAATGTGGACATTCATTTAGACATACGTCTGGACCTGCCTGGAAAGCATTTTCGATGGCTGCACTCTCGATTCAGGTCTGCTCCCTCTCATAGACTCTAAGCAAAAGTTGATAGCATTTGAAATTTAATCAGGTTGGTATTGTGCAATTTATCTCTTATAAAAGTTTCAGTAGCTTTTTTGCACACTTTTCTCTACTGTTTAAAAGGAATTCTCAAAAGCCTGGAGTTGGAGGAATGTATCTGTCCATGCATCATTGCAGACTGCACTTTTAATTCTTTTAATCTGAGCTTGATCTCTTTTGTGAAACGTATCCTCAAACATGGAACTTGTTACACCAGACTTCTATAAAATTCATAACTAGAAGCCTTGTGTTTGGAGCATTTTCTGTTAACTGTAAGAAGTAGGGAAGGACTAAAGATGGCTTGTATAGAAAGATTTTATAGTACTAGTAAAGGCTGGTTTTCCTTATGAGAGAATTCCTAGCTTTGCTGTATTTTTTTTTTTTCATTACTAGGACCAAATTTGTGCCAGTGTATAGGATAGGTTCCTAAACTTTTATCCAGTGTTTTGTTCACATCCAAAACTTTACTTAATGTTGCCCTCATCATTAGGACCTCCACGATCTAGTTTTGCTGCACACTGTAGAGTGACAATCTTGCCCCGCCAGACCCCAAATACAAGCAGTGCAAACCATTTTGTAAGGCCTCTTCCCCACCTTTTTCAGACATTTATTTTAAACATCTGGTCTTGAAAATCAGAACCTGCACACAATCTTCTTATTGCCCCATCCAGAAATTGCCCTCCTGTCTGACCAGTCTGTTTTCCAAAATACTCTTGGTCCTTCCAAAAAGACGGTTTTATTCTTCTAGGTTTCAGATTTAAAATCTGGATGAGTGAGAGATCTCGGATGAGAGATGCATTAGCAGAACTGATTTCTCTTGTTACCAGTTCAAAAGGCTTCAGTATGCAGCACAAATGATTCATAAGTATCCATTGTTCAGAGTTCAGGATAAAGAGTTCAGAATCAAAGCTCTGCTTTAATGTGCGCTCATGCATTTCTTTTTTCAGTAAGAGCATTCTCTTCATATATATAGCAAATGAAATTCAAACTTGTTTAAGCTGCAGTTCTGGTAAATTGCTCTGCCTCTGAAGTTAGCTTAGAATATCATGAGAGTTATAGAAACCGTTACAGATTTTGCTAGTATTGCAAAAACTTAGTGCTTAGTTATAATCAAGCAAGAGATGTTTAATAAACAGAACAGCAAAACAAGTGATCACCTCGTGTTTTTCCTGGGTTTGGACCTCACGTCAGCCCTGCTGGCAGATCCTGAGAGCACAGCCACGCAGGATTTTGGCTGTTGGTGTTTTTCTTATTGGCCTTTACCAAGGGGAGAGACAGCAAAGGCTTTGAATTTACGGGCAGATTTTTGCATGGGAATGCAGGGTGACAGCCAGTGGGCAGTGATTAAGAGGTATTCCGACATCTAGATGTTTGTCCAAATGTTTGTCATCAAGCAAACTGTGCCCAATATTGCTTCTTTCAGAGCCTTCTTTATCTTTCATTTTAATGTTTCATAGATCCGAGGTACTGTCACTGCCGCAGTACTTGTTTTCTCCTGGCGTCTTGTATCATGGCTGAGCACACTGAATGGGCTCTCTAAAACCTTTCTTATCAATGGAGTGCAACAAGCCCAATGCAATCATCCTTTCAATTATCTTCTTCATCTCAAGTGTCACCAGATAAGTGCTGGCATAGTATTCTTTGAACATTTCAGATATTGTTCCTTGCTTTTTGGCTATAAATGTATGAATATGGGATAAAGATTAAGATATCTCATGTTTTACCCTTATTATTCACAGACAAAACTACGCTTGATCGCCTAAAAGGTTCCCCCCCCCCCAATCTCTTTAGTTTCAATTCTCACTGGGGTCTGCGTGATGATAGGAATATTGGGCTAACTCTTCTGTGTCGCAACAGGAGTCATGCCCTGTAGGATCAGGGAAAAAGCCAGAGAGCCTGGTTCAGTGTTGTTCAGCCTCTGAAATTGGCTTGACATGGAGGTGACCTGGCAGTGGGTTACAGGACAGGACTCCCCACCTGGGCCTTCGGAGATGACCAGTCTGGAGTAGGTGGCTCAGCCTCTGCTTGCTCAGTTCTGGAGAGGCTTTCTGAGAGTTTAGTGCCATCAGGGGGAGGGGGAAGGAGGTTTTAATTTATTTGCCTTGATTTATTTTTACTTGGTGAGTGAAATTTGACTCCATTAAACCACAGGCCTTTCTGAACTCTTTAAGTCCAGGAGGCACTTGCGAACAGACTGAAGAAACAGGGTTCCCTCTATGCTCTGAAGATGATTAATTCTCTACCTCCTGTTCATTTTGAGGTATATAAGGCGTTTCTTTGTGTACACCTATGTGCTTTGTGCTATGCAGGTGGTATTTCCCTCTGAGCTGATGTTGGTATCTCTACCTGGGCACATTAGTGCCTTTGGTTCTGGTGCCGCCAGAGACAGGTCCTTCTTTTCACGGTGGAGGAGGACAGAAGGGGGATTGTAGGCCCTCATATGCTGAATTGTTATTATTTGGGAATGCAGTGTGTTAAGGGCTGCATGGATGCTCATGGGCTATGTGGACATGGCATTGACCTCCTGTTTGGAGACTTAAGGAGCAGGAAGAGAGACCAGCCGCTGGTGGGTTCCAGCTGCCGGATCAGCAGAAAGCTCCTGGCTTCTAGAAAGCCCTATGGGATGGGATGTTAAAGGCATAAGAAACCAGTCTAGGATCTGCGTGTCTGTGAACAAGGCATCCATCTGGGAACTGGAAGATCTGGGCTTTTAGCACTTTTCCTGCATGGCCTTGGGTCAGGGCATTTACCTCCCTTGAGCTTAAGGAGTTGTATAAAGTTTACAGGATCTTTGTGACAAGAGCAGTTTACGTTACTAAAGCCCAGCATTCACAACCACAAGTCAGGCTCCCCAGAAGCACGATGTTGGCTTACAAAGAGGGTTTTTAAAGTGATTTCTGTCTTTTGTTCATTGCCTTTTGGTTTGGAGGCCATTAGATTAATTTGGCAATATTCTTGAGGTTGTCTCTACAATTAGGAGAGCTCAAAACACTTTTAAATTTAAGGAATTAATTGTGATGTAATTATGAAGAGCTTTAGGAAAAACACCAAATATAGCAATATGTGTGAATCTTGAGGATTGGCAAGTAGGAGATTAGTGTGGGAATAAGAAAGGAATGTAGGCTTCGGTTCAAAGAGTTATTTTAAAGGAAAAATATTGAAAATCAAGTGTGATGAAAACCAATGATTCTAATGAAGGACAAAACCCATCCATTGTGCTCCAGTCTTGCTTTCTTATTAGCCATTGTAATGTTGTGGGGGTACAGCAATGGTGACAACAACAAACCCAGGCAAGTAACAGAACAGATACAACTTCAATCTCTTCATTAAAAAAATGTTTCATGGTTGCACACAGCCACACAAAATGTATTTTCACGCTTACACATTTCAAGTGTTTTTGAAAGTCACACAATTGTTTTGGTGATTTAAGTTCTAAATTGATGAAAATACAATGGGAAAGAGGGAAGGGCAACCTGGGAGGAGAGGAGCAAGGCTTTCCAAGGAAACATTGAAGCATTGTGTTGATTGCTGTGAAAATTCATTTCAATTCCCCCTCATTTCTTCATTAAGCGTTTTAAAGCAGTGCTTTCTTGGGTTAGGTCCTACAGGACTCTCAGTCTGACTTCAGGGGCAGTGGTTTTAAGGACATGGTCCAATTTGCACTAAGTTACGCTGCTTCACTGCAAGTGCAGTTGCTCCAGATTGATGCTGGTGGAAAAGAGGAGAATTTAGACTACTGAGTTACATCAGCCTCATCTAAATGTAGTGACTTAGGAGTCACGGTGGTGTTAGTTGATGGTTGGACTTGATGATCCTAGAGGTCTTTTCCAACCTTAATGGTTCTATGATTCTATGATTCTATGACTTTACACATCATTTAGTAAGAACTGCGACAGGTGGGTGTTTGTTATTTTACAAATAAGTAAACTGAAATACTGAGTTCTGGGTCATGATTTATGAGTCGTAAGCACTTCCTTTATGAGAAAGATTTTGAATTAGCTCAGTTTCCATTTGGACATCCAAGAAAAATAATAAACTCTGACACTCGGAAGTGACTTGCTGGTGACTACACCAAGTCCTGAGCAGGAACCAAAACAAACCTCAAAACCTCTTCCTGAGACAAAGTGTTGTTGACTTTGGTTTCAAAATATGTTTTATTTTCATGAAGCAATAGAGTGAAGCGGAGAAATATTAGAAGAAATTTAATTGTTACTTTTTTGCCAGATGTCTAAAACTTTGCAGCAAATATTGGCAAGCCAGCAAACATCACTTTAAAAAGTTGTTCTCCACTTCATGCCCGTTAGACGTGTTTATCTGGTTTACAGATAGGTCTTGGCATCTAAAAAAAACACTTCAAACTGAAATGGGGGCTGACTATTGACATTTTGACCTGTGATGGTTTAACCCCAGCCAGCAACTAAGCACCACACAGCCGGTCGCTCGCTCCCTGCCAGTGGGGTGGAAGAGAGAATTGGAAGGGTAAAAGTGAGAAAACTCGTGGGTTGAGATAAAGACAGTTTAATAAGTAAAGCAAAAGCCATGCACACAAGCAAGGCAAAACAAGGAATTCATTCACTACTTCCCATCGGCAGGCAGGCGTTCAGCCGTCTCCAGGAAAGCAGGGCTCCATCACGCGTAATGGTTACTTGGGAAGACAAACGCTATCACTCCGAACGTTCCCCCCCTTCCTTCTTCTTCCCCCAGCTTTACATGCTGAGCATGACGCCATATGGTGTGGAATATCCCTTTGGTCAGTTGGGGTCAGCTGTCCCAGCTGTGTCCCCTCCCAATTTCTTGTGCACCCCCAGCCTGCCTGCTGGTGGGGTGGGGTGAGAAGCAGCAAAGGCCTTGACTCTGTGTAAGCACTGCTCAGCAATGATGAAAACATCTCTGTATTATCAACACTGTTTCCAGCGCAAATCCAAAACATAGCCCCATGCTAGCTACTACGAAGAAAATTATCTCTACCCCAGCCAAAACCAGCACATGATCTAACCAGCCACTTCTGGTTTAATGTAGATATGACACCAACCAAAGTGAAGAGAAAAGCTCGTAATAGAAATAGATCTCGATTTATCATTTCCCAAAAGACATTTACATTTGAACAAAACAGAGTAAGCAAAGTAAGGTGAGACATACCTTCTTCCTATTGCCTGCCATGATGTGTCTGAGTCCCCTGTTACTGTCTCTATTGTATTCAGGCATTTCCTAATCCCTTAAGCATCTATCTGCATGGCACTGGGCAATTACTATTGTAGTGGTGGAACCGAAGATCAAAGATACTATGTAACTTAACTAATGCCTGTGAGAATTCAGGGAACTTAGTCTTGCAGCCCCTATAGCAATCTTCCTCGCCACCTTTTTTCCCATAAAACTGTTTGAGTACTGAATGCACAGCTGAACACTTTTCTATTACCTTGTTTGGCAAAATCAATAAATCCCCCAGATAGCTAATGACAGTGTGTTGGTAACCAGAATTAAAATCTGACATGACAGTCATGTAGGAATATGATCACTTAAAGAAATACAGGCACTGCTGCCTGAGATAGCTCTGAAACCAGGAACTTGGATTCTAGTCTCTACTCTGCCATAGATTTTTTTTTTTTTTAACGTTAGTTTTTAGGGAAAACCAAAAACTGCGTGTTGTTCTGCAGTTCTGGTAAACAGTTCATTAAATGGCCACCCCACCCAGAGATTTTTATGAGGATTCAGGTATTAATACCTGCAAAGTGTTTGAGATCATCCTGCCCAGGAGAAGTCCTCACCCAAACTTCTTGAAGGTGTGATTAGGACCTTGCTGAAGCAGTCTCAGAGGAATTGGTCTCTTACATAGTGACAGAGCAAGCTGGGAAATGGAGGGATTTATCCAGTGTATGGTGGTGCGTCTGTTGTTGTTCATGGTCCAATCCTGCAGTTAACGTGTATTCAGTGCGGGACGTGGTTCGACCTGCTGTCTTGCTCCTCCGTGTCTTTCCTGTACCTGTTCCCCAGCCCCTTGCAGCCTCGCTGGGGGCTTCTGCCCCTGCTAGCCGAGGGCGGATGGATGCTCATCCGTCTCTGAGCCACGGTGTGCTCTCCTGTCACTCGTCCCTCTATGTGGCACACGTAGCGTTACCATAACAGGTTGACAGGGTTAAAGTTACTGAGCCAATGATCAGCATCTGAGAAGGTACTTAACAAAAGTGTGTTCTCCTTGATTGTCTTGTATTCTTTAATAAATTTTATTAATTAATGAAACTGACTCCTTTGTATGGTACATCGGAAGAATTGCTATTCTACCTCGCCGTATAATCATTATCACCATTAATGAGTATGTTATTCTGTCACCAATATTAATCTAACAAAAGAAACAAATACCTGGCCCGTGCTGCGATGCAGGAGTCAGTAGGTTAAATACTCACTTCTGTGAATTGTGATAAACAATCCAGCCGAAATGGCCAGAGCATGGTTGGGCAGCTGCTTTTAGAGACACTCAACATGTGCAGATGTAAAATACACAAGCAGCTCTTCTTGCTGGTTGTGTGATGCTGCTTTTGTGAATAGTCCTTCTTCCCTGTCTTTTGGAATCAGCACCTCCCTGAGGATAAAATGCAGAGCAAATCAGTTAGGCACAGCAGAAGATGGGGCATTTTTATACTTTGCCTTTCCATTTAGATTTGATTCCTTAGAAAAGCTCCTTAAATGGTGTTACAACTGCTTTGATACGGAGTCTTAATTATGAAAAGGTAGCACCAGTAAATAGCGTTAGGTGAAAAGAGCGCAGAGGGGATGGGCAACGGGAACCTTGACTATCAATACGTCAGAAGGATGAGTCCAGAAAGACACACTTAGTGTTACAAATTTCTTGTGAAGCCCATGGCAAAGCTGTTTTAGTGGCTTTCAAGAAAGGGATGTATGTCAGTCTTGTCTGTTTTGTCTAATTGTAGTTCCTTGAGGGAATAGATTTTGCACACAGAGGGGAGGAGAGCATGAAGTCAGGCATCTGTCATTTTCTTCCAGTGTTTATGATCCCTTAAAATAAAGATGAAAATTAAAGGAATGTGTTTCTCTCATATCAAGAGTTCTTATGTTCTTCTTTAACTGGCCTCATGCAGGAGATTTTGGCTGGTTTAGCTGGTTGCAATTTGTGTGGTGTGCAGCTCTTGTTGGCTTCCCTTGTACCAAACACACACAAGCTATTCCTTTACTGTGGGTGGTATAAAGCAAACAGCTGTGCATGTGTTGCACTGAATTTAATGTGCATCATGGTAACAGAAGAATCAATCTGAGAAGAGACTGCTTTTGCGATGCTGTTAGCGTTGGATTTATACACTTTATTAGCTATCGGAGCATTTTCATTATTGCGGCTATTGGTTAGACCCACTATAACTCTCGCAAAACCAAGAGACACCGAGTTGCAACACTTACAATATGCAGTGTGCACACACAACCTGGATCAACCTAATTTCAGCATAGCAAACACAAAACAAAAGCTGTATATGACTTCTTAGCCTTTGTGCACATCTGCATTATTATAAATGCTAATATAATTCTGCAATGATAAATAATTAAACAATTATGGTCATGAATCAATAAGTTTAGCACATTTTTTCATCAGCAAATTGTACTGTATAAACAAGAAATATAAATTACCAAGTCTAATTTTCACTGAAAATTGTAAGCATTTTATATCTAATAATTAAAAAAGTATTAGAATTCAATGTAAGATACTTAGAACTTTAAAATTTTCTAGTTTTAACCAAAGACCATTAAATTGTCATGTTTTATGTTTCTGAATCTGATTAACGTTTTGAGATCTGACTTTTGCGATCATTCTCTTTGTTTTCCTCTGCTAGAACCCCCTCGCTCAACCTCTGGTTTCTCCTAAACACGGTATCAGCTTGAATCCGGCTTCAGATGACCTCATTATGTTGCCTTTAAGAAAATATAACATTTAAAGAAAAACATTCACGTACCTTTCTTCTAAGATTTTGAAAGGTCTAGCTATTTTTATCATGTACTAAGCATTTTGCTGCAGAAGGTGCAATATGGAGGCAGGGAGAAGAGAAAGCTTTTACAACTATGTTTTCATTTAATCAGAGGTTGTAGGGTTGCCTGTAATCTTTTCTGCTCTCAGATCTTTGGCATTTGTAAAGAATCTACCACCCCAAATACTGGCATCTAGCTACATCATTTAAAAATAATCTTGCCCTACTCTAGAGGAAGGGGTAAAAATAGTATATTTTCAGAGAAAAAGCTGAGTTTGATATTTTTTTAAGGGTGTGCATGTTTTCTATGCTGAACATCTTGCACAAACTAAGGATTTGCCACAAGGGAAGTTACTGCAGAATAGCTGTTCCTGACTGCTCACCATCAGCTTCCTCAGTGGTTGTGCTTTAACCCAGGGAAATGCTTGACCTGTTTCTACTTTCTCTCTTGAGCTATTGATGAAAACACCACCTAGTCTTAGCCAAGGCATGTTAGACCAGGAAATATGGAAAACCAGCAGTTTCAGGGTGGTGTTTGGTGTCGCAGCACCAGATCTGAGGGGGACACGTTGGCACCAGGTGCCCATCTCTGTGGTGGTGGGGGCCTCCAGGACCTTCTCCCCATCAGCCAGGGCTCCAGGCACCCCGATCACTCCCTGACCTGCGGGGTGAGCACCAAACCAGCGAGGGCTCATCTTCCTGGTATTAACCTAAGGCAGAGCTGGTGGGACTGGTTCATTGGAGGTGTTAGAGTTATGCTGCATCACTGTGCTGGAAGAGCTTTTCTCCTTGGGAAAAGCTCCCAATTCGGTAAGCCAATAAACCAGTATTTATCTGACTCCCATGTATTTGGTGGTGTGAATGAGTCACGACAGTGATCCTTCATGGTGGCCCCTTCTGCAGTTCTTCTACAAATACTCAATCTAAGTGAACCTGCCAAATGACAAATAGGATGTGAAGAAGGTGACACTACTCTTCAGAAAAGATGAGAAATCGGGAAGGGAATTCAATACGGTACAGAAGGTGCTGTGACCTGGAAAAGGCAGCTTCACCAGGCGTGGTGCGGTGTCTCAGGGTCTGAGATCATTTTGTCTGGCTTTGTTATGGAAGTTCATAGTGTTAGAGGGGGGGCTCCATCCACTAAAGTGTTAAAGTTTATTTGCAGGGTTTTTTTACAGACTAGAAGCCTCAGGATCCTTCACCAAGCTGGGAGATCAAGGACTTTTCCTCCCAGTTTTAATGTTCACTGGCAAGCAATTAGTTATTTGTATTACAGAGAAGACTCACAAAGGCAGTATGTTTAGAAACGTAAGCAAGTATTTTGCCTCCGGGGGGGGAAAAGAAGAAGAAAATATTTTCTTCACCTTCTTTTCTTTATCTCCCTTTTTGTTTACTCTGTCTTCCTCCTTTTGATGACTAAGAGAAAGAAAACTACATATGGAGTCTGAAAACCTTTACTTTGAGTTTCTTCCTTGTGCTGCTGCATCTGCTCCTCTTCTCTAGCTTTCCCAATGCGCCGTGTTTCCATTTGTGGGTGTAAGTGTCTTTGCCTCTGATGCCAATGTCACTCTTCTTGTGGCAACCAGATTTTGTTTTACTGTATGGCTCTTAGCAACATGTTTCCTACATTCTGCTCACTCTGTTGTGGAGTTCACACTTTCAAAGTCTAGAGATATAGATTGCTCTGCTTCACATATATGGTTTTGTAAAAACAGTCAAAGTCAAACCTCAGAGCACATTCCCTTTCCTGGTGCAGAGTTAGTGGTTTTGTGTTTCACTCCCAAGCAGGTCTGCATTGACCATCCTTGGCCTCCGTGAATCCAATGCACCCGCTATTCCCAGATTCCAGTATAAAATATTTGCAGAAAATTGTATACAGCCATTAGCTGGATTTTGGGGTTTTTTTTTAGGTAGGTGAAAGTGTATATTAATTTTCAAGTCAAAATACCTGTATTTAAAGGTAATGATGTGATAAAAGTACTGAAATCTAAGTGACGGGAAAACTGTAGAAATTTCTCATTTGCCTCTCTGATAAATCAGTGAAACCTGGGGAGAAGTACTATTGCAATCATGCATTTAGCATATTTCTTTATTTTTAAGATATCTACATTTAAAACACTCAGATTCCACCTACAAAACTGGATTACAGGATGCACAGCAGGTTTAAAAATATTTCGGAGATGTTGCTTTCATGCTTCAAATCCTTGAAAAGCCAAATACACTCACTTCTGAAACTAAATCTTGGTTTTCACTGTTAAAAGAAAAAAAAAGTTTAATAGCACATATGGCATAATTTCATGTGACATCTGTTTTGTAACAAACAATATTTAGCTCACTTATTTGCTGAATGATACAGTACATGCTGCAAACAAAAAGTCCAATGAACAGTTTTACATAGTTTGTAATATATCAATATTTATCACAAAAGAATGCAAAGCTTAAACATTTAAGCATGTTATTGATCGTAATATGCAAAACATTGATTAGCACATGCTGCCAATGCAAAGAAAGTCTTCTGAATGCCTTATGGGGTATGAAAATTAGGTAGATTTCTGAAAGAATAACTGATGTCCTCCCACTGGTGACATTTAGGCTTATGCCCCCTCAACCTAATTTGTGTCATCTTATAGGAGACAGCTGTCAATATATTTAGGATGGTTTAGCTCATAACAGCAGAAATGGTGAGAGACTATTGGCTTAATTTCATGGAGTGATTGATTCTAATGGAAACAACATTTAGAAACTCAAAATGTACTTTCTGTTGGCAGATCTAATAGAATATCATAATGAATTGGAGCATCATGCATATACTGTACTTTCTGCAAGGACTGCAAAAGGACAGTCATGGGGTTTTATGTTGGTTTTTCAATTTGATTTTAATGTTTAAATTATTTGTTTAAATAATAAAACCAAACCATCACAGAGACATAGCCGGACAGAAACCAGAACATCAGAATGATGCTGAAACCACACACAAGTACAGTAATTGTCAAAGGAAGATTGCATTCAGGTAAATTGGCTGAAGACACTGAAATAAATGTTAGCAGTTGCAGTGCTGTGAAATGGCACGAGGTTTCTGGGGCCGTGCCTGGTGTCGCGATGCACTTTGGAAGGATGCCCTGAAAGCAAACCCTGCTGAGGTGACTCACGCGGGTGCCATGGACCTCAAAGCCTTTCTGGAAGCACGTGGGCTATTGCAGACCAAAGCCACTGCTGGGCTGAAGGAAACCAAGCAGGGGCTGATGCGCACCTGGAGTTGGAGCAGAGCAAGCTCTCCGCCTTTCTGACGCTCCTCCTCACCTCCGTGTGTGGCCAAATCATTTTGCTTAGCCCCCCATGGTGATTTGCGGGTCTAGGGGTGCCTGGATGTATGGACACAAAAGCTTGTCTGTAGCTCTTGGAGGAGGTGTGTAGGCATCATTGGCCACTGGCGTTGCAGAACGTGAACCTGCCTGGACCAAGGGAGGAAAGCCTGTGCCAGCAATCTTTTCTCTGGGGTATCAGCAAAAGCTCCAGAACAGTTGCTCTATGTTAACTCCTTTGTCTTCTGGCAGTTTTGCACAATAACCTCTCAGCTTTATAGACTTGGTCAAACTATAAGTGGATCTGTCTCTAGTCTGGGATTTCTCTCCCCCCCCCACACCCCTTAAAAACTTCATAGGAAGCCCGTTGTTTTCTTCTCCCCATTGTCATTTCTCAGAGGCATCTTACTCTTTCCTGAGTATCTGCATGGAAAGTCAGGATTATAAAATCTTCTGCTTAACTGAAAAGGCTGTGCAGTTTGGCCAGAAGCTGCTGACATCGTTCTATCTTTTCTTCTTCTACTCCTTTAAGATCTACAAATGTGTAGGTTCTAGGGGATTAATATGTGGTTACAGATTAAATGTTTTTTTCCCCCCTTTCCCATAATTAGAAAGGTATGAAGAATCGGATGCAAGATTGAACAGTGTAAATCCTCCAAAATTAAAAACATTTCAGAACTGGAATAAATATTAATAAATTGGAGGCATAATGAAATGCCGTAGATATGTAAGGGGAAAAGCAAGCAGGAAAGGAGGGAAGATTTTTATAGACCTTAATTACAGCAGGGTTGTTAGTAAATTTACTGAATTGTAAATGTAAAAGATTCGGATGGCCTGAGTAAAACCACATATTTAAGCCTTCTAAATGAACATTTCTGTTTTTTGAGTAATTTGTACCATCTGTGTCAAAATTCTGAGCCTAAGAAGAAAAAGCAGTGGAACAAATGTTGGTTCCATAAAACAGTCCTAGTTCATTGTTGAAATTGTCACACATTAACATTGCAGGCCATCTGGGTAGACAAAAGACTCTAACCAGATTGCTAAGATGATTTTATTGGTCTGGTATTAATCAGAATGTGGCATAATATTTAAGCAGAAAAATGATGAGGTGAAGTGGAGTGCCTTTAACTACCCTAACTGTGTGGTAGTTGCACAATAATCTTATTACGCCATAGAGCACTGTGTTTCTAAGCAAAGATCCTAATTCTGAAATGTAAATAACAAGCTATGTGATATTTCCAATTTATAGTTTAAAATAAAATATGAAACTTAAAGAAGTAATGACTGTTGGCATATTGCAATGCAGAGATTTAAAGGCCACAGCATGGTTATATTAAATTGCGGTATACCCACAATCATGTTGGAATTAACTTTAATTTCTTTTTGTAACATTGTAAATCAGATTACACTTCATCTCAAAGAATCCAGAACTCGTGATTTACAATTGATTTTCTACATTGTGAATCTTTACACAATGCAGCAGCTTGCCTTCTCTCCAGGATCTAGAGATGACAGTATGTATGTGCATGTATGTGTGTGTTATGTTTGTTCTCTCTGCTTTCTCGCCTTTCACAGGCAATTGGAAAAGTCTCTCTTTTTAATATTCTCCATGATCTTGCCTCTTTCTAGTTTTTCCCCTATGATTCTCAAAAAGCCAGTGAGTGTTTTTGTGCCTTTCCCTGCTTTACCACCACTTTGAAAGCCCTGCCTGCCCTCCTGTGCCGAATCTGACCTTTTATATTCCCCTGCAAGTCCTCTGAATGTACGGAGATCCCTCCATGGAAATCCTTGTCCTGGGAACATTTTACACTTTCTCTAATGCATTTGCTGTGAAAGTTACCCTGCTGGTGCGAGGCAGGTGGTGGAGAGCCCTGTGGAGCTGCGGGCAGGGCTGCTCCCTCAAAAGCTGCCTCGGGACGGATGGACCCCGCCTCATGCGGAGGACCGAGAGTCTGGTGAGGTGGGAATGGGGATTCCATCATTAGGTTCAAGTGTGGATGTGCCCCATCTCTTGCTGGGGAAGGAGAGGGTGGCTGTGCAGTGGCGATGGTCCCCATCTGCAGCAGACATTGCTGCCCTGGTCCCGCTACATACCCAGGAGCTGGGGAGCCCAGCTGTGCCTGCGTGCTGCCCTCAACGCTTGCACAGCGAACGCTGCTTGAATGCAAGGCTTGACTGCCAGTTGGGTTTCACACAGAGGCCTGAGCTTTTCCTATTTGTCAAATATTTCTGATCTTGATTATATAGAGTGCATTCTGTGGAAGCAGCTGTAGCACACTCTTGTGCCATTTTCCTGGCACAAAATATATGGTTGGATGGTTTCTGCTCTGTAGTTTTCTACTATGAAATTCTCTCTTGGAAAAAAAAAAAAAAAATAAAAGAGTTACTCCCGACAAAACTTGTATTAGAAATACTAGAAAGAGACTTAAATTTTCCAAAATAATAGTATTTGGGTAATTAAACAGGACATCTGATGTAGTTAAATAGCACAGATGCCAAATTAATTTAGGATCTTTTTGCTTTTTGACTTCTGTTTTAAATTATTAATCTGAGAGCAAGGTGAAATGGGAAGAAAAGAGACTGTGAAAGAGGGATGAAGAAATTAAAGGACTGAAAGAGGAAGGCAGGGTTGTCTAGCAGGAAAAAAATGAGGGTGAGGGCGGTTAGACAGACTGAAACAGAAGGTTGGAAGGCAACAGGTTTGGACCAAGAAGTTACCAAATGTGTCCAGCATTTAGACAGTAAAGTGCTCCTGTTCATGGCGGGGCTGTGAGATCGGGGAGAGCTGTATGTGCTCCAAGGGTTCTGCCTGGGGTCATGTGGGGCATTTGCTTTGTGGAAAAATTCTCTCCCTTGGGGCAGATTTGGAGCTGAGCAAAACCAACTGGGCTCTGCAACCTCTACAGGTTGAATTCATTGCCTGGGCAGGAGCAGACCCTTAGGAGAGGTCCTGTTTAACGTCTTCAGATTTTCTGCTTGAATTACGTGTTCCTTGGGCTTCAGATTGGTTGGAAGATGGGTAGCCCAAAGGCACATACAATGAGCTTGTCTCTTGCTGACCACGATTCTCTGGAAAAAATATCATGGGCCAATGCTTGTTTGTGATGGACCAACAGAGTGTTTGTCTGGAGACAAGGTGGTCTTAATTGTGATGGACAGAATTTTTCTAAGCACGAATACCTTGGGTAAATGTGTTGCTTGATCTCCTAGTGATACGCTGCTTGGCATAAACTTTAAAGGGGATTTTCCAACTTCACCAGGAGTTGGCTTTTTTTTTTTTCTCAGTGCTCATTAGTCTTGCATTTGAATGTTTAGAAATGCTGAATACTGGTGTTAAAAGATGACTGAAATCTTTGCTATTTGATTAAAGGTTTTTCATGGTTTTGCCTATTTAATAGGCAATAAATCTTAAAAAAGATTTATCAGCCATTGCTGTGGAATTATACAGTATAGTGCAGGTTATACTTAATTAAACAAAACATTTGGGATTGTCAGTTAGCATCACATTGCTGGCCTGGTCCTTGATGACAGATAGCAATGGTGAGAAAACGTCACCGCAGCCACACAAGTGTTGCGCTATCAGCCACATACAAGTGAAATGTGTATTAAAATACTATTAACATAGCCAGTTAAACATAGGCATAAACAAACCAGTTAAATCAATAAAAGTAACTGCTGTATTACAGAGCTGGTGCTTTGCTGTGGCTCACTTTGCCCATCTGAGGACCGCCCAGAACAACAAACGTGAAGGCGGGATGTTTTGTATGTTGATGGCGAGGATAACTATCAGGTGGCTGATGCGCCAGAAGGCTGTGCTGCCATCCAGTGAGACCTGGACAGGCTGGAGAGCTGGGCCGAGGGGAACCTAATGAAGTTCAACAAAAGTGTAAGGTCCTGCACCTGGGGAGGAACAACCCCACGCACCGGTACAGGTTGGGGGCTGACCTGCTGGAAAGTAGCTCTGCTGAGAAGGACCTGGGAGTGCTGGTGGGCAGCAGGCTGATCATGAGCCAGCACTGTGCCCTTGTGGCCAAGGCGGCCAACGGAATCCTGGTGTGCATCAAAAGGAGCGTGGCCAGCAGGTGGAGGGGGGTTATCATCCCCCTCTACTTGGCCCTGGTGAGGCCACATCTGGAGTGCTGTGTCCAGTTCTGGGCTCCCCAGTTCAAGAAGGACAGGGAACTGCTGGAGCAAGTCCAGCAGAGAGCCACAAAGATGATCACGGGCCTGGAGCACCTCTCTTATGAGGAAAGGCTGAGAGACCTGGGTCTGTTCAGCCTGGAGAAGAGAAGACTGAGGGGGGATCTTGTCAATGCTTACAGATATCCCAAGGGTGGGTGTCAAGAGGATGGGGCCAGGCTCTTTTCAGTGGTGCCCAATGACAGGACAAGGGGCAATGGGCACAAACTGGAACACAGGAAGTTCCAGCTGAACATGACAAAAAACTTCTTTACTGTGAGGGTGACAGAGCACTGGAACAGGCTGCCCAGAGAGGTTGTGGAGTCTCCTTCTCTGGAAATATTCAAAACCCGCCTGGACGTGGTCCTGTGCACCCTGCTCTAGGTGTACCTGCTCAAGCAGGGGGGTTGGACAAGATGATCTCCAGAGGTCCCTTCCAACCCCTACTATTTTGTGATAACACCCCAGAGCAAGGGCTAACCACACCTTCATGGCATGAAAACAGCAAAGCCATACTGGGCGTCAAATATTTTATTTCCTAGGTAAAAAATAGTTTATTTTTTCTTCTCTTAGACTCTTTTTTTTTTTTTCCCCCACTGTTACATTTGACATGTATTTTAGGTCTCATTGGCTCTGTGGCTGCTGTAATTGGTCCTTGTGACTGACATGCGAGTCTGGACAAGGCCAGCAAAGAGCATGGGCTGTCTGAAAGGGAGATTTCATAGGGCACAACCAGGTTAGCAACAAAATAAACAGAGACAGTCTGCTATTTCACAGCAAAATAGTCAGCAGTCCCCAAGTCTTGCACATGGCCACCACATCCAGCACACCTGTTCCATGCGGTCTCATTTTTTTTCATGAATGCTAACCTTGGTTTTGGGCATGCATTTCTCTGTCCTGGAATTATGAAGACCCCCATCTTCTGCACCTTTACTTTAAATGTTTGTTAGTCCTTTTTGTGATATTTCAGTATCATCTCCTCACCAGGTCTTCTACTTTCTGCTTTAGATCAATATAAATTTGTTTATTTTTCTGTCAAATGTAGAAACTAAACTCTGTATAAGTGTTCTTGTCTGGACTATGAAAGAGAGTAACCCTGGAATAAGAAGGTTGGAAGTGCTTTGAATTTTCCAGGTGTTAAATCTAATTTCTCTTCCTGGTCAACTGGCTTAATCCTTTAGTCTTAAAGGATTAAGTGCTACCTATAGTAGATCTCATCCTGATGTCAAAAGATTTCTCTGGATGGCTGGTATCCTAAAGCCCAAAGCCAACAAAATCATTCCTCTGCAAAAAGTCAGCATTGCTATATTGAAACCCCCATTTGAACAGTGAGGTGAAGCATCAATGTTCTATTTATCTCTTAAGACCACCTTCTTAATCACTACTCTTTATCTCCTAAGACCACCTTCTTAATTGCTGTAAATTTGACAATAACAAGAAAGCACTGCGTATTTTCAGTCTGAGACCTTTCATAAGAACAAAGAAGTGACAAGATTTCATTTTGATTCTTCATCTGAAGCCATTTAAAAATACAAAATGAAAAATAATGATCTCTTGCTTATTTTTCAGTAGTGATTAAAAGAAGTCATTCTTTAAACAACAAATGGAGAAGGAATTATTTGGAGGATATTGGGGGTCTCTTCAAAAGACTAGACATTTCTTTTTGTGGCATATAAGACACCTGTTAGGAAGGCCACTTTGATAGTATGTTGGATTTTGTCCAATTAACACCCTTAAAAGCAGCTTGATGGAAAACAATGGGGCAAAAAAAGCAAGAGTCCTGTTTCCAAAGCCAGCTGGGCAGGTGGTTAGCGGTGGCCCATGTGATGGGAATACCTTGAGTAGATGGTCCCGCGCTGCTTGTAAACAAACTCGCCCTGTTTTCAGCAGCTGTTTTACCACTATGGGGGCCCAGTAGACATTTTGATGTTGATATCTGAGCTACCGAGTTTCCAGCTAGTGTCAGGTATGTATATCCAAACTGCTTTACTCCTTTGGATAGTAGCGAGGATGAGCTCAAGGCTGACTGCTGTGTTGGGCACCGAGCTTCTGGCAGTGTATTTAAAAAAAAAAAAAAAAAAAAAGAAGTATTTGAGCACTAAAGACAATCCTAAAGGTTAAAAGCAGAGAGACAAAAAGGCAGCTAAGGGAAGTAAAGTTGTTTTTGTGTGAAACTAGAGGCCAGCACAGCCCCGCTGCCTGGTCTGCTGTGGGGGTGGCTGTATGTCACCAGCCTCATTGGTAAGATGCTTTCCATGCTTTGTGGTGCTGCAGGTTGGGTGAAGTCCTACCTCAGATGTCTGTCGTGTGCTGAGAGCGTGTTGAAGGTGGACCATGGCCTGGGCCTGCATCTCTTCTCTTCCTGATTCTTGTTCATTTGGATGTTGCAGGATCAGGCTCTACAAATTAGAAAATAAATGAAGAGCTTGATTAGAGCTTTAAATGGGATTCTTCAGACTTTTGTTTGTACCTGAGGCAGTATGTATGCTGAAATTAAACAGCAACCACTTTTGGCATGCTTCCTCTGTTCATATAATCTCTCTAGCAGGCTGTGTTTTCTTACTGTTATTTTCTCTCTTATATATATGTATTTATTTATTTATATTCAGAAACACCATGCATGTGTATGGAGTTCTGGGGAGTAATCATAGCCATGTTCAGCCCAGCAATGCCGTGGGTCATCCTGTCCCACCAGGTGTGCAGGGAATTTGGGCTTGCTGCCTGCCCTGCTCCTGTCCTGTTTTGGTTAGTGCTGCTGTGGTTTGAGGCTTTTCTGGGAGCTTACTGATGTACTTACGGGTTCTGTGGCCCATCCTGGATGTGAGCGAGGGCCATGGGAAGTCATGGTGAGGACCTCTCCTGTCTTCTCCTGGTGTCCAGCCCTACCACTCCTGAGGAGCCCATCCACACTACCTGATGGTCCAGCTGCTGTCTCAGGCAATGCCCTTCCTTCCTTCTAAACAAGTTCTCCCCATCTCCTAAAAGGACGCTCCTTTAAAGATCATGGGTGGTTGACACTCTTAAGCAACAGTTTGAACATTTTATAGGAAGACAGGAAAAAGAGTAAAATGAGGGCCAAGAGGAAAAGAGAGAAAAAAGGGAAAAGTATTTCAGAGACTGGCTCTGACTGAGGAGGGGGAAAGCTGCTGGGAAACCCTGGCTGCAATAAGAGTTGGAAGAAGGGAGAGGTTCTGACTAGAAGAAAACCAGAAGTTAGAGGCAGCCGCCGAGCACTGTGGTGTGTTTTCCTGGGAGGCTGAAGCCTGCCCGTGGAATGCTTCGGCTCAGAAGGAATGCAAACTTTGTCCTGAGCTCTGCCTCTGGGCTGTGTGCTGTCTTTATAGATCGTGTTGAACATTGGGCAGTGGCATTGCAGCTGCTTTGCCAGGTTCTCAAGACCACTGGGAAATGCAAGCCAATTCAGCTTTAAGTGTATTCCTCTGTCTTTTTTTTTTTCTTTTTTTTTTTTGTCCTTTTTTCTGTAGACCATCTAACAGTAAATCCAGCTTTTGCATGTGATTATTACTTCATGACAAGGCATGATGAAGTGTTTAAGAATTTCTGTAAGTTTAAAATTATCTTTACATTGGCCCCTGTTAAGATTTCTGACAATTGCCGTTAATCTTTAGTCCGGGGAAAAAGGCTTTTTCCACACCATATGGACTAGACCAGATTTATCTGCTGCCTGTTGTCCTTCATGGGACAGGAGGCACATTCTGTTGAGTGATGGATCGTCTATGAATGTGTTGTAGCAAGAGCATGTTGGCATGTGTACACAATTGACAAAGTCCTACGCACCTACATTTAGTCAATGTACTTGCAGTGTATTTTGCTATTTTATTTCCCCTACTGCACTTAGTGTGCATTTTCACATTCCCATTTCACTGGCTCCATGAACATCGCTAGGCTGGAAATCAGCTTCTTGTGCAATGCGCTCAATGAAGTCTCCTATTTCTCAACTGCAAATCAGTGCAAATGTGAGCCATTAAAGCCATGATTGACTCCAGACTGAGGCTTCACTCCAAACAGTTTATGCACTATTGAAGGCTAGGGTTTTTTTGTTCCTTGGTACTTGTGTTTTGTAAGAGCTTCCTGGCAACATCAGTAGTGCAAAGTCAATTTTTTATTAATTTATTTCTAATAAAGAAGGTATTTTTGTGGCGAGAGAGTTGAGAACTCCAGTTGTTTCAGGAAGAAGATCGTATTTTAATGTGTGGAAATATTTTCAGGTTGTGGTCTGCTCGCTGATCATTGCCTTTAAACATCCAAAGCTACGTGGTGCTAACAGTATGTGACCAAGGTGCTTGTTCCAATGTGGCCATTGTTGTGAATGGCAATTTATTTCTCTTATTTTAATCTGCAGGTGAAACCTAGCTCTTGAAATGATCACACAGTCCCGTTTCCATGAGTAATACACAAATGGGTCAGGAAATGAACAGGGCATTGTGTTCCACAATACAGAACATTAAAGTTTGCTTCAGTGGGATCGAAATGCATGCAGACTTCTAATGAAGTTTGTCAATTGAAAAAAATATCATTTTCCCTTTCAGAATTGTGGTGTCTAGCATTGAAAATCAATTCAGATATTTATGTCCTGTAGCAGTTGATTTCTAAGCAATTAGAGTAAAACAAAAGTATTTGCAAGTTTTGTATTTTCTTCAGTTGTCTTTGCTGCTTCTTGGATAATTTTATCCATGAAGACTTCTTTACCGCTCTGTCTTGTCGACTCAGCTGAGTTAAAATTAAAGCATTAAATGAAATGTTTATTTAATCACAGCGATGTTCTTGAAAACTTGAGAGATTTCTTGTGTCACTAAAAAAGCGCCTTCAAAACTTCCTGAACTTCTTAAAATGCATTCCTCAACACTGATAATTAATGAAGATATACTAAATAGTAAAGCAGCATTTAGTCTGTATTTGAATAATTAGAAATTTAGATTAAATTCTCCTAGTGTGTCAAATATGCTTAACTTTATGATTTAAAAGAAAACTCTCATAAAATGATCAGATCTTTTGCACAAGAGTATTTCTACCTGATTTAAATTCTGGGAACACAACAGCTTTAACTGTAATATTTTTTGTGAGAGGAAGAAAAAACTATTCAGTGTTCAATTCAAGACTTTTATACAGAAAGTATAAAAGAATGTTAATGGGAAGGAAAACTGAATCCAACAGTGGAATTCATACAGCTTGGTTAATTACACAAATATTAATTCATGCAGGTCCTCTGACCAGATTTCATTCTCCTACTTGACTCTTTGTAGACTTGCATCCCGCCGCTATAGCAAAGCAAAGACTGAACAATGCCAATAATTTCAGACTGTTCCTGATATGATAAACTTAGCCAGATAAGAATACACTTGAGTCTAGATTCTGAACTTAGCTCTTAATATATATAATTCTTCATGCCATATGTGAGAACCACTGACCATGGCAAAGCAAATGAAATGTTAATTATCCGGAAAGAGCTCAGTTCTGCCCAGTGATGAAAAATGCTGCCCAGATTCAGAAATGGACTTATTTATGTGATTAAAGTTAAGCACATGCTTAATCTCATTGATCTCTAACATCGATAACGGTTTATCAATTCAGAGCTGCAACTGGTGTTGTAAACACAAAGGAGAGATGAGTGGGGTCTCTGTCTTGACTTTGCCCACTGAATTTCTTGTGAGCTGGGAGGTGCAAACAACAAAGGGTTATTGCTTGGAGACGGACTTCTAGGACTTCTAAATTCTTCGCTATAGTTGGTCTTTCCATTTTTCATTTCTCAAGTTCTGGGTGAAATTTTGGTCACTAACGTTTTGAGCAAATAGGTTTGGGTGGAAACTGTTTCAAGTGAGGGGATGCAAGCCAGGAATAATCAGACTGGCAGCACTCTCGGTGACAGAGAATATTAAAATAGAAAAATTACAAACAAAAGATAAAAATTCTAGGGCTGAATGTCTGCGATGTGAGACAAATAACAATCAATAGCATGCATTTGTAGCCTGCTGTAACTGGGGAAATAAATACGAATATAATGGTGCTCTCTAGACCTGGTGCTTCTGCTAGTGTGCGCGTGTCCCTTGTATACTTGGAAATATAAATGCCACGGCACCCATATCTAATAACATCTGAGTGCAAGTTCATTTGAACTGCTTAGAGGTGGGGCATAAAACTGACATATACTACTGGAAAGCTAATTTTGTCTTCCTGGGGCTATTTTTGAGGCCTTTTTTTTGTTTGTTTCTGAAGTATTTCTTCTGTAGAATACCCTTTATCTGTCCTTAAAATGCATTGGAAAGGCAAGAAAACAACTTGTCTAGGATGCTCACCTTTGGTTTTCCATTGCAATTATTCTTCTTTGGCTGAGAATTAGCTCTTTCCAAATTTTTTTTTTCAGTAGTGTGTATTAACACGTATGATCACCTTTCATAGCTTTGCTAGAAAAATCTTTATTCCCAAAGCATCTGTGCTGGAGTCCTCTAAAAGCACAGATACTTCTAACCATTTTAGATAATGGGCTGAGTAGAAAAAAAAAGAAGTCGCTATTCACATAGTAGCTTTCATCATTGATAGAACTGCAATGGTTTCATTGAACAGAGATCAGCTTTAACTTTTTTGTAGTGTAACCTCAAACATAAGCGTTCTTGGTTAGCCTCAAGACTGTTGGTAACACAAGAAAGGTACCATTGTCTGCGCACCTTTAATATTAATGGAATTAAATAAGCCTGCTTTTGTTCCATGGGCTTCAGTTAGAATAAAAACAAAATTAGAACCGTTATGGTGCATTAATATCTATTTTCAAACATGGAGGTGTGGGGTGGAAAATCCCTAGAAGGGTTTTCCTGCACAAAGGTTTACTTTGGGTAGGAGGAAGGATAAGAAAGTCCTAGGGAAGAAACTACATGAACTTTTGTAATGAGTTGCATTCCAGCTAAATAGATCTCCATATCCTGAAGCCAGTTTCTTGGTTGGTATCAAGATAATGCTTGGTTTGGATGGCACTCTATTTGAGAATCTACGGTGTCAAGAATACATTTCTTTTCCTCTTAATCACCACGATATCACTAATAAACTCATACAGTTACTGGTACCATGTTTTGTGAAGGTAGTTGAGAAGGGAAAATAATGTAGGAGGAAAACAGTGCCTCAAAGGTGACGGGAATGTCAGATTTGTATGGTGATAAGAGACATTTGACCAATCCTGGAAAGTACAAACTAAACAAAATTGCCTGACTCTGAAGTTTTCTCACAAAGGCAGAGGCAAAGGCAAACTGACCTTTTTAACCCACGACCTTCACAAAGGTTTATAAAACTTTCTGGTCTAGTTTGAGGCTAGTTATCAGGAGATACGCATGGCTTTATTTTTTGCTGTTAAAATTTACTTAAATTTCATTTGAATGGGAGAGCTCAAACAAGGCAAGTAGCATGAAAAACTTGGAGTTATTTTATTTATCAAGTTAGAAGAAAAAACATGCAGGTACTCTGGGGGAAGTTACAGTGCTACCGGTTTTTACTCCTCTGCTTGCTAGTTGTGAGTGATAGGCTGAGGAATGCAGCATCATCTATTTCTTTTGTGTTCTTGGTTACCATAGAGCATATGCAATATACAGCAAAACACAAACATTTCCTGCTTTGTTTTCTTGGCAGTTTTCTGAATTTGGTATTTTGGAATTAAAATGAAATAGTGTGAATCAATGTAGAGCACACAGAACACCTCGTTTCTTGATTCTCTGATGAGCATTTTTAGAAAAAACTGCTGAAATATGCATCATAATCAATCTGATGAACAACCAATGGAGAAGGCTTTTAAATATTTAAGAATCTCTGTGTTGTAGAGAATAGCGCAATTTTTTTAAAATGAGACTGCAAGTTCCTATGGACTGTCAGAGAAGTCCTCCATATAAGGCTTTTGTGCCAGAAGGCTTAAAATATCTAATCCAATCTCATCTAAGTTGGGATTTGATGTGGCCTCTCTGAAGTACATCGACAATCTCATTTCAGCTCCCAGGGAGTGACCACTGCTTGTTCCTTCCCTCCTCTGGTGGCACTTGCTCCCGCTTGCCCTTGCAGCCCCCGTGCATCTGCCTCAATTTCCTCTGTTATTCTTGTAGAAAATCTTTCCTTAATTACTTATAATTTCAGCCCAGTCATGAATGACACCTTCCTCCGTGTCACCCTGTGTGCCAAAAGGAGCCTCCTGGCTGGCACCCACCCGCAGCGCTCCTGGGTCCCCAAAGATGCTGGGCTGGGCATCGCTCTGCTCTGTGTGTTCCTGTAAACTCCCCAGCATCACGGGTTAATCTAATTTTTAAACACAAGGCATAATTAATCTTAAAACACTTTGAGCAACAGTGGAGCTTTGTAAATAACAATTTGTCATTATACGAAGTGGTTTTTGCAAGGCGAAGGCTTGAATAAGGTAATATTTTCGGGTGATGCTTCAGTGAAGAGATTTTCTGGAGATCAGTGATTTACCTGTTACTAATATTATGCTATTTAACAAGCAGGAAGCAGTATGTAAGAACAATAATAGTAATCTTAGTTAGAATGGTTTTGATGAAAGTACACTTTAATTCACTAATTACGACAGCTAAAAGGCATTTTTACATTCAGTGTTAAAATCACTGTATCTGTATTTTTACCTCACTCTTCCAGCTGCAGAACTCTTTCTAACATGTTTTTAGTCATGTTATGCAAATGCCTGTTTAAATTACTAGGAGTATTTGTTTTCTATTTCTGCCCTGTAAAACATAATTTTAATACAAGTTATTTGTGAAATGCACATTGTAAAAGGAAATAAGGTTTCAGATGGCATTTCTATGATAATTTTACTGCAAATGTTGACCATGTTTTTGTATTTGTCTGTAAAAGGTAATGCAGGCTGTACATAAGGCATATTTCAAAGATCTAATATTGTATGTGACTAAATTAGTGAAGTAGCATTGGCTTCCCTTTGAACAGTTAGTCTAGCACTAATCATACGGAGTAAAATAGATCACCGCCTTGCATACATTTTGTGGGAGGCAGTCGCTGTGGCACACTGTGCTGAACTGAGCCCTGCCGCAAAGATCGAACGCCCTTTCCCGGCTCTCCCGCCCCGCTGTGCGTGCCTGGCTCGGGGTGCTCCCACCCGCTGTGGGAGCTGGGGTGCTCGCCCCCAAGGTGAACAAGAGTTAAAGGCTGGGCAGCCGAGCCTGTGGAAATATACATGGCTGGCACCGCGGCACGGGCGGGTGTAATGTATGTAAATAGGGGGTAGCAAATGCATGAGCAAGTGAGTCAAGGTGAAGGGTGTGCTGAATACCTAAAAACTGACTGTGGTGCTCTGCCAGCACAGGGAGAGGGGGGAAAACTTGGGGAGCCTGGCAGGGTCTGAAGGGTTTAGCCCCCAGGAAAGCGCCTGGTAAATTCCCAGCCAGATCTTCACGCTGCCTCGTTAAATGCAAAACTGCAATTAAAAATCACACTTTCTATTTCAGATTGATTTGTTTAATAAACAAAGGTTAGTTGCATTTAAAAAATGTATAGGCAAGTTTGCTGCATGTGGGGAGAATAACGGATATTGCTGGCAAGAGATTGCTCTTAATAAAACATCTCCATTTCAATGGAATGCTGTATTTTTACTTGGCTTGATCCTCAGCCTCTGAATCCAAATGGAAATTTTTTGAAACAAAAAGAGGTTTCTAGAGGTGGGATCCTGTTGTTTGTGTCTCTGTTGCACTTTTCAATCAAATGATTTGTACTAGACTGAAGTTTGACAAACCCGCTGTAGTGTCACGAAGAAAAAGCTTCCTCATAAAATCAAAAACATATAGCAGATGCATGTTTTATTGAACATTACTAAAAATAGCGCTTTAAACCCTTACTCTGTCTGTAATGCTCTTTAAGTATCTTTTGAACACTGCCTTCATTATTAAGTCTCTGAGCTTTGGAAATAATTTTCTGATTCCTTCTCTTCCACAGATCTTATTTTTCAAAACAGTTGATGTTTGCTTCTTATTTTGCATGCGTGTATGGTGAGTTGTCAGTCAGCTGATGACTGTTCAGTCGTGTCGGACAAGATCCTAAGACTATGTCCTTAAGCAAATTCCAGACCCAGTATCATGAATATATTTTGAGATTCTTTAAGGATCTCAATAGAAACTAAGAGGACATATTTTGCTTTCTGGTGACTCAACGAGCAAAGTCAGGGTGAGTGGAGGAGAGCGCTCGCCCTACCTGTGGTCATCCCCACGCTGACCAGCGCACTGCAATCTGCACGCCCCTTCTAACTTCTCCTTGGGTTTTGCCCACTAGCAAAGGAGGGTGAAAAGCAGGATGCAGTAAGGCCGCTGGGTTTTCAAAAGCGGGGGAGTCGAGATGCTAAGAAAGTGAGGACCAGGAGGTGATATAAACCAGTTAGGAGAAAACATAGAGTCAACATTTTATTGGGTAAAATAGACAACCGAATAAATACTTCTGTACAATCAAATATGTTATTGGTCTTGCACGACGTTATAAACAGCAGTTGCTGAAACATGACATGCAAAGCTACAGTTTTATGATGTTGCAGCTTGAAATACAGCTAAAAATGGCAGATAATTGGGTTTAAAGGATTCAGCTCAAATATTGCATTTCTTCCCTTCTGAAACCTTCCTGTTATTGAAAAAGACAGCAAGCACACATTGTTCTTTTCTTTTTGTTAGATCCATTTTAATATCACCGGTGACACGAGTCTCGTTTCTCTTGTTGAATTCTCCATCAGGCTGATGGGTGAGAGTTTTCAGCACCCATTTCTGGCATTTGCTTTCAGCCGTGCAGTTTACTTTATGTTTTGCTTATTTTACTTCTAGCCTTACAATATGAATAAACATTGGCACTACTTAAAAAATGCAGCTCCCTACCTATACATGCAAAAGTAAAGGGGACTGTATATAAAAATTGTTTATTTTTGGCATTCTGCAAGGGGAAAAAAGCTTTAAACAGCCCTTCTTTTTGGAGAATGAAAAAGGGTCGAATGGAAAATGGTTATCTTGTAGAAAGGTGCCTAAACCAGGAGTTGTGAAGCTTTATGAGCATGGGGAGAGCGGTTCTGACTTAGCTTGTAGAGTTTATAGCTGTTTAGCCTGGGAAGACTTTTGAGCATGCTGCTTCTGCTCCCCTTGCAACTTGGGCTGAGTCTTACGACTATGGTAATTAATTTATATCCATTTGATACATTGCCTTCTAGCTTCCATAGTTTCACAACAAAGTGTCCTTGGACAATGTGAAGGTACTTGCCCTTGTTCCTGTACGTACTACGTATGTCAAGAATCTTAACTGTTATATTAGGTGTGCAAATGAAACAAAACATATCTATCAAGACATATTAGCTGGAAAATATCTTATTTTGGAGATAGAGGGCTGAAAATAAATGACACACATACTTTAAAGAAGCTTACCAAAAACTGAGTCTTGAAGTCAGTTTTGAGCCGCTCTATCCTTGCGAGTCATTTTGATTAGAAATGCATGAAACACCATAGTGCCACTGCCTCTGTGCTGCAAGACAGGGGGAAATGCAACTAAATTGGGATTGTCGTCTTTTTCAGCATCTTGCAGACTGGTCTGGTTGAACAGAGCCCAAAGTCCTCGACTCTCCTAAGAGTGGATGATATATTAAGACAAGAGTGTATTACGCAGTAAGACATTAACGATGAATCTGAAAAGGTATTGTGAATGTTAAAATCACACTGACTAAAATATACTGAGGTTAAAATACAGGGTAACTTTACAAATCACTATTAATTTCTTTGGCTTTCATTGCAATAACATTGATTTAATTTATTAGATTCCTTTCTAAATCTATATTTCAGTTTTAGAGTTGTCAGTTTCTGTTAATGACAATTTTGCCCATCTGTTCTAACATGAAAATGAGGCTTCATGCAGTAGACATGATAGATCTCTAATAGTTGAAGAAGTAAGAATCTTAAAGGTATTTCATTTGGATTAGATCCACTTTGATGCAATTCACCCTTGAAATTAAGCCTAGTACTAAAAACTTTTAACTGTATAATCAAAAAACAAAAATGTCATATCTTGTCATTTAGGCACTGTCTATTTCATAATTTACAGAAAAAATTTCAAAACATTCCCACTCATTCTCTTTCTAATGACAGAGCCATAATTTTGGGTGTCAGCATATCAGAATTCCACTGGATGTGATTAGAATAAGAATTAGTTTCTTTAATTTGGCCATTCAAACAGTAGTATTACTACAGTAAGTCATTTTGCTAAGCCAGCCTTTGCTGCCAAGCTAGGTTACAACTTCGGTTTCAATCCAGGTTTAAACTCCTGTTCCTCGCCCAGGTCAATCTTCCGAAGGGGTAATTTTTCAAAGCAGTGTGTGAGTCTTAAGCACACAAATCCAGTTAGCAAATAACAAGATTATGTTCTGTGCACTGCTTTAAAATTTTAGCCCTAATATCCTAGAGATAGGAGCAGAGTTATTGCACATACTGCATACGAGGTATAATTTAAATTGTTTTTAGTAAGCAATTCCCTGCATTTGTGTAATGCAATGTTATTCTGGGGAAAAAATGCTTGGCTAATTATTCAGTCTAGAAAAATAAACACATCCATTAAAGGCTAGACTACATATTAATGCATGACCTTTTTAACCACAGTGTTTTATTTGCAAATCTTCTAGAAAATTTTGTATCCGTTAAATATATATGGAATTGGATTTTGTCTTTATCACTGAAAGTTACCAAACGTACATTGACTCAAACTCGGCACCTTTAGTGTTGCTTTGTAACAAAGGAGGTGGTTCCTACAGTGTGTTTCGTTACTGCTTTTTGTCTTAGACTTCTCTTGAAATTCAGAATATAGCTAGGAAAATCAGACTGAAGAAGCTTCTACAGGACCATATTTCTAATTTCTAAATACAAACTACTGAAAATTTAGCTTTTCAAGTGTAATACTTCTAACAAATTAAAAATCAACAAAAATATTATGCTTCTATGTTACCTGTTCAAGTGTATAGAATGTACAAAAACTTTAATCAAATACTCAGGTTTGCTCAGTTTTAAATTGTGTTAGTTTAATAGTTTCTATTCTGCTGTTTATATTAATGACATATTCCCATCTAAATATATTGCAGTGCTGAAAAGCCATCAAAACATTTCTAAGGTTGGATGAGTGCAGTTGCATTCATGATTTTTTAATAAAATGATCTCTTTCTATTGAACTGCCTCTTTTTTTTTTTTTAACAGAGATTGAGATTGTATAATATATATATACATAGTTATAGGAGCATTATAAATACAAACTGCAGCTTCATTTGCTGTCTGAATGTTTGATTTCAGTTCATAGCTACACAGTGGGCTGAGAAATGTGAGTTACTGTACATAAAATACGAGGGTAAAAGAAGGATAAAAATGAGAGATGCAATTGATTATTTTTTTTTTGCATATTGATTAAAAGTCTTATTATTTGAAGAAGCAACTGATAATTTGCTAATAGAGATTTTTCCAAGAACTGGTGTTTCTAAAAATTATTTTCATCTGTTCTCCTTTTCCTCTTTCACAGTCCAGTTTACGTTCTCTACTTTTTAATTCTGGCCTCTTTTGTAGGCATTTGATATTCGTAGTATATGGATAAAGGCAGTTTGATATTGGCTAAATTTGGGCATAGTCCGTGTTATGAATATGAACATCTGCAATGGAATTAAAAGCGGCATTCACCAAAATCCAAGTGTGAAGTATCCCAGTTAAGCATATGATTCCGAGTGCATAATTCAGTTGCCATATTTTTTTTCTTTCCTCTGTGTGGAATGTTTATGAAATTCTCAGATTTATTAGGTATTTAGAATTTTCCTTTAATTTCTTACTGCTTTTTCCCCTCTGTGCTTTCTGTGCCTGTAGTTAATCTGCACATGTACTGGTCCCATGTCATTTTATTTTTTTTCTATTCATGTTGGATGACTAGCCAGCCTATCAGGGATTTCAAATATTCAAGCCAGCTGAAATTCAAGAACCTGCTATAGTTGTTTGAGTTTAAAATGCTTTTTCGTATTAGTAAGTTGACCCATTCAAATACTGGGGCGCCAAACATTCCTAAATAGTACTTATCTTTAAAACCTAATGTCCGTGAATCTCCCCAAACACACACACAAACACACACACACATGTTCTCTCTGTCCCACTCCTTTTTTCGTATTTTTATGTTAATTGCTGTGGGAAGATTTGGAAATTCTCTGGTTAATTCTCTGATTGCATCTATTTCAGCTGGTAGTTGTTCAGGGAAAGCAAACATGAGAAAATGGATCAGGTGAGATCCCTCTCCTAAGTTGGTGATGGTCCAAAATTTGCATAACCCAGCTAGACAAAAACCAAACCCAAATATTCTGATGATGACTGAGCTGGGAAGCATAAGGTGAACACGTTCTGTGGAAAACAAGGGTTGATGCAATGGCATGTCTGTGTCCCTGCCCATCTTCTCTAGAAGTTTTTAATTCAAGAAGCCAATTCCAACCGAATTCAGCAGGGGAGGGCTGGGTCAAAAATAAAGTAGTTAAGTGTCCTTGAAAAAATAAGTCACTGGGTAGAGAAGAGAGATCCTGGAAGTGCTGCTGCTGCTGCTGGAGCTCGCTGCCAACTGTGAAACACCAAACCTCAAGGGACCAGAGTCCAGTCCTGGCAACAGCTTGGTTTTTAAAACATCATTTCTCAGAATCTGTGACTTCTTACCATGCACTTGGAGTGATCCATTTCTTTATCTATATACTAGTATTCCCCCAATTTCCCAGCTACAGTGACCTGCTGCTGTTTTGAGCAGAAGATGACTTGCATTTCTCAGGGACACCTGGCCCAGCAAAGCACGCGTGCTGTCTGGTGACTGGAGTGAAACATCGGATGAGCGTAGACACTACTAAAGCTCTCGCGCAGCGTGATGTCAGTCCTTTGGTTCATGATGAATTCATTTAGACAATAAGCTACAGAAGAAAGTCTTTCAGTCTGGGAACCAGAAAGGATTTGGTGTTTACTCAGACTGAGGGCCTGAATATGAATATAAATGTTTAAATGAGTGCAGTATATTGCATGACTAGTTCATCAACTTAAAAGTGGTATCACTAGCTTGCCTTACTTTCACATTTGAAACCATTATAATCATAGAAAAGCTGTTCTCACAAAACAGGTAATTTAAGATAATCATGCATACAATTTAAAGATAAAATAAGGTTTATATCTGGTTTCATAGCAAATGTGTTCTGTGTAGAAACGTAATGAATTGAGAAAGATGAAGTATGGTGTGAATAATTTTATTTCATCCCAGAATTCCAGCTTTGTCCTATTGCAGGTGAAGAGCGTATCCAGGTTGATGAACTTGCAGGCATCTGACTTGCTTCCCTCCCGAGAGTAGAAGCACCACCTAAAGGCAGGTGATCTTCCTCCATCAGCTATTTAGGTAGACTAAACTTAGATGCTCTGACTGACCTGCAGGGTGAGCTTCCTCCCACATGGAGGAAAGAATGGGGTTTATCAGGTAAATTAAATGGAAACAAGTAGCAAAATTCCGATAGATCACAATGTCTGCTAGTTGACTCTTAATATCTAATTAAGAACATGAAATCTAAACTGTAATAAGAGCTGAGTGATAGTTGCTAATACTCATTGTGTTTAAAGTTTAGGAAAGCTTTCAAAAGTCTACCCACAAGTCAGTACAGAGGTGCCAACAGGAAGGCTTTATGCCATAGCGTGGATTGAATATGGTAATCTGATCTGTGCTCCTAATAGTGCTGGTAAACAGACTGTTCTAATCAGATACAAATGCTAATATATATAAAATTTTTACCCATTTAAAAATAATAAAATATTTTGCTCCAATTAGTTCTGATTGTGCTAGTAGAACATACAATCAACAATGTTATGCAAATAGTTATTTTTGCAGTTGAAATCAATAACTTATTTTCTTTTGTAATACACAAAAAAACCCAGAAAAAAGAGGTTATTATTAATTGCTTATAAAACTAAATCTTTGTGTGGGAAGCCTGCAGGTATTAATCTCATTATCAAGACTTTCCTACAAAGTCTGTATGGCCATTATTGTTCATGATTCGACCACTCAAGAAATCTTGCCATAGACTCCTATTTTGAAAGTATTTATTGGAAGCTGAATGAAATTAGTTCTTTATGAGCTAAGTAATTGTAAAGTTACATTATCCTGTGGAAAGAGATGACTGATAAAATCTGACAATTTCAATTCTAAAACGGCTGTGCCTTGCTACACTGAAGTCATGATAACCCTCATATTTATAAATCTATAGCTTACTGGCTACACATACATAGTCATGAAGTATCAGTTGCGCTTACTGATAAAATTACTTCAAATATTGATTATAAAATAACCCGTGTTAACAAAAAGTGTATTGCTTGCTCATGCATATGGTATTGTTTGCTTCATTTGAATTCCTGTATCTCTAATTCCTTTCTCATTTTTGTTTTATTCTCTTGAACAGCCATTGTTCAACTTGGTCTGATCAGTAAATGGGGGAAGCTTTGATAATTCGGCTTTAATGACACCCCTGCACCCAGTGAAATTCTTGGCTGCTGAGGAGGAACAAGGGCACTTTGGTAAGACCTGGTGCATCTAGCCTATACATCCTACGGAAAATTTTCAGTCTCTTCTTTAAACTGATGAGAAGAAATGGATGACAGCACCGAATATAGAGATAGTCCAAGCTAGTGATACAAGCAGCTAATGCTGCTCACTCGTCTTCTCCACACAGGTCTACCAGTCATATCCTACCCTTGGAGGCCTTGCATGTAGTAAAGACTTCTTGTGTTCATGGTTTTTCACAGTCTTCAAGTGACTATGGCGTCTTCTTTGTCACGGGTCATGTGGCCTTGTCCTGGACATCTGCCCCCAGCACCCAAGGGGGACATCTCCATGGTGTCCCCTCCATCTCTTTAAAGAGGTACCATTCCCTTGCAGCCCCCCTTCCCTTACATCTGCAGAAAGTAATGGGGGGCATGTAGTATTACAGAAAAGGGGTCACCCTGGGATAGGTATTGAGCTCCTTTACCCTCGCACATGGTTCTAGATATAGTGCTGATCCTGTGCCTATGTGGTCGTCTTTGAAGTCGTGCTTGCAAGCTGTCAAAGCAGGCTTGAATTAGTCTCCAAAATGATGAACTGGTTTCTGCTTTATTCACAGTCAGACTGTGTACAAACCATGATTCTTCTATAATCTTCTTCCATGATCTTTTCAGCAAGGGAAAATAGCCAGATCTAGAGTACAATCGTCATAACTTCCATCCACAATAGGAGTATCTAATTTCCAGGATGTGTTCTGTGGTAAAGATTACTGCTTTAAACAGAAAAAACCAACCACCAAGTCCTCAGGACAACTACGGCACCAAGCAAAGCAATTGCCTGTGTTCTGAAAGTGTATCTTTTTTTAAAATCCATCCATTTCCAGAAGGTTGCCATATATCACAGCAGACTGTCCAAAGTGACATACACCATCCAGCAGATCAGAAGCAGCAATTCCATTAAAATATTGTGTGTCTGTTTTCCTGCATATATGCACAGGACAGCTGGGCCTGTTTTGGTTTTTATAGAAAAACATAGCATCCCCAAGTCATAACTCCTTGTTATGCATGGGGATTCGCTCACATAATTTTTTGAGGATGCAGATATTAACATGCATTACCATGACAAGTTGGCATTACAGGCTCCTTCTGCCTCGATTGCAGCCGTAGGAAGACGTTGCCTGGCTGGGTCAGGCCTGGCCACCTTTTCCGTGGGAATGGCGAGAAACTTCTCGGTTTCACTGTCAGTTCCAAAAGTATAATGAAATAAATACAGAAATCTCCTCAGTTTATAGACTCTTTACCCAATTAGCTATGCTGGGGTGTGGTTAACACAAACTAATCATACTCTGGAGTGCTAAAATGTACATGGTGCAGCAGAGTGCCTCGCATCTCCTGGGGTGTGATTATTTAATGATAATGATGCCCCCTGCAGAGGCACCTTATTGCTCTTTTGCAAAAACAATCTTTATTGAGGGGAATTAATTGCATTGTTGTTGATAGCAAGAAATAAGTTAATATTTTGAAATGATCTTTCTGGTTTGCACAGCTTAAAGGGATGTTCGCACAATTATGTCAAATAAATGACCTGCTTTGGAAGTTTCTCCATATATTAAGTCTGGATTCCAAAGCCACTCTGGATATATGTTTTCTCTGAAGATTTGATTTCACTGGGAGTCTTGAAATGCTGAGAAGAGTTAATCTCTCTGTTCCATGGATACCTTGTATTGCTGCCTAAAAATTGATCTCTTCAGGGTCACTGACTGTTTTCTAGTTAGAGGCAAATTTGCAGTTATACTGGATTCCCACAGCATATTTACTCTATGCAGAGTATCTGAGAGCAACTTTTATGGTAGGGTTTTTAATTAGTGCGATGTATAAAAGCACCGAAGTTAATAAGGATGAAATTTGCTGGTGTGCTGACTTCTATGGAAGGCAATTGCCTTAGAGTCATGGTCATAGCCTAGTCTTAAATATCCATCCATATTATTGCACTGATGCTACATAGATTTTGGAAGATGCAGCTCACAGTTCCCAACTGAAAAAGATACAAGCAGCAACATATACTTTACGTACTCCTATCTACCCACTAATTTATCTCCAGAATAATCGCTAATTTACTTATCTCAGTGCTAATGTTTGCTACAGTAGTTTGGGTTTTGTTTCTCAGTTTATGGGAGTCTTTGCATCATTTTTATCACCTGCTTGCTTTTTTATACTAATGGTTCAATACATCAGCATTACAGTAATAATCTAGGTATATATTCATTGTAAAATGATGATTTACTGCAGCAGGATGGATGTATTTACCATGTATGCAATGTTGCAACAAATGAAAATATCAGAAATATGTGGCCCTGTGTCAGCATATGTGTAGGCATACCTGAATGTGTAGTCATGAATAAAGCAAAGCAACTTGGTGAAGTCATCTGCAGCGGTACTCAGTCTGTGTGCGGGACTGTGGAGGAGGATGCAGAAACCCGCTGTGGGGCTGTAGCAGGAGAGCAGGAGGTCACAGGCTCCATCGCTGTCTCTGTGGCTGGTCCTGGCCAAGCCGATCCCTTGCTTCTGCTCCTGGTGACCCCAGCATGATGTGGATGTTTGGGTAATGAGGGGGTATTATTGCTTTCAGGAGGTTTGGCATGTTCTTCCTTCTTGCTGGAGATATGTGATTTCTGCTACCACTCTGGATGAGTGTCCCATTCCTGCCCTTCTGAGAGGGCAAACGGGACTCCGAAACACTGTTTCGTAAGGAGCGATCATCATCTTGCCTTTGAGCCTCTGTGGATCATAGGTTCATAGGATAATTCAGGTTGGAAGGCAAATCAATCTCTTCCCACTTGTGTGTGTATGTATATACACATATCTAAGTGTGTGTGTGTGGGTTTTTTTCCCCCGGTTCTCTTAAAGAACTGCTCTAGTAACTTTGGGAAATTTTCCTTTCATTGGTCTCTTCCAGGGAACTGCCAGGTGCAAATATTCCGTCATTTGTGTGCCTAAAGCCCAGACCTACCCGGCTCGCTTCTGATAAATGATTCTAAAATCAATTCTGTTGATATTTTTTAACAAAATGGAAAATCCAGGCGAGGTGCTCCTCAAAGGTACTGATCTGTTTGCACCCAGTCTGGCAGGCTTTGTGGTTGAATTTGGTCCTCTGTCGGTGGTACTAAGGTGGGTTTTTCCAGTGAAACAGTTTTATCTAACATTAAAGTTGTCAGTTGAGAGAGAGGCACAACAAAGTCATTGCTCAGTAGCTTCCTCTTAGACAGGCTGGGACAAAGATATCTGGTCTCCCTTCTTGCTATTGCCCTTGAATTTGGTCATGGTACTCTTTGTTTATACACTTAGACCACATAATACCTTCAGTAGTATTGAGTGATCGTGACAATTAGGTGCCCGACTTCTACTGTGGATATCTGTGTTCTTCAAAGTCACACCTTCTGTTTACATCACCAAGATTTTTTTTTTTTTTAATAAATAACCCTAGAAAGAAGGATGTACTACTTTGATTTCACTCTGAGAACTGTGATACTTGCATGGTGGTAGTTTTCATACAGAAAATAACGCATGTTTACTGAATGACCACCCAAGTTATTTAGTTTCTGTTTTCTAATTGCCCATTAAGTTTTTCTAATCCAGAGCGATCAGTGGTCAGTACAGCCTGGGACTGGAGAAGGGTGGTACACAGTTATCAACTGCTTTCTGCTGTTACAGTCACAGGGACAGGGGAGAATTGTGTGTCCAGGACAAGAAAAAGTTTATGGGGAAAGGGGATTAGTTCCCAAAACAGTATGGTGTCTGGCAAAGAAAAATCTGTAATGGCAGAAGCTGGCATCATGAGAGAGGGGGATACTGGAGCAAGAAACCTTGATTTTTCTGGTTGTATGAACACGGTGCAGCCTCACTTCAATAACTTTTCAGGCTGCATGTATGATGCTTTTCCACCATTTTGGTACCTGGATAGTGTCCATTTGAAGAAAGGTTAGGCAGATGACTGCATTCAGACTTTTCAGTTTTTTATTTCTCTTAATTTTGTTCATCTAGAAATAGTTTCCATGTACACAGTCCTAGTTGTAGTTAAGTAGGATTGGCTCACCAATATACAAGCAGCCTGCCTTTCACCTGCATGAAGCCAAGATCTTGGATCAGCTTCTACCTTAAATATAAAATATTAGGTCTGGATAAACTAATTTATGTTATGTAAAGACTGGTTGCTTCCTCTTCAGAGAATGAATGGATATTCGGATTTTTTTCATCTTTCCCGCTGGAAAAACAGCTGAACATGGAGTTGCTTGAATGCAGGTTTCTCACTTGCACAGAAAAAGGATGGACAATTACATAATGCATTTAAATTATTTCAGCCCCTACAAAAAGAGAATCATATTTGATCTGTCTCCAATTAGCTGAATCAGTAATAATACTATTTAAAAAAAAAAAATATCTCTCTTTTCAGACCCATATGACAAGGTCAGTCATTCTCTACAGCCTTGTTTTAGTAGGTTTGATAGGTAGAGAATTAAAAAATCGAAATTTTCAGGGATGCTAGGGGTGTTGACAGAAAGTCAAGGAAAAGAATGTGCCAGAGAGCAATAGAAATTGGGAAAAGCAGTACAGGTGCTGGAAGAGATGGGATAGATAACAAACGAAGCTGAAAGAAAAGACATTTTACAGTCTTGCAAGAAGGCAAGGGAAGGCAAGAAGGGATTGGCAGTGGGAGCTGGTCCCACCAGCATCCCTGACCTGCCTGGTTTGGGAGATGACAGTGCTATATGTATGTGAGCAGAAGACACAAAATGGAATAATCTAATACAGAGAATCAACCCAGTCCTTGAAAAGCAAAGAAAGCAGCATGCAACCTGAAGGTGAAGAATTGGCTCTGAATCCACCCAGGTTATCTCTCGTTGGGTGTCGCTGCCTGGTACCAGGTAGGTCTGTGGGAAGGAACAGTGCACCCGCATCCAGACTACCCGAGTATCGGGATCCCAGCCCTGTGGATCCATTTCAGTAACAAATTGCCACTCTGAGCGGCCTCATGAAAGATGGTGCTTACAGGAACTATCTGTAGACAGTCCCTTGGAAAACATCTATGTTTGACCCAGTTTATGTCACGGAAGGAATGAGAAGTTGCCGATGATGTTGCTGTGGGTTGCACAGTGTTCGGGAAAGTTGTGGTTTGTTTTGTCTGGTTTTTGTTTGGTTTGGGTTTTGTAAGCTGTAAAAATCAGTGAGAGAAAAGCTTTTAAAAAAAGTTAGAACAAGTATTAAGAAAAAATTAAATGAACTTATTAGAGGAACTTCTCTTTAGAAGATGCCTTTGTTGGGAAATGTGTGCCTTGTCTTGATTGTCAGTCTCCACTATTTTTCCTCTTGCCTTTATCTCAGATAACAAGCAGAGCTGATCAGCAATTTCCCCATGAAATAGGAATAATAAAGCTATCTCCACCTGATTTATTGGCAGTGTAGACAGATACTGGATCTATCTGGAACACCTTCTCTCTGCTGATGGTGCTAGTGGACCAGTGCTTGGGTGCGAAAACCCAAGACCTTCAAAGATAGGAAGGGCCATCCTGGGGAAAACAGAAATCTCTTAAAAGCTGTGTTGTATGCATGTGGGTTTGTTTAATGTGTGGCATATAATGCAGTTAATCTCCTTACAAAGTCACTGCTTAGAGAGCAATATGAAAGGAAATCCTGATAAAAGGCACCAGTGTAAATTTGACATTGCATGTAGCAGTCAGCTTTGTGCGTTGTAATTGGAGGGGACAGAAGAGTTGTTTATTCAGAGGGGAGAATGATGCTATAAATTTCAGGTATGAGATTAAAAAATAACTAGACTTCATTTTAAAATCTCCTTCCCCTTTATTCCTCTTCATTTCAGCCACAGTCAGTCCTTGTTAAAGCTCTTTGCGAATGAAAGAGAATCACCAGTCCTGCTCCATACGAGGGAGCAAGAAGCAAATGCAAATGGGGAAGGCAAGCGCCTCTGGACTCCAGATGTGATGCTCTGCAAGGCTCGTGTTGCCCCGTCTCCAACAGCGATTCCTCTGCGAGTCTCATTAACCTTGTGAAATTGGGCAGGAAAAGGCCAAGAGCACAGTCCTTCCAGAGTCCTTCCACCTGCTCCGGGCTTCGGAAGAGGAGCTTGTCTGCACGGGTGAGGCTGTGGGCTGGGGCTTGGTGTGTGCAGCCTGCCAGGGACACTACCATGAATTGCCTTGAGTA
>WAAD01004934.1:237299-263898 GCA_013389945.1 Fregata magnificens
TGCACAGCTGGTAGCCACATTTGGTGCTAATGGCATGCTTTGAAGGACGACGTCAGTAGAAGATCAGCATACGTAATGGAGTGGGAGGTTTTCAGCATCTGTACCTGCTCCGCTACCTTTAGAGGCCCAGTAACTTCAGTGGCTGTGCTAAGGCATTGCAGATTCAAGAAGTAAGAAGAGGCAAGTGGAAGTTTGGCCCCAGTCTCAGACAACAGATGCTGGAGACAATAAAACCTTCTCAGAAAAGGAAGGCGATTATTGCAGTTTTCTAGCCAACAATTACCTTGCTCTTATAAATTATGTTGATGTCCGTGATATAACACACATTGCTGAGCACACGATAGCTGTCGTGGGCTGCCACCGACTTCCCTGCTGATGCCTGACACACTGCTTGTAACCCATTTTATTTAGCCTGGAGTACAAAGGTGCTCCATAAAATGAGATTGGCCTCAAAATCATGTAATGTGCTGTCTGTTCCTGTGTCCCTCAGCTTTCTCTGCAATATTCTGCTGTAAGTCAAAGCTGTAGCCAGTTAGATTTCACTGTCTTAATCTAACATTTGCAAATGGTGCCAGCCAAAAAGCCATTTGTGTGGGCAAGTTTGCCAAGATTTACTTAGGAATTTTTATGAAGAACTAGCACAGTACCAAAAATGTAGTTTTCTCTCCTTTCAAGCCCCAACATCTTTTGAAACATCTCTCGCTGCCTTTCTGTTATCATTTAATTTCCACATGCACAAATACAGGATTCATTCCCAGTTCTCTTGACTGTAACATATCAACCCTCTCGCTAACATCCTTAACCTCTGCTCCTAGAAAACTAATCATCTCTCTTGTTAGCTCAGTCCCTTTTAGAGATGGCAGTGCACAAAGCACACCAACACTTCTCTACTGTAAGTAGAGAAGTGATGCTTCTCTCTACTTGGTTTGTTCCACAGCTTCCACACTGATTTGTGTTGTGCAATTCAATCTTCTGAATCACCCTTAATGACATCTATTATCTAAAATCCATTGGGCACCACTACTTCACTTCATCCCTTAATTACACCACCTCTCTCTTTTCATACCTGCTCTTATACTTACCCAGTCACTGCCCTTAATGTCATCCTATTTCTCCTGTGCTAAGCTTCCAAAGTACTCATCTGGCAATGCATGCAGCCGGCTCTGTCCTCCCGCCGAACCGCTGAGAGTGCTCGTAAGGAGTGTTTTCTTGCCTCCTTTCCTCAAACAAAAGCAATCCTTAGATTATAACAGAGAGTAGAGGAAGGCGTTATGGGTTAAACTGCCATAGGGGGGTTCTACCAATTCAATTTGGATTTAGATACACTATTTGTACAGAGATGAGTTTGGAATTTTGATGTTCAGACGTGCCTAAGGTTCATTAAGAGTTGAATTTACACTGAGAGTCAATGGGCCTTTTGAAAATCCCAGCTTTTTTAGCCAGTATGTCAACAGACATTTTCTTCAGGGTGGAGAATATTCCTGTTCAACCCTGTGCACAGAGGTTAATCGCAATAAAGTTAGATTTTTCTAGTATATTTTGTAACAATGCAACAGTCAGCCATTCATCAAGGCGCAATGAAGCACATTTAAGTTTTCTAGAAGGTTCCCATTCATGTGATACTGAATTCTTGACTATTCGTAATAGCAAAAACAAACGAAAGCCCTTTCAGACAGCAGATGCTGTACAAGGAGAGTTGGTTATTTAGAGTAGGAGTGATTTGGCAGACCTAGTATTGTTTGTTAGAGTGCTGTCCCATATAGAAGGTAATTTAGAAAACACATTTTTTAAAATAGTTTTTCCAGGGATCTTTCTCTTCCCCCAGCTGAATGAATTTAAAGTCAGAATAGAGACCCATTGATTATTCTGACTTCCAGGATCAGGAAGAGGTTAATTAAGGGCTGATAAAAAGTTCTCTGGGGCAGGGGTCATGTCTTTGTATGTATTTGCACCATGACTAATGCAGTGTCCCCCTGAGCCTACTGGGGCTGTGGGGTTTTTCCATAATGTAAATAATATTAAACTGCAGTTTAGAAAGTGTGAAAATGGGTCTGATGGCAATTTTAAAATCTTTACCTTTTTAAGAGCTGTTTTCCAAATTTCTGGGGCAATTTGAATGCAGCAAAAGTGTTGTTTTCTCGTTTTGATTCCTTTAGAGAGTTTTCATCAGTGAAAGAGCTCTCCTGTACTGACATAAATATAATCTCAGACTTAGCAGGGATCCTTCTGGGCTCTGTAGAGTCCTGTGGATCAAACCATCATGCAGACAGAAATGCTTATGGCTCTTCTCGGTGTTCGGATCTTTTTTTCTCACTAGAGCCAAAATGCACGAAGCAAATGCACCTGAAGAGGTGAGTACATCTCTCCACTTACCCTACTGGAAGGGGTTTTGAACCATGAACCTGGAAGTCTTATGGAAGAACTATCCCTGATTCTTCTCCTTGGCAAATCATCATCTGCATTTTGCAGACCACTGAAAGGATGAGGACCACATCGATGGCATGCAAGCATCAGCTGTAGCATCTGGTAAGTGCAGGCATCACAGAAAACATGACGGTGGCATGGGGATGGGGAGGGATAGCATCAAATAAGTTACTGTAGGTGTTCAATACTGTAATTTCTTAGTGTTCCTGGTAACTCTTTGCAGACTCACAACTCTGTGTGCCCGTACGAAGCTACAAACAAGAAGGATCATCTGGCTTTTTATGAGAAGTCTTGATCCTTCTACCTCCCACCTTAAAGAGAAATAGGACAGCAAGAGAAGCAAACGGTGACAAACAGTATAAAACAGTAGCTAGGGAGAATATATGCTTTTCTGCAACATTTATATTCACTTTGACAATATGCCTAAAAATGTTACTTCTACTAGCTGGCTATGGGAAACCTTATGCGTTTCTGTTCATACAGTATTGCAAAATTAAAAAGACAGTTGTATGATGAGTCTTAAGAGCTTGAAAATGGTCTTCCCGGTGCTGATACAAGCACAGATTTGCAATCCCAAAACCATAATTTGGCCTTTTAATCACTAAGAACTGGTGTCTGTCCCTGGTTTGCCAAATGACTTTATCCTTATTCTAGTGAACAGTGACTTTCTTGTTGCCTTTTTCCCCCTTCCCTACCCTACAAATAATTACCCAAGTAACTAATTTTCTTTTGATTCTCTGCTAAGCTAGTCATTTCTCCTTCACTTTCTTTAGATCTGGTGCAAAAAATATCCCCAAAAGTGAGAAGGCCAATAGTTCTCAAATGAAGATTGAACCACCAGCTTTCTTCCGTCATCAGCCCCCATATCTTTTCTGTGGCTGCATAGAGAAATACCGCAAGCTTTATTCCTCTCTGTCATCTTGTACTTTGTTCATTCCCGCAGGTTATAATGTCTGTGTGCAACCTGCTAATGAAGCCTGAATTATTTTGTTGTCTAGTGTAAGAGATGATGCCTTTGCACTTCACTCATGGCTTTTGCTGTCCCTGATACCTTCATGCCTAATTCAGATTGCTTTGCTTTGATCCAGGCCAAAAAGTGGTTATAGATTGTCTCCACTGGCAAATTTGGCTTGCTTTCATGATTTCCGTGAAACTTGTGAATGTGGCCAATACAACGGGAGAAGACCTCCAGCTGGTCTGGCAGGCCACTGGTTCTCCAGGACTTTCCAAGGCGTGCGGTAATTGGCGAAACATCCGATGTCGGTCATGGCTTATTACTTAAATGCACGCTGTAACTTTGTTTCTTAATTCTCTCCTCTGCTAAGGGGATTGGAGTAGGATACAGGAAAGAAAATAAAAGTGGCATTTTCTACAGGAAATGGCCCTCACGAATATGTCTCTGCTACTAATTATAGAGCTGGTTTTATTTTGTTCAATGCACTGCCTTGGTTTTGGATCCACATCAAGAGCAGCATATGCTCTCCAAACTAAAATATGTGCATATCTGATTTTTGACAAAAAAATTATTTAATTGATCTCTTCCTACCCTCTCCCCTCCCCCTCATTCTCTTCCTGCCTTTTTTGCCCATTTCTTTACTAATTCCGTAATATAGTAAGCCCCCATTATGAAAGAAATCTGAATTAATTTAAATATGAAATATAAAGAATTAACCTTACAGCAAAACAGATAACAGAAAAAAGAGCTAGTTTTTCTCTGTCAAGTGACAGACTTCTCATTTATTATCATTTTAACAAATTAAGTTGCAAAATTGGCATTATTTCAGAACTGTACAGAATGTAATGACTATGAAATATATTGAATTTTTCAAGTATTAAAAATCCCTTAGTTTTGAAAGTGAATCACTGGAAATGATCCTTAAGAATCCGAAGTTTTTTGTGCCATTTCTATACTATGTCTGCACAAAATCTAATGGCATTTGCTGAGTTAATCCTGGATATTCCATTGTTTTGGTATTTGTACTCTATTAGTTAAATACAACATGTATGAGAAAATCAAAGGGAAGAGATGTTGTTAAAATAGGAGAAAATATTTATCCCTTAGATGTAAGAAATACTCATCACCCAAAATAAATCTGGCTTAAACACTTTAAGTCTTAAATAAGTTTTAAGTAAAATAAGTTTTCAGTCTTAAACCTCTCTCCCCCTGAAAGGATATATTTGCACGTGTGTGTGCACATGGGTGTGTGTCTATGTGTAAGAGAGCGGCATGTACTAAAACTAAATTCCTCTAAACCTTGTTTTAAGGAGCATTGAATGTTGATATGTAATGCCTATCATACAAGTAGATCTGAATTATAAAGATATAATATTTTGTAGGATTAAGCAGTTCTAGAAAACACAGGGATGAACTTCACCTGTACTGCATATTTCTCTTTTGTTCTTTCGCTTTACTGATAGATGTGAACAAACTCAAATGCACAGGTTTAGAAGCGCAAACCCAGGGGACAGTGCAAGCGTAGCTGGCGGAGGCAATCGCGGTGCTCTCGGTGCCAGCGGGCTCTCGGCACAGGCCGGGCTAGGGAGAGCGCAGGGCAAGGGGAGGGCATTTCCAAAGGGGGCAGAGGATCCAACTTGAGGTGGGAAATGCCGCTGTCAATTGTTTCAGCAGGATGGAAGGGCAGCCAGGGAGAGTCAGGGACCCACAGGATGGAGGCTGTTATCTGATGAGGTCGTCTTCACAAATGTTGTAACTCAAAAATACGGGTACTTGTCAAAAATGAAAAAGATGCGTAGACGTGGGAAGAGCTGCATGAAATTTCTCCCCAAAGCTCGCTCTCTTCAGATGTGTTCACATATCATGTCACTTCAACTGTCTCTGTGTCATGGGCCACTTGCTAGAAAATTGGTGAAGCTGGTTCTGCTGCCTCAGTGTGCGTGTGATAAAAATTGCCATTTTTTGCTCAGTCTTTGCCAGCACCTTCTCTTCACAAAAACCTCCAGAAGCATTACCTGTTAACTGTCTTTCTAAGTACCACCTCCATTCTCTTCTCTCTTGCGCCTTTGCCTGTCCTTCGAATACATCTGTGTCTTTGCCCTTCGAGAGAGTGCCCTTTTTTCTGTTGGCAGCCCTTGCATAGGTGTAGTGTGTTGTGCTGCCTCTCTTCTCTGTCTCACTCTATTCTCTTTCCTGCTGATGAGACCCATGTTGCTTTGGCAGAAAAACTAAAATACAGTAGTTCATCAATCCAAAATCCACGATGATGCACTTGTCTGACAGTGGGGGTTTGGCTGAAGGTGATTTTGACTATGAGCCTGCCTCTTCTTTTCTCTTGACAGTAGAAAAGAACTGCAAGACTTTATGTCTAATATAGATTTCACAAGGTATTTTGAAAAAGAGCCAGTCTTTATTGGTGGGCAGTGTAGAGAAAGTGCTTGAATTGAGAAGGTATGGGGAACAGCACTGGTGCTGGTGCCAGTGCATGTTCTCATTTGGAAATGGTGAGTGCTTTGTGTCTCACTCTTGGCGGGCACAGAGGTCCCTAGCCCAGAAGCAAAACAACTCTTGCAAGAAATCACTAACTGGTACCACCAGAGCTAGTGTCCTGCAGCATGTCCAAAGTAGAGAGACATGTGGTTGCAGGAGAAAGGCCTGGGTCTTTTATAGTTTTGCAGATGAATCTGGAGAATCTCAAGTGACATTATAAGGGCCAAAAGTTAATCTGTTCTGGATATAGTAACAAAACACATCAGGGTCGACTACAAGGAGTTTGGAGGGTGCCTGCTCCGCCCCCCCCCAATCCTCCATTTCAAAATTACTTAAAATATTGTTGAAAATTCAATATTAAACCCAAGCCAATCTTGATCTTCTATATAAGAATTCCTCTTGCACATTTTGGTAACATAAAAGCTGATCTCAATGTCCTTGAGTAAAATCTATGTTCCTTGCAATATTGAACATGATGGTCCTTGCCCTGAAGCCTTCTGCCCTTCACACTAGCAGTGCCTGTATGCCATCAACACTGAAATAATGGCAAATCATCTGGAAGCCCTCTGGAATCACTTTATCTTAAAAGGTCATATTTAAGAGTAAAAAAATGAAATCAAATAATCCATTTGTAACTTCATCTGGAAAGGGTTGGAATCCGATAGAGAACAGACGCCTAAAGATACTTGCGCACTCCTCATTTTGGGTAGTGATTTAGTGCACCATGTTTATAATCCTTTTACAGCCAACCAATGCCTAAAATCAAACCAAGCCATAGCACCAGCAGGCCAAACATCAAGGTAGGGATGATGTCTGAGCATGCCGATGGCTGGGAGAGAAGCCCACGCTTCCCTTGAAGTTTCAACATCAAAGATGACGAACAACTCTTTTCTCCATGTTCCAGTTTCGCACATCATCTGAGTATCCTTTGGCAGCAACAGTTGGCCCAAGCCTTGGAGCAGCAGCTGGTAAGCCCAGAAGCGGAGCTGTGATGCCTGTGGCATCAGATGTACTGGAAACCCTTCTAAACTGTATTTTGAAGTTTCAGCATTTGTGTGGACCTAATTATAAGACGTACATTTCATTCATAAGTTGTGTGTCTGATTATGCACGGTAGCATGGCTTATTCCGGAGCTGAGTTGTTACTGGCTGCACTTTAAGGAGAAGATGTGGTTGGCAGCACAGGGCAACATGATACGGGTTTAGTTTGTGACCAGGCCAGGAGACTGAACTGCAGCTCAGATGAGCTGTTCCTGGCTTTTCCCTTGATTTGCTGTATGGCACTGGACAAGTCACTTAACCCCTCTGTGCAAAAGTGGTCCCATGATTAAAGTGGCATTACTAGCACCTGCTTGAAGGGCTCCTGGGTATTAGCATCTGTTTGGTACTTCGGGATCTCTGTCCACTCATGAAAGCACTTGCATATATGTATATATGTATATGTGCATGTATCTTATACATACATAATGCTTTTTAAAATATATATATAAAAAATGCATATATACACCCCCACATATGAATATATGTGTATATATATGCATGTATTATATATATGTGTGTGCGTGTGTGAATGCACATGCAGAAGCTTCTGGTTATCACAGTGTAATGTTGTATCATTGAATCATCACATCTGACAAATATTTCAGTGTTGTGAAGTGAGTTTCACTGATTCCAAGTCTTGGCTTTCAGAAATCACGGTCAGTTTGTACCTGTATATACCTTCTTGGTGATTTTGGTGAGCTCACTGCTGTTTTCTGTTGGTGTTGCTGACAGCATTGGCACATGTCTGTACAGCATTCGTGCAGCAGGTTCTTAGGGAGGCTGTGTGCAGCCCTGCCATTGGAGGCTGTTCTGACACTACCTTTAAAAGTCTGGACATAATCATTTAATGTAATTGTTCAGTGTAGCAAAAAAGCTAACAATTCACTCTTGAGGATGCTAGTATTAAAAAAAAAAAAAGCATTTAACTTTAGCAGTCCCTTAAGAATGACTAGGAAATTGAAGGCAGCCTTAACTGTGGAAGATCCCAGGATTTAATATTGCAGTGTACAGGGGCCATGTGGTAAGTGACTGCTTGGAGACTCCTGTGAAGCCTTGATACAGTGGGATGAATTGTACCATCATTTATGCCTGTAAAATCCCTCATTATAATGGACAGGGCTCACTGGCATAACAGTCAGGTGTTCTTGGAGCGAGAGTGAAATTGAAACTATGGTAAAACTCTGGAGCGCTTAAATATTGTTTTCAGTGGAGCCAGGATGCCAGTGATGTCAGTAGATCACAGTTAAATTTGTTCATTGGATCATTTAGATGTGAATCTTCAGAACAATGTCTTGGAATTAGGTAACCATTAAATTTCAGAGAAAATTTCAGCCTAGCTGCTCCAAATTCTGTTGAAAACTCTAGTCTGATGCTTTAGCCATGTAAAGTTCAATGGCTCCACTTCTGTTACAGGTGTCAGTGAACAATAATAATAAAAAAATTGAGTTGTGCAATGCTGAATCTGCCTAGAATTCTTATTATACGTTTATAAAGTAAACCCTAATGGCTTTTTGGAGTGGTTATGGTGTACTCTGTCAATATATATTAAGATTACTATGATAGCACATAGCCTTTATGATAAAAGCATGCAAATTAACATAGAAATCTGCAGGACTTTGCATATTTTCCTGTAGCTTAATACAAACAGGTCCAGATTTACAGAATCATGTGCACAGAAATTGTGTGTGCACATTTTTGCGTGCACATTTCTGACCTTAACCAACAGAGTGAGAGAGTGGAACAGCTCACATGGTTCAGATCTGCACTGAGGTCTGCAAATCCACATGCCAAATGAAACACAAGGCGACTTTTGATGGCCAAGTTAACCATCAAAAAGGTGTTTTAATGGAAATGCTGTCACACACTTAACTAGAGTACTGCTGCCAGGCATCACATCAATAATGCAAACTTTGGAAGACAATCTTGCAAACTAAATAGCCAAGAATTCTGAAGTATTTCTAGAAAGAAAAAAAGAAAAAAGGTGATCATTATGAAGAGGGGGGGAAGCCATCAAGTCAAATTTAATTTTGCATTCAGATTTATTATTGCTATCTGTTCTCAGTGCTGAAATGCCTGTTTACTTGCAAAGGACAGGCTCTTTCCATAATGAATCATAGTAACACTTAAATTAAGCACAGTAAAAGAATGGTTAATGTCATAACACGCTGACAATTTAACCTGGCCAATATTTTTATTGCCTTGTACAATAAACCTAACAGAGCACAACTTGCTTTTTGACTGGTGGAAAATCGGTTATGAACCGCCAGGGAATGACCAATTTTTCAAATGCAGCCATTCAGTCACACTATAGCCACTAATACTTTTTTTTTCTGTACACTATTGCTGTTATAATCTTTTGAGGATATTTTATCACGGCAATAACCTCCTCAAAATCAGTCTTTACTGCAGTTAATGACTGGACAGCTGGAGCATTAACTGGCCTTGGCTTTGCCTCCAGCCATTAACTAACAAACCAGTTGTTATCTGCAGGTAACAACCAATTTCTTGTAGAATTTTCTTGATAAAGTGTCTCACTGGATAAAAGTTGGGTTTTTTTTTTCCCCTTCTTTCCTTAGCTAAGATCTAGCAAGTGCAAGATAATATGTAGAGAAAGAATTGCAGAGAAGTAGCAGTAAGTAATAGTGTTGTGAAAGAAGTTAAATTATAAACCAAAATCCATAAAATGTTGATTGTTTACTCCTGCCAGAATTTTTGTAACATTAATAAAAGACTGCTCCATTATGTCTTGGTCACTTGAGTGCAGTGCACTGTCCTGAATTCAAGAGTGGACTTTGCGGGCTGTGTCACCCGGGCACTGCGAGGGATGGTCCCCTGCCTGCGCCACTGCACGGCGCAGCGTTCCCCAGGGGAGAGGCAAAAGCAGAGGCATGGCAGCTACTTGCCATTTAGGCAGAGAGGTAAGAAAATGGAGATGGTTTTTAAAGAGCCTTCCATCTTCCAAGCAAATACCGAATGAAGACATGAGATTAATTCTGTATCTTTTATACTTAATAAAATGGGTATTATTTTTGAGGGCCCTCATAAAATTTTAGCCTTTACGCTTGCAGTTTGAAGTTATGAAATGTTAACCTCTGTTTTGTTGCAACATTATTTTAAAAGTAGGGTTAGCAGATTCAGATTAAATCAGTACATTACCGAGGGAGTTTAAAGTAGAGATTCATGGCATTGTTAAATAGTAGCAGAATAAGTAAAATGTACAAATGAAACACCCATAAAAAGCCGAGCTTTATCATGCCGTAAACAATGATGTTTTAAAACTGTTAATAGGCTTAATAAGAGTTTATTATTTTACCTTAACCCTTTTTAATGCCTTGCTTTCTCCAGCTTTTATTTTGGCTGTACTGAGCTGTTAATACCACTTCTTAAATTTTCCCCTCTAGGTGTATTTTCCAGGAGTGAATACGAAGAAAAAGTAAATGAAGCCACGCATTTGCTTTTAAGAAACACGGGAGGCACTGTACTCAGAAACCTTCCAGGGCTAGGCTTTGGGGTACAGCAAGTATTTTAGCATCTACAAAAGTCATAGAAGATTTCTAAAACCATAGGTGAAAATCCTGAATCAGTAGGAGCTCAAATGACAGGTCAGTGTTTCCAAGGGGTCAGGATTCTCCCGCAGTGTCCGAGTTTGCAGCCTTCCTCATGGCTCCCTTCCGCTCTCTGCACAGGGACCACAGCTTGCCTTCCGCTGTGATTTCTGTGCATTTCCAGATGTTTGCACAGGAGCATTCTGCAAAATGTTTTGTTGTCTACCAGAAATAAAAATTAATATCAACCAGAATTTCTAACCAGAGAGTCAATTTCAAATCATATTACATTCTGAAATTAGTTTAATCTGGAAAGACTTGAGGGATTCTTGGTAGTAAGGGTTTGTCTCGCACTTGAAATCACTGCATATTCTGTGCACATGCAAGTGGTTCCCTTTCTCTTTGGTATACATGTATAACTATCTAATGCTATCGGAGATTTCATTTCGGCATTGATGTAAGAATAGACCCCTTTCATTGCATGTGTACTAACTACCAATATTATTTGCAATTCAAGCATTTCTAGCAATTTGAAGTGATCCAATGATTTTTAAATCATTCTTAATTTCATAAGTCTACTCCTTCAATCTCTTTCAAATTACTGAAAATGTAAGGCATTCTAAACATTTCTGATCATTCCTCACTGCTTTGGCCCCATAAAGCCAATCTTTTCCAAAGTTAAGCACTTAAAAATTTGAAGTACTCCAATAAATTTAAATTGGCATATTCTGTGCATATCAATTGAGAATTATTAGAGCATTAGTGCCTAGGAGTGATGGCTGAGGGCATGCAAACCAGTTCATACATTGATTTTTAATGACTTTTTATTGATTCCGCGCTTTTTAAACTTGATACCCCTAGGTTGCCTCTTACACAGAGTTAACAGACTTGTGACGATACACTAAGTTTGGAAGTGGCATCTTTTTCCTCTACGCTTTTTCTTTTCTCCTTATGGCTTATTATCATAACTTTGCTCAGATGCAAATAGCAAATACACTTCGTCTGTGGCTTTAAAAATGGTGATTGTGACTTTAACAGGATATGGCTCCTCAAGTTTCCTTGGCTTATCTGTAGACAAGGTTTATGTTCAAACCTTTAAGGGTCTCTCCTCCCCTCAGTGTGTGCACTCAGCACTCACCAGCAATGATGGATGCTCTAGACCTGCACTGACAGGGGAAATAGGCTTCTTAGTAATTTTTAAATGTCAATCTTAATTTGTTGGGCCAAGATATCGTAGGTGTCATAAAACACAAAGTGAAAATGTGCTTTAGTACTTTTACATTTTGAAAATAATTCATTTATATTATGAAATACACACGCCCCTGCTCTGTATGTAGTTCCAGTATATTTATTAATACTTTGGTATTGACCTATTAACCAACACATTGTCACTGCAGCCTGCACTGGTGGTGATAACTGGGACAAGCGGGTACCATATGGCCATGGCGGCGGTCCTCCTTTGGGGAAGGAGGAAGGCTGGGGATGGTGCACAGGCACAGAGGAAAGGGAGAGAGACCCTTTATGGCCTGGCTGGCCTGGGCTGGCGTGCTGCTGCAGGGGCTGGCTGCAGGGGCAGCTGGTGGCAGCTTGGGGACGTGCCTGACTGACGCGTCGGGAAGCCTCGAGGAAGCGCCCCTTTGAACCAGTTACACCACCGCCCTTCCTGGGGTGGGAGATGTGCTTTTTCCAAAGTTTTCCTATGTGGGTCATAACAGGACAAGTGAGAATATTTCTAATAGATTCCATTCTTGTGGGGTTTTCAGTGCTGCTCCCCCCGCTGCTTGGGCTGTGCTGTGTGAGCTTTTTCAGGAGGCAGTGATTCCAGTCCCATTTCGCAGGGAACCAAACGCTCACACTGCATTGCCGTGATGCCGTTGCTTGTAATACCCTTGCTGAGGATCCTGCCAGAAAGCTGGGTGACCGTCACATGCAGGTGACCCTCTCTCCCCCCACTAGACGAGCTCCCCTCCGGTTGCGATTAAGGCACGTAGCAGTCTGAGGAGACATTAATTGCTGCTAACTGTGATGGGTGCTTCTGTATTTAGGCTTTGTTTAGGGCAAATTCCTCTGCAATTGCATTGTTAGAAGCCACGGGTCTGTTAAAGTCGGAGTTATTAGGCCATGTGCTTTCTGTGTGTTGTCATAGTCGGAACACCACCAGTGCAAACGTCTGTGCTGGGCAGGGGAAGTGTTAAATGAAGAATAAAAACAAGCCCAAATTCCCATTTGGAAACTGCATGCCTCAACAAATACCACTGTTCATAGCAAGTTATTAGCTTCTTGGTTGTAATTCTGGTCCTTTTCAAAAGGGAGGTAGAAAAAAGCATGTAAAAGAGATTTTTGATACTTCACGGTATATTGAATGAACAGCAGAAAGCTCCCCAGTCTGCCCGTTCCCATTTACAGCTTGAATGTGGTTGAGGTAACACTTCTTTCTCCTTTCCCACGTGATTCCCTGCGTCTTCCAGTGGCAGCACCCTAGACGCCCCAAAATACACGTGAATAATGCACCTTCGAATTACAAATCTGAAATGTCCCTGTTTTTCTCAGGCCTGCTATGTATAAGGGACCTGTAAAAGGCCTTTTTCTCCTTCTGAATAGGAAGGGGGTCTCCACTGCAGGCATTGCAAGGGCTTGCTGGTGGGCAGGAGCTGGTCTTCCTCCACAGGTTACCAAGGAGGGAAGGATGGCATGTCCCCAGGAGAGAGGCCTGCCAGCCCCACTGAGCTGGCAGGGGATTACCCCCCTGAACGTACAATAAGGAAGTGGGAATTGCAGTTAAATGCCCTCCGGGAGGCTTAGGTGAGCGTTTGCTGGCAGACTTAGCTGAACTGAATTTCCCTGTCTGTATCTGAACTGAACATCCTGAAGTTTACTTATTACCAACCATCCGCTCTGCCTGGTTACTGCATGTGACTGAGTTACAGCTTACCAATATGTACAGTCTTCACCTTCTATTGTTTTTGCTATGTGCCTTCCAGAGTTAGAAGATTCAGAGTGAGAAATGTCATTTATATATTTATTTAGAAGCTACTCTGACCAACAGCATATTTTCTAGTTTGGTTCATTTTTATGGATTTGATTCGTTGCTTATTAAAGCCAATGGAAATCTTTCAATTGTTTTCACTTGGTTCTGGCTCAGAATTTCTTGGTGCTTGACAGTATTTAGTAGGAGCTGAAAGATCTGAACTTCTAAATCATGATATAATGTGGTCTTCTGCTGTGCCTCTTTCTTAATCATATACATAATCCTAATATCTGTTGCAGTGTATTTCTGTGTGAGCAGTTTCTATTTTGTTAAATTTTCACACGTATGGTGTTATGAAACAGTTAAATGAAATATCATCAATATTGTATTCGTCACAAATGAGAAACTAAATACTGAGATCAGTTTTATCCATTCATTAGTTTATGGACACCGAGTCCTCTGAGGAATGTCACAAATTCCCTTGATGTCCCTCAGCGCTAGATTTAGCATTTGGATCTTTGATTTAACAGAAAGATACATTAAAAACTGATACAGCCAGACAGCTCCCTATGGGGTATACATCTATGTTGGCTTTTACGTCACAGTTATTTCAGTCAAGATTTGGCAGTAAATTATTTTATCCAAAAGTTGTTCTGGAATATGCTGTGCACTTTTCATAAGCATGTAGCATCTTTTCAGATGAGAGCAGATCAACCATTTCAGCTTCTCCAGCACAGCTCTTACCCGTATGCGTATCTGAGACATACTCGTGTATCTGCATGTTGCCCTCCCCACACGTTTGGGCTGTGGCACGTGGCAGATGTGCTTTGCAAGGAGCCGATGTCTTCCAGAGTACTGGGAATTCCCACAGCTGCAATATGCTGTGGAACCATTTGAATTTTTAACAAAGTTCAGTGTGATCATGTTTTCGTCTTTTATGTTGACTTTCTAAAGATATTCCAATAGTTGGCATTTCCCTCAGGAATCTTTACTGAATCCGTGGATTTCAAGTTACTGTTAAAACATATTACAGGACACTTCATTTGTAAACAGTTACCTGTCCTAGAAAGGAGATTCTGAGAGGAATTCTTTTATCCTTATAATTTAATGTATCAAGTAATGAAAAATAATCTATGTAGTTCAAATTCAGCCATTAAAACAAGTTAAAGGGGTCAGTATACACAATAAATTTCCCTTTGCCAATTTACTCAGTTAATTTAGACATTGCCTTTTCACTTTAACTCATTAAAACTTTCTTGCCAAGTTTACTTATCTGTGTTAAGGGTACAATTAATATTAGAATTTTTAATTATCCACTTGGTTTTATCAGAGCCAAAGTGTTTCTTAAGTGAGAATATCAAAATAGAACCTATATTTTGTTAAGAAAGTGAAGCGCTGCAATTTCACTAATTTCTTAATAACACAAATATTTATGTATCTTTCTTCTTACTGTTTATGCATCAATGGTTGTATTGTGTTGTTTTATTTTATAACCTAAACATAATATACTACTGAAAGCTATATTTTGTACTACTTAATTCTGTACCACTCATTCTGATTTATGGCATCATTTTGTTTCCAGCTCACTCCTTATCTTCAAAAGGCTTGATCCAAAACTCATCAAATTCAGAGGAATAGATCCCAGTGGGCTTTGGATTAGTCTAGTAGGGTGAAATTGTGGACTTCACGAAGTTTGCGTTACATGCACAGATGTGCAGTAGTGAGATTACTTGATAGATTTCTAATTCAGCTTCTTCTATGTAGGAGCAAGTTCTTGAGAATCCTGGCCATGCACTTGAAATTTAAGAGACCATTTTAGTTGCATATATTCATCCATTTTCTTACTATGACATTTGAGAATACATTTATTTGCCAGTTTGATTTTATCACCATTATGGAGCACTCATGTTTCTAATTTCTCCTACAGGCTCTTGAATTGTTAATGTTAACTCCTACTGAACCCAACCTTGTTTTCTAACAGAGGGATACCATTCTGAACTTGTATTGATGCTGAGCTGTTAAACATACGTTCTTCAGGAACAACAGGTTTACAAGTCACAATAAAGTAGAGCTCTTCACAAAAGGATGGAAAAGCGTTAATGCAGAAGACGTCTGGTAAATAATATTACAATGCATTTATCTTGTTATTTCTTAGTTATAGATGTACGGAGTGATAGATATAGAATTATGAAATTGATCTAAGTTCTTCAGTGCAGCAGAAGCTGTTTTGTCATCTTCAGTGCTCTTGCTTTTCTTTTTCACCTGACATTGTTAAATTGGAACAACCTGGACATATCTTCCATTATATACCAGCTAGAACATTCCTGGGTTTGCCATTAACTTGATGATTCCTAGTATTCTGGCCGATTATGTATATAGACTGCTGCACACAAGATTCGTTTTATTAAATAAATACAGAAGGAGTGTGTTAATATGAAATGATTGTAACAGATACTACTAGATAATCATGTATGCTACAAGCTACCTTAAAATGCATTTTTGATATATAGCTGCGCTGCCTGATACATAGCTGTTATGCAGCTGATTAGCTGTGGTAAGAAATTACTCATTCCCCTGTATTAACTACACTGTTTAACTACACTGTTTCCACCAATCAGTATGAAGTATGCCAACTTTGTTTAGCCTTTGCACTTGTGCAATGATGAACAAGTAATGCATAAAACAAACCCTCCTACCTAATCAAACATTCCTCAGAGATTTGAAAACAGAAACAAAGGGTAAATCCATTCATAGATTATAATGGTAAAACAAAATAAAGTTTGACATATGTATATGGAAACTATGAACACATGATGTGAACATTTTTTTTTTAAACAACAACATGTTTGAATTATTAATAAATGCAGAAAATATGTTTTAACACAATATGGAACAATTGGAAGGATATATTTCTTTAGAATCACGAGGGTCAGGAAAGATGTCTATTGAATACAAACACTATACATTTTTTTCCCCTCTTGGTTTGCATTTTAGCCTTTTCAAATGTCTATCTCATCGTGAAACACTGCCATGGTTATAGTTGGGACAAGTTTCCCTTTTTCATCCTTGAGCCTGCAGTACAATCTTCATTCTCTGAGTATATAATAAATAAAGTTTGTTAACCTTCAGGGTGTGAAACCCATTTTTCTCTTCTTGTCCTAGGGTGTTTAGGTGTTGAGGACAGCTGACGAGGAATTCTTTAGGGAGGACGGTACTGCTATCCAGTAAAGGGCTTGCATTTAATTTTGCCATATATCCTGGTTGCCAGCTTTGATTTTAAGATCATTGATGGATCTCTTTATGGGTATATTTTTTCTTAGTCATCAAGAAAGCTCAAAATATTTGTTAAGAATGATTTTATTGGAGAGTAGTAAATATCGACAGAATGAGATACCAGAAAGTTGGGGGGTTTTTGTTTGGTTTTTTTGGTTTTTTTTACTTTTTTCCCTTTATCTTAAGATTTGAGCAAACACAGTGCTTGCAGATTTGACGGGGACTGTGATGACAGACCACTGTAGTCATTTTCACTGGTGACTGCACATTAGTTACGGGCCTCCATTCTGCCCTTCTCTACAATTCTTATTGACTTTAGTGGCTGCTATATGAACAGATAATGCACAGAATAATCATCAATGTAAATGCCGTATATAAATAAAATCCTAAATTGAAACCATGATAAGCAAGTCGAAGGAAAGACAACAGAGTCTTTAACATTGAGCCCTTACAGGAAACAATGCGCATGAACAACAATGCCAGCTTTAACTTTGAATTCCCAGTTGTGCGTTGGCTTGTACCCCAACTTTAACATTAATCAGAAGCTTTTCTGCATTTCATCTCCTCATTTACAAAAAAATCTTTGCTGAAAGGTTATATAAAACTCATTATTTACCTGAGTGACCAGAAAGGCTCGCAAAGTGCCATTCCAAGCTCTCGGGTGAATGCTTATTTATAGTTTTTTAATAGGCATTCGTTACCTGATGGATTGGAAAGATTCTTTTTGAACCAGTTCCCGTCTATTAGTTAAATACAGATTGATAACTTTTTCTTAAAAAGCTTATTATTAACCAGATAAGCTCATCACCTTTGGATTTCTAAAGTGGTGATTAGTTTTAGCTTCCAAGGGTTTATTCAAGATTTTCACTAGTGTAACCTAAATTTTGCCCAGTGGGCCATATTCTGGAAATGAATTACAGTAGTGCAATGCTTGCAGAACCCAGACTGCAGAAGTAACATCAGCCCATTTGCACAAAGACATACCTCAAACCTATGTTGCTGCTCATCTATTGGCTAGTCCAAGCACAGGGCATAGAGGAGGTAAGAGGGTGCAGCTCATTTCAAAATGCCTGTGAGCTTGGTTGGAAACACATTGTTAGGTATATTTTGATGCCTAAAAAGACATAACAAGTCCTATTCACACCTCTGCAATGTGCACAGTCTTTGAGCTTCACTGATTTTGCTTGGTGTATCATTCTTCTTTTGAGGATTTGCTTCTAGCTTAAATTGCACGGAAACAGAAAAAAACCCTGCATTTTTTACAAATGCAGTTTGGCAGTGTGGGCTAAGAAGCCCCGTGCAAACTACCTCTATGGGGACGGCAGGTTACCCCACGCAGTGGCTCCCATTCCTTGTGAACTGAGATCAGTCCCGTCTGAGCCATTTCTCCCTTGTTAGTGCTATAGGCAATGCTTCCCTGGCACGGCTCCAGCAAGCAGGCAGCTCCAGCTCCTCACCCACCTCTGCAGCTGTTAGCACATCTGTAGGATTTCAGAATGACATGTCCCGGCTAAAGAGGTGTAAAACAACATGGCCATACATGCTCATGCCTTGTGATCCTTGAGGGCTTTTCCAGTTTGTAACTTTTATCTTAAAATGACGCTCTTAAATAGCACCAGTTGAAGCTTAAGTCCAATGTACAGATGAAATGGAGTAAGAAGAAAAAAGACCCCTAAACTTGCAATGTTCCTGGAAAATGGGTAAGTTGTTTGAGTTCTCTGAGGCTTTCATAGAATTCCTATCAAACTAGAAAATTAAGAGCCTTGTTTTGCTTGGTTTTGTTATTGCTAATTTGTAGGGCATAAGAATACCTGAATTTTTGCTTTCATCCCTTTCACTTTCCACTTTTTCTTCCATCATTTAATTTTTAACTTGGAAGTTTCCATCCTGTTTACACTTTTTCTCCTTCATGGGGTAAATATACGTAGCTAGAAGGAGTGGAGAATGCTCAACGGAGAGAGCGGTCCTTTCTCATCTGTTTAGGTAGAGCAAGCTTTCAGCCAGTTGAAGACAACTCCTACACTTCTGTGTTACTTCCCCGTTGTTTCAGAGAGATGGGTTATCTTCAAATTCATCTGATTATGCATAGATTCTTTCCACAAAAACAAGACTCAAGTTCCTGATGTAAAATTAATTAGTATCTGGGAATAAAACTTTTTAGTTAGGTGAGAAAATTGCAAATAAATACCCAAAGCCTTAAAGCTTTTTGAGCTTAACAGAGAGAAAGGAAATTATAAAGGTCATAGTGCTGGCGTTCTTCGACATCACGATTGCTCTTGTAAAACTTTGGTGGAAGTGTCTATCTTAACCATTTCAAGTATTACCTTTTAAGAAACCAGTTTTGCCATTTGGTTAAGAAATCCTTAAAATTCTGTTTAAAATTATGTAAGCAGAAATAATTATACTCTTTGCTTCCCTCTGCTGGCTGTGCAGACAGAATTAATTGGCTTCATGTCGTGTGACCCTCTCATTCTAAGCTAGTATGTTGATTATAGCAGTCTTCATTTCAAGGATGGATAGAAATAGGTGGGGAAACAGCTATGAACAGAATTATGGAAGCAGAGGAAATTTTGAAAGAAACAACAAGTCTTTATTTCTGAGGTTTTAAGTTATTAGAAACATATTTGTTATTAAAGAAGGTCCCCTTAACCTCTCCTGAACTCATACTCTGGAGTGGTTTAGGTGAGGACAGGAGAGTCGTATGCAATTTCTTTGAAGAAAGGCCAGGTGCTGAGGTATAGCAACAATATTTTGGCAGGAAAATGGCAAATCAAATCCAACTGTCCAAGAGGGCTGGATATGAGCAGAGCTGAACAAATCTTTGTGTGTACACACATCATTCAGGTGCTTTGCATTACACAGAGAGCTCTCCACTTCATCAGTTTTCAGATGTTCTGCTCTGCACTGGTGTCATTCTGTATTGATGTATATTTTTCACATACATATCATAGCCAGCACAGTCCTTTGTCCTGTTCCCACAGCCTCTGCAGCTCTCCTGGGATGTTACTTAAATCACTTTCAAGTGTCCAGTCTCCTGTGAGGATGTGAGATAGTCCTCTCCACTTTATTAGCGGTCTCAGAAAGCAACACTGCAAGAGGACCTGTGGCGCAGTGTGGTGCACTGCCAGCGGGAGAGAGAGGTCCCCACGTTTGCCTGGCACCAGCCCTCTCCATGCCAGCAAGCCGAGGCTGGAGGAGACACCACGCCGCTTCTGGAGCCTCCCTAAGGGCAAAGCTGGGGGACAGAGCAGGCAGAGCAGTGCCTCCCTCCAGGAAATTATTTTTCATGCTCTCAGGCATTGGTTCTGGTAGATACTTTTGGTCCTGTGCCAGTGTACCTGGACACCCAGAGCGACCCTCTCAAGGGGCAGGTGCAGTGGTAGGGCTCATGGCCAAGTGGGCAAAACGAGAAAAAATAGAAGAGTGTGCTTTTTGTTAAAGCTAGTTAGGGGAAAAGAAAAAAAATGGAGACATAAGTATTATTTGGAAAGAATAAAAACAACTCTCAGAGGCAAAGCGACAACACTGAATCTCCATTCCAGCTTCTCTCTGGGTGTCCCTACCACACCATGCTCGCTTGGGCTACACTGAACCTCTTGCATCCCATGGCTCCAGTCCCAGCCACTCTCCCCTGCCCTCCCACCGCCAGTGCCTGGCTGGGGGACCCCTCTGTGGCTTGGTGTGCCCCGGCTTCCCTGGGCATGGCCGTGCTGGAGGCTGCGGAGAAGGGGAAGATGGAGGAAAGGCTGTGGGCAGCTATGGCTTGAACTGAATAGCTGATGTTTCTGGTAAGAATACAACAACCCCCTACGCCTAAATTGTGGCTTTTCAGACATGCATACAGCGGCAGTTAATAAGAGCTCTAGGAATATTATTATTTTTAAAAAGAGCCTCTTATATATCCCCCTGGGTGGTGTCCCTGGGGGTAGGTGGAAGGAGGAGGCGAGGGGCCTCAGGCACGCCATGCTGGCTGTGCCACCATCGTGCCCCTGTGGGCTGAGGGCAGGGCGCCGCATTTCGGCTCGGCGGGGCAAGGACGGCTGCGTTTTGAGGTGAAGCTGTGGGTGAGCTCTGCCCTGACCCCAAGTCTCTCAACCCTCTCCCTCCCTATGCAGCAGGGCCGTGGCAATGTTTCTTGGCTGCCGCAATCGTGAGGCACTGCTGCTGGGGACAGCTCTGGCGCTGGCACACCGTGGCCTGGCCCGGCCCGGCCCGGCCCGGCCTGTGGGGACAGCGCTGCCAAGATGGCAGGCCCAGAGGGCAGGCCTTGGCCGGGGGCCAGCCACCCCCTGGGCTTGCCTGGGGCGGGGAGGCTGCTGAGGTAAGGGGGGAGGCGCCATCTTTGAGGCCGCCTCACAGCGCAGCCTGTGCACTGGACCACTGAAGAGAGACGCCTTTGCTCGCTGAATTGTTTGGGGAAACCTCCCCAAAAGCGGTCATGGTCTGCCAGGGATCTCTGATCCTCAAGATCCTCCCAAAATATCCCGGACTTTCTTCAGCCTGCATCACCAAAATGATGGAGACAAGGTATTTCTGTCCAGACACTGGCACCTACTGAAGCAGCTCTACACGAGGCATTATAGTCCAACAAACAACAAATACGTTGCAGTGTTCATTGCTGTTGGCACCCACAAAGCGTGAGGTACTTACCACCAGGGAACAGCCCCGTGCCTCCGTGCAGAGCGCTCTGCTACAGGTAAGCGATGTGCCTTGCAGACGGGCCCAGGCAAAGACAGATGGTGAAGGTAGCACTGGTGTAATGGCCTTAATTACCGTAATGCAGGGTTTAAATTGTGAAACCACAGTTTAAAATGTAAGACATAAACATTTTCAGGACATCCCTAAAATTTAGCTGTTTACTTTAGGCGTTAATCTGCAAATTTTCTGATAGCACAATGGCTTAAACGTGGTGATGTCTGAGGTGATCGTGGAGGCAACCGGGAGGACAGCCCGTGTGCCGGGACGGAGGTGCAGGCAGGGCTGCATGGCACAGGCAGCATGGGGCAGCAGGCAGCGGGGAAGGCTGTGTGCAACCAGCAGAAGAAAGGGAGTACTGGGGTGGAACAGGGGATCCATCAAAGCAACTGGTGGGGAATATTGGTGTTCATCAATAAGGGCAAGCGGCCTGAGTGCTGGGGTGAGCCACGAGGTTACAATCATTAGAAGCCTAGGGTTTTCTGTGATCTTTGGGACCAGGATGGAAAGAAATGGGAGAAGTTTAAGGAAAGTAGTGAAAAGTGGTATATTGGTTAGATTAGTTGAGTAAGAAGAAATGCTTACCCAAAAAATTATTCCTGAGTCTTATCTCAGAGATAAGATCTCACCGTCTCTTTTAAATAGCTCCTGAAGAGCTCTGGCAGCCTGAGAACAGGTTATATGTGAATTTGCTCCAAGAGCTAGGTCAGTGTTAATGCACTTTAAAGTTGAAGTTCAGGTATTATTTTGGATATTTTTCCCAGCACTTTCTCATCTTGGTCAATCATCATTCCTAGTGATTACAGCTGGGGAAGTAGACCCGCTATACCAATCCCACATAAATTTAAATGTTAAAGTTTAAATCCTGGAGCAACAGTTGTCTCCTGTCTTCTATATTGTGCTTGTACTGAGACTTACTGCACCTTTCACTCTTGTTCTTCTGGAGGATGTCTGAGCCCCTGTCATGCTGAATGGGAGATGGTCACAGAAGGATGTCTTGCATGTCTTTATTCTGGAAGCAGAATTTGCTCGATTCCACTAGGTGGATCTATTGAGAACATTGTTCACTATTTAATGTAAAAAATGTCTTTTGCTTTGGGGGAAAAAAAAAAAGGAACCTTTCTTTTTTACCACTTTTCTCAGCTTCTTATGTTCTATAGGAACACAAAGGTGACCACTTTTGTCCAGAGAAAGCTCCAAAGCCACGTACCAGTCTGTCAGTCTCAATAATACTTTGAAGGACTTTTTCTCTTCATTCCAGTGTCGTCCTTGTTTTGCAAAGGAAAAGGGTCAGCGCTGTGAGAGGGAGGTGCACCTCCACGCTGGTCCCGCTTTAGATGCTGCTTCCATTGCACATCTTCCTGCTGTCCATTTTGTACTTTCTTTTGGATCCTTTCTTGGTGGCTGTGTTTTCATGAATTGTTGCAATGAGTTTGTCACAAAAAGTAGCCAACATAGACTCCTGGCCTTAGTATATGCTTTTAATTGACCCATGCAACTTGTTTGTGGTGTCAGGCTCAATGATAGTTGACTGCTATATTGAGGGTGCAGATTTAGCTCCCAAAAAACCCAATTTTTTTTACAAATTCTGATTACCACTGAATCCCTGTGATGATGGTACAGACAATCTTTGCTGATCAAATCTGTTCAGAGATACTTATTTTGGCCATGGCCCCTGGGAAATAGACAGCTTGTTCTCAAATGGGTTCTGCTTCTGGTCTGTTTTGAAAGCTGGGATCTCAGAGTCCTTTTTCCAGGAAGCTTTCTTACACAGTCTGTACGAGTGGGAAAACCTCCATCCACCTTGTCAGTTTGCTGGGGTTCTGCCCAGGAAACCCCCATGTCTGTAACAGGCGTTTTGGAAGGGGTTTCCCTTTTTCCTGTGAAAGTGTTTTATTTATGTCTTCTTGAACCAGCAACTTTCTTGCTGGATGACTTGTGTTTTCACTGGCTCAGACTGCCATGTAGATCGCACCACCTGTTCCAGAGTTTGCTGAAACATTTACTGTAAGTTTTCTGAAATTCCTTATTTAAAGTCCCTGCTATCAGATGATTCCTTTTATGTGCTTTTCCTTATCAATATTAAAGACCTGATGTTCTGCTCTTCCTCGGAAAAGAGACCCCCTCCTAAAGGCATTAAGCTTTCAATGGGCTTCTGCAGCCTTTGTTAAAAGAATGCCCAGTTGCTTATCACCTCTCTTTAGGAAGGAAATGCTGATCACACTTTTTAAGAACAAAGGCAGGATTATTCCTCAGTCCTTCCTCAGAAAGCAAACAACTTATAAATATTTAAATATATAAAGCTAACATTTCTCCCCCACCCATTGTGTAAATTACTGTATGACCACTTGCCTTCCGCTACTTTCGTGCGAAAAGCCTCATAAAATATCCCTCCCAACTGGGTCTTCGTTGGGCTGATCAAACTTGTGAGATTTGGGATTTTCTTCCCTCTTATTTACATCTGTCTGGAATGAGATCTTCCAAAAGGCTGTCGTTCTGCAAAGGTAGAAATCACGGGGAAACCTAATGTTGCCTGGCCAAAGAACTCAGCTCTCATTTCCTCTCATCCTACTTTTTCAGGTTTGACAAGTCTATAGCTGATGATAGCTTCCACTCCCTGAGAAGGTGCCCACTATGCTCTGAGACAGTGCGAGAACCTTGCAGAGTAAGGCAAACAACATACATCTCTTGTGCTCTTTCCCTCCCTCCTCTGTAGTGTTTTTGCCTAGTTTTAAAGAAGCAGTGTATTCCTACCTACTCATGGAGGAGGTACAGAAGGGAATAAAGTCAACCAAAGAAGTTGGAGAAGTAGCTGGGGACAGCTGAGAGGACATGAAGGCTTTGCAGAGAAAAGACCTTTCTCTGCATGCAAGAGGTGGAGAAAGGAACAGTGCTGAAAAGATGGGGAGGAATAGGAAGGAGTACTGGAGGGAACTACAAAAGTGCTGATGGTTTCTGGGAATATTATGAATTCTGAGAGAGTTTGGAGCAAAGTCTCCCTGAGCTCACATCTGAGGTCTTCTGAATCCCATCTAACCAGTATACATTGCTTAGGTGCTGGAGCCTGTCACTGAGTCAATAAAATTTGGAGGTCTCTTGTCTTTAGGAGTACTCAGCTCATGGACCTGCATTATCTCTTCACGGTCCATTTTGGGAAGGCTTGGCCATCCCAGCCCAAATAATTGTGTCTTTGAGGCCCTGGGGAAAAGAGTTTTGATCAGTCTTGTTAACAGCATCCTCCCCTGACAGCGCCATTGCCTGCCCGTAGTAGCCCGCTCTTCCAGATTTTGCAAAGTCCTTTGGCTGACATTTTCTTCCTGCAGAGTTGAGCTGGATGGTCACCTGGACCATCCAACTGACTATGAAAAAAAAAAAAAATTGACTGGACATTCACCAGTGGTGGACGACAGCTCTACCCTCAGCTTAGCGAGGGTTTAATACTTAATCTCAGCTTCCTGGGAGATGGTTCTTAATCTCTGTCCACTTGGAAGCTTCTGGAGGGAAATTCCTGTTCCCTCCAGAACAGAAAGGGGAGGAGAAATACTTTAATTTTTGCAAGGATCAGAGTCAAAGCCCTCATGCTCATGCTTCGTTTTCACTCCATTCGTTGTCATTAAATGAGCATCATGCACTTACGCCAGAAGAACAGGAAATCCCAGTTAGATGTCTAAAGCTCCTCTGCTGTCAGCTGCTGTTTCACCTATCTCTAGTCAATATTCTTATCTTTGTCTCAGGAAAAAGAACCATGGGGTTTTCCTGAGCTCTCATTCTTCTGTAACTCTTTGTGCGGTGCTCTGAAATCTCCCGTCCGCCAGTGATTCCAGGTGCTTGATTTGGCCCCTGCCTCTGAAACGCCATCGCCTCCTACGTGGTTTGTATTATGAAGCCCTAGGTCATGAAAATCATAAGGTGAAATCTGATAATTAAAAAAAAAGGTATAGCTCATTCTTTTATCAGACTGCTAATAATGTTCAGCCTTGACAGGGTTAAAAGGCAACATCCATTTCCCCATTATCTTGTTTAAAAAGTGCCTTTTTTAAAGTCCATATGGCGACTTCCTTTCGACCTGCTTTCCCATCCTCGTCTCTTTGTCAGGGCTGTCACTTATAAAGAATCACTTGACTTACAATAACAAGTTCAAAAGAAGACAGAATATAATCAGTTGATCCACGAAGAATTGAAATAAAGAACACCCCCACTGCTCCAGTTATCATTCCCATAGAGATAGTGATATTATTGATGTGATTGCTATGCTAATTTCTATAGAAAAAACTTGTATTTTGGAATTTGTTCAAAGAGAATTTCAGACACATCAAATTGGAAAATGCAGAGTGAATTCCTAAACTTTTTCGTATAGGCATGGGAATTTTTTTTTTTTTTTTAAAGATTGAATAGCTCTGAACAACTATTTATGAACTTCACTTCAAAAAAATCTATTGGAAAAAATCTCGCTAATTTTTCAGTTATTGTAGAAAGTTAATTTACTGCAGTTCCAGAAAAAAAAAAAAAAAAGTCCTATTTTACCTTTAGGGTTATTAGTATCAGCCCCATAACCTGCAGAAGTGGGATTGGACCACAGGATCCAGAAACAGAGGTTAGGGATTATAAAAGATGGGTACATTTAAGTCCAGTGTTTAGGAAGAGCTAATTAATCTATACCCCTTCCTCTGCAATTCCATAGTCCTCCTGGGAATTGCCACAAACATAAACTTTTTTTTGTTCTTGGACTCCTATTTTAACTAGAAGGTTTCAGCTTGTGATGTTATGCTTTTTATGTAGTAAACTGATTTAAAATGTATGCCAGTCATCTTCAGGGAACTCATTTCAGTCAAGATGAAACTAGTCTTACCTGAATCAATGTTTTAAGTGTCCCTGTGGCTCGGCATTTTGAATAATCAATCTGTCTCCATCGCTTCTTAATCATGCGCATCACAGTCTTTTTTATTTGTCAACCCTTTCGGATCCTGGCTTTTTGTTATTAACATGCCCCTAATGTCACATGCAAGCCTTTTCTTTAAAACAAGCTGCTCATTGGTGTATTTTGATACTTTTTATTATTACTAAATCTTTTTTCCCATAATTACACCACAATCATTATATAATCCCATAACAAAGAGTCTATTGAGGCACCATGCTTTTGTCAACTATGGGACACAGAATCCATAATTGCATTATTCAGCCTCCCCCCCCCCCTCGATTAGGCTTTTT
>WAAD01004934.1:267207-312207 GCA_013389945.1 Fregata magnificens
TGCCCGGCCGCCCGCGGCGGGAGCGCTCTGCGGGGCTGTGCATTCCCCCCCGCCGCCGCCCCCCCGCCCGTGCAGTTTAAAATAAATCCAACAGGGGCCGTGTTTGCTGAGCTGATTTGACCGGTTGATACAGATAGCAGCGGCGAGCCTCCCCGCTTATGTGGAAAAAGACTATTTTAAGTGTCATAATTAAGTTTAGAAGCCTTGTTTGGGCTCATTCACTGCTCGAAATAAAAAGGACTGGCTGCTTTTAGACCCTTTCTGAAGGGGTTGGCTAAGCGCCTCTGCACGTTCGCTTGGAGAAGAATGTTTTCTTTTCTAGTTTAATATTAGAAACTATATTTTTACTCGTTTAAACCGGATTTGATTATTCCTGTGGAGGTTTTTTTCTCTCCCTCCCTTCCCATCACTCAAATCTTTGTTCATTGTTCATTGACTGTGGAAGGCTGCTTAAATGTACGGAGAGAGGGGGGAGGCCCCCTTGCTGGTTTGATGTTGAAATAGTAAACCTGAATGAGGAGGGTGGCTGGAAAAGTGGACATTGCAGCTTTAATTAACTTCAAGATGCTTCAGCGAGGACCAGAGCGTAGTAGTGACGTTGCCTCATAAATCTGTCCAGTACAGTGCGTTGCATTGAACTATTACAGTATCACCGTCATATTGAATATTCACTACCTATCCGGGAGCAGATTTGCATAATTGGATCTTTTTTAAATGAAACTTGTTCGCAAAAAGCCAAACAAAACCAAAAAAACCAAAAGCCCAAGTGAAAACCGCGGCGATCTGCATGATTATAAAGGGTTCAAACATATCCGAAAAGTAAGTGACCTGCATAAGTACATCAATAGGTTAAGTGCAAATAAGATGAGAAGTGCTTCTGAAAGCTGTACATTCCCTATGTGGTCTCTTGGGTTATTTCTCAATAGCGGGATTTTTTTGTAGCCTCAGGGACTTTAGGTTTTCTGTCTGCTTTCATAACTTTTTCCCTCACAGTTTTTATGCAAGGTGAGGCTTTTGTACCGTGCCTGTGTACCTGTAGTGATATTTTTAAGGGAAATAGATTAACAGTTTGTAATTCGTGCTGTTTGAGTTGTATAATTACAGCTACTGTGGAAGGGAAATGTGTATTGCTGTTATGTTTCTGATCGTTGAATAGATCATCACTAAATACTTCAGAATATTCAAAGACTCTGTGTGTATGTGTTTGTTTACGCTTAAAAATCGACTTAGTTAACTAAGCTGTTACTTCTTATATCATAGAGACAACTAGTGTTTTAACGTGTATGTGTGTCCCCCATTTGACGGAGGATGAAGATGACTGAAGTAATTAAAAATGCCAGACATTTTTAGAGGGAATTTGTAGATTGTATGTAAAACCCATCCCCTCCTAACTGAGTGGCTGGCTTACAATATTGCAGTTTTGGATCGGGCAGGTTTAGAAGTATTTTGTAAAATCAGATGCTGGTGTTTCAGATGCTGCGAGGACAAAGTTGTGGAGTGAGGGCAGCTGAAAGCGTCGCCTCCTGGGGAAGGGGCGCAGCGGTCGGTGGGGCGAGCCGAGCAGAAGTGCAAAGTCTGTGTGCAGCCCAAGCCTTGCCCCGGCTCTCCCCCCTTGCCGAAGGCTGCTTTAGTTATGATGTCATTCTGATAGTGGAGAGCAAATGTCTCCTGATTCTACCATTAAACGCCTGGCTGATTTGCCTGATAGTGATAGCATTGACGTCCTGCTCCTTGACAAATGCAAGCCCTATGAGCCCTATGAATTAACTTTTTTCCCATAGATGAGAGCTAGCTAGCTTTACGACTCATGAATGTAGCAGCACTTCTTTGACAGATTACTTTGAACCTCCTCGTTTCTGCAACAAAACCCCTTCCCTAAATACCACTTCTGCTAGGCTGCTAGTAGACCCCTGTATGGTTTGGGCCTGATTTGCAGAGCTGCTGAGCACTCATCATTTCCACTGACTTCAGATGGAGTTGTGGGTGCTCAGCAGCTTTGAAAATCAGGCCCTGTGTTCAGTCAACAGCTGATGCATTTTTTTGGCTTGTTTGGGGTTTTTTTTGTTATTATTATTTTTTTTTAAGTTAGACAGCTAAAGTGGGCTCTATGATTTCTAGTCATTATAAAAATATTTGTAAATAGCTTGAGATGTTTGTCCTAGTCTGTTCTGTTTTTCCCTTTCTGCTATCCTTTTTTTTTTTTTTTAATTCATCCTCTAGTGGATGTGCTGTTAATCTTTTGAAGAAAAGAATCATAAACGAGTTGTTTAAAGTTTTCAGAATGTTGTAGAAAGAAAATGTCTCCAGTTTGGTAACAAGTGCTTAGAGAATCGATTGCTGTTTCAGAACGTGCACTAGAAGAGAGTCTTGGTACAGTTGCTAAACCCTGCAGTTGGGTGCACTTTCTCATGTCTGCTCTGTCTTCAGATTTTGCCTGTGACTTTGTGAATTTCTATCACTGCAGGTAAATAAGATTTAATATGATTTTTTTAAAGTGCCAGTGGCTTAAACTTTATTTTCATTTGCTGTTCAAACGATGACAATTAACAACTGCAGATGTAAGAAAGGTTAGTCTCTCTATTACATTTGCAGGGAATGTATCTGAAATATTTGCATGCTAAAGCTGTGTTTTGCAAATGAGTTCCTGAAGATAGAAGTTGCTATGATGGAAATACTGTATTAAAACACTTTTAATAAATTGACTACAACTTCATCAATTGTAAAGAAGAAAAAGGAATTGTTCTACGGGCTTTTTCGACTTCTGAACATATTTGAGCTCTAATGCTCGGCAAGTTGTCTGGCACTGTCTTCACTGTAGACTTTTATATAATGAAGAGGCTGATTGTCATATTTTTGTCCATGCTAGAGGCCAATAACCCAACCCATTCATTATCGGAAGAGAGTAGCCTGGAAGTTGCAACATCAGTACCACTGTTTTGCTTGCAGCAATGAAGACAGTGCTGAGATCAGAAATTGTGATCTTCAGTACAGAAAGCTGACACATTAGGTTGTTTATCCACCATGGGAGCCTTAGGTGACCAAAGAGATTTGCATTGGAACAGATGTAGAAAATCCACTAGTCCATTAAAATGGGCTGTGCTTATTCCCTGGGAAGCACAAGTTTCATCAAGTGTAGGAAAATCAGCAGAAGTCATTTTTCCAAATGTTGATTTTTGCTTAAAGTTGACTTTGAATTGCACAGGTGTTTTTAGAGTGCCTTGACAAAAAAAAAAAAAAAAAAAAAGGCATAAAAAAAAGCACGTGGATTTATATGAACTTTATAAAAATGAAAAAGCAAGCCATAAATAGAGTTATTTTTCTGGTTTGAATGAGGACAATTAAAGCTTTTTAGTATCTTCTGATTTAGTGTGTTTTAATAGGATTTGTAAGTAAATTTAAATTTTAGTCTCTGAATTTCTCTCAGATACCTGAATAGATGTATATTGGCTAATGCTAAATGCTTCAAAATGCTAAAAGCAGTACAATCTTGAAAAGCCATTTTTCTATCCTCTCATTCGCACCTTGCATTTTTTGCCTTATTCTTTACCCCATCTTTTTTGAGGCATTTTGTGTGTCTGTTTCAGAGGTGCAAGCAATTTGGATTCAGAGAAGGAGAACATAGATGAAAAAATAGAATACATATTCTTTCTTTTATAGAAACATGAATAAACTTATTTCTGGCAACTGTAGATGGAAATCCAAATTTCTCTAGTGAAGACACTCCGGGTGCAGATGTTCACAGAAGAGGAAAAAAGGATGAGCTACTGAAAGAAAACATGTAAAAATAAAATAATTCTGAGATGCTTAATTGGATGATCTTAGGGTTATTGTACGGATGTGCAGTTCTAGCTTCCAGTTGTGTGGCCGAATACGGAGCATGAACTTTTTATGACCAAGTCACTGATCAGAATCTGACCTTGGATAGAAGCAAGTGAAAATTGTAATGATCTAATGGATGTTTGTTGCTTAACGTGAAATAACTGAGTACTGTCTGTCTAAATCTGAGTGGATCACAGTAACTGCTGTGACATTTTCACTCCTTTTGGCAGGTTAAGCAAGGAAGCCAAGCACTGAGAGATTTTGAAGCATCTTTTCAGAGGTAGCAGAGATCCAGATCAGGAAAGAGTCATGGGAATAGGGTAGCAAGGGGGATTTGGGTTGCCTCTGCCCAACTGCACCAATGTTCTGACTAAACAGGCTCCCAGAGGGAGGATTCTTCCAGTATTCTGAATTTGGCACATTTCCCTTATATTTAAATTTGCTCTAATTTTCAGGTGCATCTTACTAGATAACCAGATGCATCAAAAAAGCAAAAGAATTATAGATGAGTAATTATAATTAGCCTAGTTGTCTGTGTTTTTTAAAAATTGTATGATGGGGCCTTGAAAGTATTTTGAAGTTGCTGTTTTTTAGAGGTCTTAATCTAAATACTCTGTGTGAGATTGTTTTCTAAAGAGATGGGTTCATCAGGTCAAGTTGAACTATATTAAAGACAAACAATTTTGTTATAATCTGACTGTCTTTTAAACACAGATGAAGAAAACAGAACTAAAATAGCCACAGCAGCCTCAGTATCTGATCTTTTCTCCATTGTGCATTGCAGTATTCAAGACTCATAGAACCAAAAGCAAAATTAGGTAATTCCTTACAAGTATTTGTCATGATGTGAAAAAAGCAGCACTGCCGATCATCGTAGGACATTAACAGAGAGTTCTGCAGGTAGCAGTGCCTGAAAATAACAATGATGGCTTCGATAGCACTCCCATAGCATGGGACAAGCAACAGAGCTAGCTTCTTCAAACCAGCTGCTCGGTTTTGATGCATTGGTGTTAAACTGTCCAGCTGTAGGCATCTTGGCCTTCCAGGGGGAGCGAGCGCTTGCCAGGAGGGTGGCAGTCGGTGAAGATCAGGGAGGGGTTATCCCAAGTGGGCTACCCACAGTGCCAGGGAAAGGCTACTTGGGAAAATTTGGCCCTGCCTCAGCTTTGCGAACAGGAGAAGCAAGAGAGGGGGAGGAAAAGGAGAGTATGAGCTGACTTTCAGCCCCATGGCCTGAGTAGGGGTGCAGGGGAGGTTGGCTGCAGGGGAGCTGCCTGCGGCCCCTGCTCTGCCTCGGGGCAGCCAGGGATGTCCCAGGGAGCCTTCCTTGCCATCAACCTCAAATGGGTCAGGGTATCATGGTGCAAAGGGATAAATGGTGGTCCTGGCTCTTCCTTTTATAATAAGCTTGTTTCAGCCTTAATGTGAATTTCATAATAGTTTCTTCTGTGTTGTTTTTTTTTAACAGTGATAAGCGCTGTTACAAACTTTTCCTCCTTTTTATGCCTTTGGGATATTCTGCTGCAGTCACTGTGATTCTTTGTGAGGAGGATGGGAGCCCTGTTGAGCTCATCGATGCTACAGAGGGGTTGCTATCAGGAACCACAGTCTACTTGGTCACAACAGGGCTATGTGGATTGCTTCCTCCGTAGTCCTGGCCCCTGCTGCTCTGGGTATTAGCCCTGGTAACCCACATGATAGCACTGTGCTAGGTTGCCAGGCTGGCCTTACATTTATTTTTCTAAACGATAGCATATTCTATTAATGTTGTTTTATTTCACTTTCATAAATTGGTCTCCCTAGATTTGTGCAGACATTGTTACCATCAATCTTGTCATTGGAATATCAATGGTAGATATAGATAGATATAGATAGGTCCCTTTAATATAAAATTTAGAAAAGCATGGGTAAATAGGAAACTCAGGCAGAATTACTTCATGCAAAGGGTAATAAACATGTGGAATAAATCGCCAGCAAGGAAAGGAACAATGATTTCGAGGGAAAACTAGGTTTGTTTCTTGAGAAAGAGCATGTGAGAGCTAGGATGAAGAAAACCAGGAGGTGTAAAGTCAGGTTTCTGTTAACAAAGGCTAACATGGTGGGCCTTGCTTTCCTACAAGGAATATCCTTATAGTTTCCTAACATTTCTTTTGATAGCTCCGCATGGATGGTTACATTTTATTTTCATGTGTGTTTGTTAACATTGGCTCTCTAGATCTACACATGTTTATTCTTCAGGGGTCCATAGAAATACTAAAACATAGGGCAGTGCAAAATTTTGGGTTTGATACCAGTTTTATTCGAGGGAGTGATGTGACAGTGAAACGTCGATTGAGCAAATTAGGGAGAAATCTTGCCTTCTCTGGCGTTAGTTTATACTTGACAGAAGAAGCAGAAACTGCCTTCTACTCCAGTGGCCAGGGATTTTTGATAGGTGTTTGCCCTGGTTCAACCATATAAGTGCTGGAACAGTTCTGAAAAAAACCCGCATGTAGACAAGCTCTCTTTGGGTTTGGGGTTTTTTTTTATTTCTCAAGGGTATGCATGAACGTTTTCATGGGTTTCAGTCCGTGTGATGACTTCTAAGTTTTTTTGAATGTCGAGGGTTGACTTGATGTTGGAAAGCCACACTAGTTTTGAAACTGCTGCTACAAGTAGCTTCTCATTGAACCTTTGTTTTGTTGGAATATATCCTACATTTTTGAGGAAGATGATGTGTCTCTCTTCTCAGAGGAAGGTGCATAAAGATTAGCAAAATTTTGGTTGATTTTGATGGGATTTCTAGGATCCAATTCTGCTCCTCTTATTTCAGTTGGAGTAGGACGGAGTCAGTAGGTGAAAGTTCCCTTCCATACCAGGTGAGTCTCATGTGATTCCTAATTTCACTACAAATACATTGTGTAACTAACTCCACTGTTTGTAAACTCAGTGCAAAGCCTGATGTTCTCAGAAACAGATCCTGATTATACTTTTTCTTGTTTCATTATTTCAAGTACAAAAAGAAATCCAACCTTTTGAGTTTAAAAAATGCAAAGGTTATAGGCTACACAAAATTGAAATGTATAATAAAATGAGTATTTATTACCTTTTTAAGGGATCTCTTCTTCATTGTTTCATTGAGGTTTTGCCATAGGAGTGTAATTCCTCTTAGGGCTAATAAAATAACTAGTAGAAGATAACCCAGCATCCTTATTAGTACCATTAGTACCAGCTAACAAAACTCTCCTGCTCTAACTACTCCCTTCTTTGGATTTTACCATAAAATTTCTTCTAACATAGCTCAGGTATTTTAAAATATTCTTGATTGTTTTAAAGAACAAATGTTCGAGCATCTTTCTTTTACTTGAATACACAAAGCTATATGCGTGCTATTAGGTAAATGAGCAGTAGGAAATCCACAACCACTTCTGGATTAGAATTTCAATCTATTGCTTGTTTTGGTAGTGTCTTTGGCATGCTAGGTGCTTTCCAAATATAGAAGTATAGTTTCTGGCCAGAACTAGCTGGAATTTTCTTCTTGCAGTTGAAAAATGCCAGTTCATTAGTTTGCATCAACATGCTGCATCTTCGAAGGATTTCTCAGGTCCACAATTGAATTTCTGCTCAAAATGAAAGAGTTGCATTTCTGCACTTCATTATGGACTGGTGATTATGAAATGCACCTGGGTCACTGGAGAGCTGGATTCAGATCGTTCCTCTCATACCTGATTTGAATCAGCTTCTTCAAATCAAGTTTCTCACATCCCAAGTGAGTGCTCTAATAACCATACTTTGGCTCTTCCAGGGTGGGTCTTTTTAAGTTCCTGCTTCAGGTTATTGCAATTTAAATAATCATTTAATTATTCAGTGGGTCAGAAGCAGACTGACTCTTGGCTTGGGCACTCAAGTGTGATGCGAAAGACTATGTCCAACTTGATTCTGTGGCAGAGTCCTGCGCCCCTGAGTATGATGTGGTGACAGCGTTCATGTTCTTAATGTTGTCTTGCTGGCTCTTCCTTTTGAAAAGTTGCAAAAGGTATCAGATTAGTCCTGGTGGGGAACAAGAGGCAATTCTGAAATCTTCAAAGTATTTGTGATATGGGGAAATTGTTCCTTACTCAGCTTTATATCTTTCTCATAAAGTTCATAATCCAATGATTATAAAAGTCAGTGGACGATAGGGCACATCTTGACTTCAATCCAAAGAATTTTCATCTCAGAATGGAGTTCTGTTGCCATTGTTTTGTTCAGTGGATTATATGTTTGAACAGAACTGATTAACTGATTCCTACATACCCCTGAGCACCAAGTGTCTGGCTGTAGGCGGTGCAACAGGTGCAGGGTTAGACCCTTCCACTGCAAGCACCTTGGACCTGTATACAGGGCAGAGCTTGTGGATGGAACTCTGTCCGGTAGTACCGTGAGGCAGAGAGAAATGCTGCGTAAATGCCAACAAATGCCTTAGAGATGCAAGGGATACTGCACTGTTAGCGCTCCTTCTCTCATGAAGAAACTCATGCGACATGTAGAAGACCTATGGAACTGGCAGGTTTCTCTGTCGGCCTTTCTTAAAAAGGAGAGGGAAAAAAAGGCCTTAATCTGTACAAGGGGGAGCTGCAAAGGGAGGAAACCCTTCTTTCCTTAGAGACAGAAATACTCATTTTGATAGCTTCTGTCTCCTCTGTCTTTCATTCTTAACTTCTCTGGCAGCACAACTCTGGCAGATCCCATGCTGTATTGGTTGGTTCCCCTTCTGGCTGCTCTGCAACAGTGATGGATGGGAGCCAAGGGAATAAATATAGCTCTGAGTTCCAGTAGTAACCCCCTGCCAGACTTCTACACAGAAACCTGGGAGGTCACAGGAGAGAGAGGGAATGGGTGATACAGAGTTTGGACAGGCTCAGATCTGACTCCTCCAGCAGAGAGAGTTTCTCTGGTCCCAGAGGAGGGGGAAAGGTGCTGCAGGAACCCACTGTTGCTTTCATTTCCATGCAGAACTGAAGGGATCTGTAGATATTTTTCAAAAGCGGTTACCATTGGCTGTGCAGTTTCCATGTGAGTTCATTAAATGTGAACATTTTTTATATATAAAAATAACTTCACCATTTTGTTATTTCCTTTTACGTATTTCACTCCGGTTGGAAAAATGAAATCAATCTAGTCAGCTTTTCATCAGTTTCTCTTTGGCTGTCATGCAGTTGCACAATGCTGCAGTGCTTGGCTAGCAAAAATGTTTACAACGAAAAATTGTTTTCAATGGGATTAAAAAAAGAATCATGGAAACATTTTTATTGGTCTTCAATTTTTGTGCAACTTTGATTTTTACAAGACCTAAACTACATCAATGGTGTTTCTCTAATTTGATCTTAAAAATTATACTGTGGTTTTTATATATACTTCTAAGGTATAGACTAGATACTACCCTCTGTCATAATAGTACAAAAAAATGCTAGCCAGAATATTTCTTAGGAGTGGGTTCAAAGTCCATGGAAATCCGTGAGCACCTTGTAGTTGACTTTCAAAGGTACGAGGTCAGACCCTTAACTTGTGTGTAAATACCTGTTGTAGTCGGGTTAAACCATCTTAATCATTTAGAACTGGTCTGAGTTGATCTCTGATCTAGCAATGCTGTGAGATTTCTTCCTACAGCTGAGGTGGATTTGGGGATGTGTCTGCAACCCCTATATACCCTTACTGTCACTGGCATCCATAGAAATTTTACACACGAAGAATGTATAAAATCAGATCCTTGGTAGGTTAACCATAGTAAAATCCTAGGAGTAAAATATTGGCTGATGGTTACCCTTTGCATGAAAACTCTTAAATTCTTTTTAAAAAGGTGTTTGTGGTGAGTGTTGAGTTAGTTTGGATTTTAATTTATTTTGCTTTACAGTGTAAGTGGCAAAGAGCTATTCTGGGGACGGCCCAAATTTGTGGCTATTGGCAGCTACTTTACGAATACACGGACTCAGGCAGTCTGAGGAGGCATTGCACCTCCCCAGGGGGCTTCTGCCACTAATAACAGAGGGGTCTTAGACAAACACCTAGAGCTTCCCTCCCTCTCCCGTTTCCCACACTGCTTGACTTTCTACCTTCATTCAGTGTTGCTCAGTGGCCACCACAATCCTATCATAGAGGTGAGAAATGGGGACCCTCGGGTACCCTTTGAAAAGGAAAGCTTTTCTCTTAGAGAATAATGAATTTCACGGGGCCCAAGCTTGCAGTTACTTTTTCAGTGCTGTTATGATCAACATTCACCACTGAGTCCACTAATTGAAGACCTTAATGAATGTTGTAAGGTCTGGGTCCATAGTTGTCAGTGATTCAGTATCTTGTTTTCAGGTGTGAGCTGGATGAGTCAAACTTGGCTTGCTTCTAGTTGAAGTCATCATCACACAAGCAAAAAAAAATACTGCTTTATAAATATGATTTCCCAGCCTCTCTGTCACCCGTGTTGATTGGCTTCTTCACTTGTCGGGGTACTAACTCATTGACTTCACACTATTAACCTTTTATTTACTGAATACAACTTTTGCAGCGAGTTCACATGCGCCATTAAGTTAGACATAACTTGCATTTGATGAGATAACTTCCGTTGTGGAAAGAAACAAATTATCATGCAGACTTTTCCTGTGACATTGGGAAAGGTATTGCAATTTATGATTTACATTTTTAATAAAACCAGCTGGATTTGAAAACTGTTTACACATGTATAGTCTGTAATGTAACACAGTTTTCATTGCTCTGTAGCTGATATGAACATCTAAAGTAGATTTGATGCCTCTGTAAAAACAGTCTGGCCAGTCCATATTCTTCATTTGTTCATGTACCTTTTTCAGAAGATATCAATGTTTTTAATCAGACAGGGACTATTTTTTTGGGTATGCTTTGCTTTGACGAGATTTTCTTTTGGGAGATTGGGCTTTTGAAGACGTGTTTCATATATTTGAGTCAAATAAAATATTACCTATCAGAGTGAAAGACCCTCTTTTTATGTTCCTCCTTTATAAATACAGATTTACAAATAAGTCCTCAGACAGTTTTTATTGTTGCTTGTTATTATGACACGTCATATATCTTTTACTAATTGTAGTTTTATTCTCAGTTTAATTATATTTATTCTGGAGCAAATGTTTTATGATTTAAAAAAATAATGGTACAATTTTATAGTTTCTGATTTGTTAATGAAAATAGATTTTTTTGTTGCCTTTTTTTTTTTTTAATGTGCCAATAATCTCTCCACCTTTCTTTCTGATGCTGGTGGTGGAGCTGAACAAAACAGAGCAAACCAAAGATAAGTTAAAGGAGAAGCACTGGCTTTCAGCACGCTTCCAGCTACATGTATATGTACCAGAGCAGGAGTCTGACTACAAAAAATTTTCTCAGGGTCTCTCTGTGGGTTGCCACAGTGCTAGGGAAACATGTTGTCAGGAGAAACAGGGCTGGCAGATAAAGCGAGGAGGAGTGTTGCACATGCCTTTTCAAGCTGGATTTGAAGATAACTTTTCCTCCTTTCATAATCTCCTCTTATTTGAAATAAGAAATTGGTTAAAAAATAAAGGAGGGGAGCCTCTTGAGCTCTTTCCATCCTCTGTTAGGATGCGTGTGTGTGTGTTTTGTACAGATCTGTTCAGAAAGCATTATCTGTGTAAAATGGAAGTTAGCCTTGTTAAATCGAATGTTCTGCTAGGCCTGGAAGCCATTTGTACCTTGTTCTGGGTCCTAGGTGTTTCTTGGCCACCTACTTGCAGAGTGTAGAATTTAGTCCCCTCCAGTTACTTCCATTTAGGATTTGCCCCCTGTTGAGGTCATTATTTAGTACTAGGACAGCTTTTATATGTTGAGTAGGGATCATTTATTTCTATAGAAATAAGAGGACTTAACAGCAGTGCACAATCAATATGCAAAACCCTACTAAGATAATTTGTATTTAAATGTGAACAACATTAATTCAAAACAATCTTCAGCCCTTATTTAGTCCAATCATTGCTGGACATCTAGGTGAAGAAGGCTCTTCTAACTTGTTCGTTTATTATCAACGATATTGACAACACTTAAACCCTTCGATTAGGTAACCCAGGTACCTATTATGCTATTAGGGCTTGCTGCTCTCCAGTTGAAGTTGAAGTCCATACTGAAACACCCATTGCCTGGGCACAGGTGTCCCATCCTTCTATAAGCAGGTGTATGCAGAGTTTGGCTAGGGCACAAGGAGAATGTAACTAATAATTACTGAATGATACTTTCCTATTTTATAGGATGCTTGCATGTCTGTCTTCTAACTGCATGATGTGAAGGTACCTATAGAAGGAATAAATATGCTTATCTTTGAGAAATTGTTATGACAAGAATAAGAAAACTTTAAAATGGTCTCATCTTTTTATTATGTTCAATACTTTCGCTTCTGTGGTTTACATGTTTAAATTTTCTAAGGAAGGCTGTACGTTAACAAAAGTTTCGGTAGCTTTTAGGGATTCTTTAGTGTTTGTGGGGAGGATTGTATATTCCTTCAGCTGTGAATAGTTTGTGGTTCTTTATCATTTGTTTTGTGAGCCCTCTTTCAGATTTTATAAACATGAAGTTCACATACATGTAAAGAATGTCAATTAAAGCTGTTCAGTGCAAAAGCTTCCTGGTGCAGCATTACGACTCCACCTCTGCTGCTTCAGGTGATCTTATACTGAGCATTTCTGTAGTAGCGTTTGATACTGAATTAGTGTGGAATCAGTGGCATTGAAACATGTGCTTAGTTGTTTTGCTAAAACTGGATGTCAGGTGTTAAAGCATGTACTTAAGTCTGCGCTGAATTGGGTCCTCTGAAGTTAGGAAAAGCCAAAGCACTGGAAAATTCTGGTCACAGTTCTGTTAGTTTAGAAGTTAGGTGTTACACTGTTTTGAAAACCTGCAGTGAGCCATATTACCTTTTTTTGTCCTTTTAAAATCTCTGTCACTCCCATCAATAATCCATATGGTTTCAAAAGTCATGTGTGGTCTCATAATTGTTTTTTAAATTGGCTGGTATAGTAGTTCTTTTAAAAACGTGGTTCAGAGGAAGACTTGCTTTGCATACTTTAGAATAGCTGTGGTCTTGAATTACATGTAGAAAAAAACGTATTAAATATAAATAAATACAGCGTTCATGTAAACATTAATGAAGCTCAGGTCACAGAACCTTGCTTCTTTGTGAAGAGCAGGAAAGCTCTTCTCGTTTTCTTGTTCTTTCCACCAAGCCTTGTCCGGCGCTGTTCCACCATCTCCTTTCCTTAGTAAAACTACTTCTGACACCCAAAGCGACAGGGCCATTCCCATCGCCCGTGACCAGTCTTGGTTCTGAAGCTAATGAAGCTGGGTCTCTGAAGCAGGTCCTGTGAGGGTAGCCTGGCTGGGCCCTTACCCGCTACAGGAGAGGAGGTGTGGAAGGCAGAGGACTTCTAAGGCGTTTTATACCACCACACACAGGTGACGAAGACAACGAATACGTGTAGCGAGTGGCCAGGACGTAGGCAGGAGCTTGAGTACTAGTGCTCACTCCCATGTTGGTGAGGTAGAACATCAGGGACATAAGGGGCTGTGAACCATGGAAGGTCCAGCGTGGAGGCCCAAGTGAGGAAGGGGAAGGTGGAGAAAGGACAGGAGAAAAGTCTTTTATTGTATCCCAGGAGAATGCTATCCTCTACGCATTCAGATCAGAGCAGTCCACAGCTGTATAAAATAGCTCTTACACTCTCACAGGTTGTTCTGAACTAATATTTGCTATTTTAATTTTCTTTGCAGACCTTGATATCAAAGTCACTGCACTTTCCCTTCTCATTGGAACTCCTGGTAAAATAAGAGATCTATACCAAATATTGAAGAATTAAGCCTAACAGAATGAAAAATTAACATGCTAAATATCCTAAGTAATAAACAAGGTGCCATGTCATTTTGCCCACCAAAGGCTAAGAGCTCTCTTTTGTGCAAAACCAGATTATGTGCTTCATCTCTCTAATGGCACTATTAGCAAATTCATATTGGAAGCCAGGACCTTATTTGTGATGCTGCTTCTCCTTTGGGGCTGATATTGAAGCCCAGGCACAGTATAAAACTTCAGGAAGAAGGCAAATATCAGATGGTTTTAGCCCAGGATTAGCAGTTAGGACTCTTGAGTGTCATCTGAACATTGATTATTTGTCAGATAATGCAATTACATTTAATGGAGGGCACTGCTCGGGAGTTACATAGTTTAACTAGCACGTTTGGTTTTTATGCACTATACCATGTTCGCAGTCACAGTGGAAACATGAGTGACATTTGACACTCGGTTGCGGTACTACTTTTCCAAAGCAGCTGCATATCACAACACTGACAAAACCCATAAAATGCCTGTTCTGCACTCCTTGCTACCAAGTCTTGTTTATGCTCTCCCTGAGAGGCAGAGGCTGCAGAAGAGAGTGGTGTTGGAGGATGGTGTCGCACGTTGTGTGCCTGTCAGTGAGCTGACACACTTGCTATTGACTGTGACATGTCACTTACATGAAACCATGCAGTGCTACTGCAGCTTGGGGCACAGCATAGGTTATGCAGCAAATTGCAGTCCGTTTTCATCTGTTTGACAGACCCACGAAGAGAAGCTAGAATCTGAGTGAGCCCCTAGATTTCAGGGTTTCTGCTCCCCCGTTAAAAGAAAGGAAGAAAAGAAACATGTGCCTAAGACAGTTTGAAATAAAACAGAGAAGAATCCTGTCCTTAGGTGAACCCTGATAATAACAGGGAGGACTAGACTATCTCCTTATGGAAGTGCATAAGGAGTGATTAAGTAAAATTCTTGCCTCTGTTTTCCCTATTGGCTTTATAGTCTAACAAGAAATCTTGGCTCTGTTCAATCATGGGGACTTTTACCATTGAGTTCACTGGAACCAAGATTTCGTCTTCAGAAAGGAGCAGAAGAATTGTCAGCTTTGGTCCCCCCGCCATGGACCATGTGCTGATTCGGGCTCCTCATTGACATAGCATCAGTCATTCCTGTGATATCCAAGAAAATCCTCCCTACTGAAAAAGCCTAAGGCTGGTAGACTGACATACTTTTTTCTTCAGTGGCACAACCTGGCACCTTCTTCCATGTGCCAGAATAATGCCTCTGAATTTCAGGTGATCAGGCAAGCCCTAGGACACCCTCCAACACTCTTCTAGGCAGCCCTGCTGTCAGTTCTGGTTTGGCCATACCTGGATTTGTGTAGACCCCCTCAGGTTGTCACCTGCAGACAGAACGGTTCCTGACTCTTCATGGTAGCAGTCTGAGATGCCATATTGACTAAATGCTCTGCTGTCACAGTGATAGCCATAATGTAAAAGCTCCATCACACAGAAATACAAATTTGATTAAAAATCTGAACTTGGTTTATTCATGACAAGGCAGTATTTGGCTCAGGCTTATTTTAGACTTTGAGTATCAAAGGGATAGCCTTGACTTCAGTGATACTGAAATCTCCTAAGCTGTATTTGCATGTTTCATCCTGGAAGGGGCTTCTGAGACTGTGACTCAGTTTCCACTACCAAGGGCTAAGGTCTTCCAAGAATGGCTGCCTTACATTGGGAATTTAAGCCCTTTATCTGAACTTTTCCTTTTCTTAAACAAACCAACCAACCCAAACCGCAAGGAGTTCAGTTAAGGCTGAGCTTCCAAAACTGTCCTAAGAATTTCAGTTGGAAATATACAGTGGTTCCAGTTGGTAACTGGGTTTGGAGTCTGAGCAATGGATGCCAGTTTGATTTGACTGCTAGTGATGGTACAACCAGAAGTAACGGATTTGAGTAGAAACCAGAAGGGACAGATGAAAGTCCTAACATAGCTCCTCTCCAGCATGCCTCAGAATCCCAGGCTTCTGCCTTGTCCTATCTGTAAGACTGGAAGAAATGTTTCCCATTTAACAGGAAATTAAACAGCACGGTCAAGTTAAAAAAAAATCTACAAAATATATTTGAGTATTTATGTGTGTAAGTTCTCAGAGAATTTTGGTAGTTACATGTACAGTTTTGAAATTCTGAGAAGGATGTCCAGCAGTGGCAAAGAGTGTGGATGAAAACTGCTGTGGTGCATGCAGATAATTCATATTTTCATAGGACTTGATAGTCAGCATGGGAGTAATCTCAGGCTTGGCTAATGAAAGTGGCTGCACCTGGTTGAGATTCTGCTGGAAGCTTTACTCTGTCAAAGATGCTTATGTCTGGATGCTTCCTACTTTATAAACCTCACCCCTTTCCTGTGCCCTTAGGCTTAGTTGTGGTGAAAAGCTGAAAAACTTGAGATCATCACTGTTTTGGCAAAAGCTGGCTGTGCGTAAATATGAATATCTCTGAAGGCTGCTCCTGCGTGCAAGCTTATTTGGTTATTTGAAAATGTTTTTGAATCTGATAGCTGAATCATTGCCTCGTACTTTGTAAGCTGTAGCTTAAGTTCTGTATATGTTTTATAGGTAATAGTATAGCTTTACATTTTTATTTTTAACCTCTGCCTGCATTCACCTGGTAGCTACCATAATGACAGATAAATTCAATGTGATTCCATAAAAGAAAGTTGTCCTTTTGTGAAAAGATTCTAAAATCACGTATTTCATCAGTGCAACCTGGTGGAGCACCATGCATACTGTGCAAATGAAAATGTGCTCTCCTCAGCTGTCAGTGCAGTATGCTGAAAAATGAGCATATGAAGCCAATTTGAGTGTTGAACCTTCTTTAATTCAACACGTCATTTGGTTTCAAAATAGTTAAGTAAATTGTATTAAATAATTGTAAACATTCCAAATAGTCATCCAAAACAAATTGTATTTTGCATAATTGTAACTTAGGAACTAAATATTGAAATATAAATCAAGGAAGAGTTTAAAAAAAAAAAAAGTTAAACAATGACAGTACACTTAAAGTTGCTCACATACTTATCCGTAGTAGATATTTGACAGAATTTTTGTGGATATTTAAGATGCCATGTAAAATTTCAGAACAGTGTAGGTTAAAAATACTTAATATATTTTTATTGCTACATCCTTTTGAATATTTATTTTCCGAAACTTGAAAGCTGCATGCAGTATGACTTTTGCAGTGCAAAAGGCTTTTCATTCTGTAAAGTGCCTAGAAATTCGTTATGTGATCAGTTATATAAATAGGCTTATTGTTTAGAAAGTGTCTGAAATGAAGTCTGTCCTTTAGCCATTTCTTTCTCTTATTAAATTTTTAAAGACGCATATTTCAAAACCAAACAAACCAATTCCAAAGGGGTCTAATTTTCTTCTGTTTCTCCCAAAATGTACAGTATGTTCTAACAATTTAGACTCCAGTTAGGCTAGTGGGGAGTCTTTCATTAGAAAGCACACTGTAGCAAAGCATGTATTTTTTTGTTAAGAAACAGTGAATGATATAATAATTGTAAAGGACATCTACAGTGTAACGACAGTTATGTGTTTTTCAAAGGAAAATGCAAACAATAGGTAGAAGAAAGTAAAATCAATAAAAGGACATTGTATGAATATATCTGGTCCATTAGTTACAGGGAAATCTATTCTGTTCAATCTGAAATCACATTCAGCTTATGAGGTGGATAAATAAAAACGTTAGGTCCCAGTTATGTAGTTCTTTCTCCTTTTGAGCTTAATGGCAACTTCGGATGAAATGGGACATCTGGATTAAAGCCCAAATTAATCATTGTGCAGCACAATTTTCATCACCCTCACTTCCAGATAGGTTATTTCCACCAAGTAAAATCATTAAAGACTGTTTTCATTGTACGCTTAGCTACGGTTCCTGTGTTGTAGGGGAAAAAAAAAAGTAATGAGTAGAGTATTCTTCAGTTGTGAAATGGGAGTGCATGTGCACCTGTTAAGTTTTGTACCTGAAAAAGTCTGCTGGAAGTTTGCTTATTTAACTTCAGTTCTTCTTTCCTTCCTCCTGCTAAAAATGTTGTGCGATTTGGACAGAAAGCTACTGTCAGAGATTGCGTGTCTGTTGTTCCCCCAAACCCTAAAATTTACAAGGGACAACTGATTTCCTCACTAGAATTCTGATCCCTGTGTGCCAATTGTTGGCTGATTAAGGTCAATGATAGCACTTATTCAGTACTTTTATTGACTTGGATCATGTGATAGAAGTGATTGATTTAAGCGTAGGATTGCTAATTTTCTATTGTAGCCGTTTCTTCTATAGAGCCAGGTTTTACATTACCGGGAGTTATTTATACTGTATTTAAAAGCAATTCATTTTTTCCCTTACAGGTAGTGGTGCCGTTGCGTACATTCAGAATTACATATTTCACTTGTGGGAGAGTGTTTTTGCCAATGTCAGATGTACCCTTTGTTTCCAGAGATCTTTGGATAGGCTGAGATTTCGAATAGCAGATAATAACATGCAGTGTGTATTATTGATGTTGTCTTAATTGTCTTATTGACAACTCACTTGCACTTGAAGAGGCATGCTAATATCAGACGTTTTATGAGATTGCATATATTTTCATGACTGGAAGCCATAGCTGCAAAATGATTTAAAAAGCGCACAACTATTACTCATTAAAACACGTAGAATTTTTAAAATGCATTTTTGGGTCCACACTCTGCATCATCACTGTGCGGTTTTGTTAATCCAGTCTCCCCACCCTTAATTTTCCTTTACTAGACCCTAATTAAGCTACGCATCGATATTGAGCGTGGAATTGGCTCCAAAGCAAAGTGCCATGCACCCCCACCATTACCTGAAAAAAATAGCTTATAGGAATAGAAGATCATAAGCCTGGAAGATACAGGAAGATGCTCATATAAAGGGAAAATACAAGCTATTTGCCTCTCCAGTGGAAGGAGGGGGTGTAGAAGAGACCACACATTACGTCTAGCTTAAAATGATAAAAAACTAGTTGTGAATATACTAATTGTGATACTTGTTTCTGGTTAAGTAGGTTCATTAAGATGTTGGAATAGTTTGGTTACTGTTGGTCTCTTCTAAAGACCTGTGAATTAACTTGTGACACTGTTAAAATTTAAAATCAATAAAAATAAAACTACAGTATGTATCAGCATGAACTGACAGATGTAGACAAGTGTTAAGGAAAATCTCTTGCTGAGAATGATTGTAGCCTGAAGTATTCTATATATGAATGATGCAAACATATTTTAGATTTCTCCTTTAGAAAACCTCCAGTTTGGACATATGGGCCTCTTCATGTGTCTGTCAGGGTGAAAGGACCAGTTGCTGACATTACTTCTGTCAACATTGTCTTCTGGGTGCTGGTTTTTCTGTTGTTCATAAGGACTCCATCGGGGACTGTTTGTTTCCAATCCTGTTTGAAACGTGAACCCCTGTGTTCCTGTATCGCTGTGAAACACGTAAAGGCAGAATTTAATGTAAACTCTGCACGTCCTTTCCACCCTTTCTTTTTCTGCTAATGTTATTGTGGTGGATTTGCTTGTGATATTCAAAGGAAGGAGATGTTCTTCAGGTTGACTTTCTCCTCCTAGTGTAATAACCTGTTATCTTGGAGAAACTTGGGTTTCTACCCAGGAGATGAATAATCCAGTTCTGTTCACCGATACCTTACCATTTTCCTTCAGTTTTTTTTTTTTTCCTGAGATACTGAAGTGATTGTGAAGGACCATGAACACATTCTGCAAAATACTTTTTAAAAATTGGCAATTATTTGTACCTGTCTTCCAGCTCCCTTCAGCCTGTTTTGCTTTGCTTTTGCAATTAAGCTTTGTCATGCATCTTGAGGCCAAAGAACTTGTAATTCGCTTTTCTAAATGGGCCTCTGTGATCAGGTGTTTTGTTAAGGATCTTAGCGACCTTCTAAATTTTTGCCACATTTATACCATTTCAATTTCACCTTAATAAATCAGGACAAGATCTGACTCCTGGTACTTCTGTAAGGCGGCAAATGAGGAAGTTTTATGTCATATGTAAAAATATAGCATTGAATTGTTTTTATATGCTGGGGTGCCCTTTTAGTTAAATAATCTAGATTTGTGGACAAATTCTATTTGGTAGAATGTCCCAACTGCTGCCAAAACACTGGTACCATCTGGCTCTAAAGCATCTGAATCCAAAGGTTTCAGCATTGATCTCTAGGTTCTTGTACCGCTTTTTCTTCCCTGTTTTTTTTTTTTTTTTTTTTTTTTTTTCCCCCAGAGGAAAAAGAGCTGTTGCTGGGGGGAAGAGGCAATGGCAAAGGGGCCCTATAAACCCTAGTTGCAGTTCTGGGTGCATAGCACCCACAGAAGTAGTTTCCAATAGGCAGTGGCGTTGAATAGCTCAGAAGTGACCTCTGCGTATCATTACCCTGCATTGCGAGTGTGTGGATTGGCCATATCTGAGGATCTTGTGCTTGATTTCTAAAATAGATCAAGTAGTGTGTGCCTGGAGCAAAAGGTGTCCATCTGTGAAGTATGAGCTTGAATGACCATAATATCAGGAAAAAAATGGATGACACCTGAAAATTGAATTTGTTGATAAAGCACTGGACAGAGCTTCGTTCCTGATTCTTTTCCTGACTTTCTACATGACCTTGGGAAATTCATTAGAAGGTGATTTTTACAGGTGCTGAACACCTCTTGCTACTAATGAGTCTTGTGGGTGCAGCGGGGGCACTTATCACCTCTGAAGATCAGGCAGTGCTTGCATCTCTGTCTGCGGAGTCGGTAAAAGGATTTTTACAACCTTTAAGAAACATTATATTTATTGATGAAAAGTATATAAATATGCCTTTGTTGTAATAATTTGCTTAGAAAAAATGAAGAGGACCCAGTATGGCTGAATGAGTGTAGATGGAGGAGTGTCTTGCCGTATATTTGCAGGGTGGTAACTTTGGCTGGCGTGGAAGGAATGCCCTTGCACTGGGCCAGTGGTCCATCTCATCCTTCTTCTGCCTGATGCTGGCAGCAAGAGGTGCTGGTTAGGGAGACCAAGTGAGCCCGGATGCTTTTGGTGGTCCATTTCCCTCATAATATCCTTGCACCCACAGTTATCGTAGGGATGTTGGAGGGTACATCCTAATCCTTGTAATATGCATCTATGGATCTTCTGGCTACAAATTTGTCCAGTCTGCAGTTTGTTTGTCTTCCCCCACCTCCTGTGGCAGCATGGTCCCAAGCTCACTGAAGTTTGTGAAAAGAAGTATTTTCCTTTTTCCTGTGGAGCTGCCGCTCTACCTCCTTCATCATTTTATTTGACCTTTTCGGTACCTCTAACTCTGCTACATTCTTTTGGAAAGATGAGACCAGAATGGCACACAATATTCTACATACGGGTGCACCAAGGCTTTCTGTTGTGGCAAAAGGATGCTATCCATCTTGTTCTCAGTACCCTTCTAAATGATGAGTAAGGCTCTGTTTACTTTCTTTGTATGTAACTGAACTGATGATTTCAGAGGACTGTCAATTCCAAGATCTCTTTTTGGCACTTACAGGCCATTTCCAAATTCAGTGTTGTTGTATGTGGCTGTTTAGATTGCTTTCCCCAGATGTTAAACCTTAACATTTTTCTGTGTTGATACTCATCTGCCACATTTTTGATCACTCACTCTGGCTGGGCCGAAGCACAGATCCCTCACCCCAATTTTACCCTCCAGCCATAGTCTTGTCTTTGAACAGACTGGCTCAGCCAGTGATCGCTCTCTAACCAAAGCAGTTTTTCTCGACCCTTTGGGAGGTTGTTTCAGTTTCAACCACATAGCTCACAAAATCCATGCAGCAGTTTCTTCTTTGATACTAACCCCCGGAGATTTGCAAATAGATTCTGCGCTTGACAGTTTTGCTCTTGAAAATACTCCTGGTCTCTGGTTAAATATCGCGATTGTGGAAAAGCTGGCAGCAAGTGGGCCTAGGCCTTTAGAGCAAGCTTGACTCTTTATATGTACAGATTAGCCATGGAAAACAACTTTCCATTTGGTTGTATTTCTAGAGAGATATACTTGAGGTTTCCCACGTGGACGGTTTGATGCAGGACTCCCCTGGTGAAATGCTTCAGCTGTTAAGCAAGAGGTCAGGTTTGAATTGCTGTAATAGTTTTTTCTTATCTAGTCTTAGAAAATACGCATTCAAACAGGAGTGAAACTTCATGGTATCTCCAAATGCCATAATCAGGTTGAGTGGTCTTTGCCTGTTTCCTTGTCTTTTAGGAGAACTCTGGTTCCCCATTAGCAACTATTTGATTGACAAGCAGTTGTACATTGAAGCCGTTGTTTCAGGTAAAGAGAGAGTTGCATTGTTGTCTGCATGGGACTGAAAAATCTCAGATGGAGACAGCTGCTGGGAAAATGGAGTCTGTAGGAAAGCATATTAGGCAGTCAGATAGGAACTGTTAAGCGTGATTTTTGCTCCAACAGTGAATTTCGATACTTCTCTATTTGAGTTGCTATGTGGTTAATGCTGTTCTTTAAAGTCTCTGGCCTATTGGCAAAAAAGCTCACTTGCAATATTCCCCGTGCTAGGAGATGGTGAGAGGGTAGAGTCAATACTACTTGCCAGGACCAGTGGAGCACAACATGCTCTAGTTACATCACCTTCTATTTGTGAATTGTTACCTTGGTTGACATGGATAAGAGAACTAGCACCCTCCAGCACTGAAACATTTAGTGCCTATAACTTGAGTAAAAAGACTAAGTGCTCTAGTTATAGCTATTACAGTTGCATCCTGGGAGCCAGTGAACAGTGGGTTAAGCTTGTGTACATCTAGGAGACCTTAAGGTGAGACCTTGTTTGTCCCTTTAAAACCATTTTCTGGTTTATTTGTGTTGCAGAAGTAGCTCAAAGGCATGAAAGTATAGGCCTGTCGTTTAAGGTAAAGCAGAGTTAAATGCTTACGATGTTCTGGTTGAAACTTCTCTGTTATTTGTAAGACCAGTCCGCAGGAGTCATTCACATTCCCTCCTGAAAGTGGACCACCTTCTCCAGTTCCATTCACCACTTTCCTTTCATTTTGCTCTAGTTAATGTTTGTTGAAATTTTAGATATTAAAAATTTTGAAGAAAACTGGTAAAAAGAATAGGTGAGATTTTCAAAATAGCTGTCAAATCAAGAGGTGTTTTAAGTGCTCCCTTTTTATGTTGTTTATCCACACATCCTCTTTCAAGATGTCCTTTGCTTCTCCAAATTAGGACATCTGGGCTAGTAGTTTCTTAAGAGTAAGACTCTGTTGGTGGAAGGGTCTCTCCTTACCTAAGTTGAACTGAAGTTGCAAGGCTTGTGTAGCATCCACCAAATCATCAGCAGTCCTCTGACATTGTCGCCAGTAGGGTCAGACCATTATGCAATAGGCAGTGTAAAGTACATTTAGAAGAGTGTTGATATTTAATTTTTCTGGTAGTGTCTTTGTTGTTATCTAAAGGAAAAGTCTGGCAACCAAATTCTTAAATCAGCTTGTCTGACACAGTGGGAACCAAGGATTTCGGTCCAAGAACTGCGCTTCATCACTTGATGGTTGAGAGAACTGATTGACTGGCTGATTTAAAGATAGCTTATCGTTGCAGCTCCTGCTGCCTTCTTGGTCTTTGGTAGCACTCCAGAGAGCTGACTTCATCCCCACATGGGGATGAAGGTCGAAAGCTGAAGAAAGTGGGAAATTTTAGAGCTCATGTATGGGGATGGAGCGGTGGCAAAGGGTGGGAAGATGGCAAGAGTTTCTCTGGAAGGTTAGGGAAGTAGAGTGCATGACGTTGTGGGGTAGCAGTATTTGGCTGGCACAGAGGTTGTTAGGTTCAGTTTCAGTTTGAGAAATAGAAGTTACCCACTCTGTTGAACATTCCTGCCATAATTAAAAGTGTCACGCTGTGACCTTTAGTATTCTGAGAAAAGGAAAAATTGTTACCTTAAGGAATTTCCCATACCTCGAACCAGAACAGAATTCATGGCTATGCTCTGGAATTATCTTGGTCCTTGGAGACGGAGAACCTCCTCAAAATTTACTGCTCTGGGAAGCTGCTTCTTTAGCAGCTTTAGTGGTTGTTTCTATGGTTAGACAAATTGGTGACCTTTTGGAGAGCATCGTGTTATCAAACAGGCCAATCAACTCTTTAGCAAATGTATAAGATTCATCTTCATTTAAGTATCTATGTGTAGAATGAAATTGAATGCGTGTCTAATACATAGATTTTGCATTGCATTTGCCAAAGAGGACATTTATTTGGTGCATCTGATTCTTGGAAAAATAATCCTCAGGGACATAGGACCTGATTTCCTGAGCACAGCTATTATTGCATTTTATAATGAAAAGTAAGTGCTTGGACCTTCCGGGAATCAAAATGTGGATGATTCAAAATTAGCCTCCAAAATTTTGAGCATTCTGATATGAACGGTTAAAGTATTAAAATTAAGACTATCCAGAATAGAAAGCAAAGGTCCCCAGTGTTAAAATGCACACATACGCACGACATGCACACACACACAATTAATATAATGGATTAAAATTCAGCTCTGATAAAACTGGAAAATACGCACTGTAGAAGGTAGGGTAGCATGTCTTCAAAGGTTGGTTAGTGCTTAAGGTGACAGAGAAGATTAATGCACAAGAATGACAGTTGTTCCTGAGAGAGTCATCAGATGCAACTGTGAAAAGTCTCCTTTCCTTGAATCCCACTTAAGTTAGGAAAGTTGTTATAAATGTTTGATAGAACAAGATAGACAATTGCCCCAGGTAGGTCTGAGGTTTGACCTCTGCAACAAATGGTTCCAAGAAGCCATTTTCCACAGTGCCTGTTCGATTTAATTCCTTTGCAGAGTGACACCGGAATGGCTAAATCTCCAATTCCTTTGTCTTGCTCCCTTGGTAGATCTAGGGAGATAGGAATGCAGGACACAACATCACGATGTACAAAGTTTGTATCAAATAAAAGGATTCAATTTTCTGCCAAGTTGGGGTTTAACCTCTCCTAGATCCTGCGTTGTGCATAATTAATGTATTTTCAATATCTTTCAGCATTTGACTTTCAGAATTCTCTCCCAGAATTAATCTTAAAGATGTTTCAGTATTCTGCCTTCAGGAAGACAACTTGCTTTTAGCTCATGCCATAATTTTTGGTTTCAGTTTTTGGATGTCATGTATCACTCTGATTAAATGCCTCTTTCTTGCAGAAGGCTATTCTCATAGGAAAAAAATCAAGCTATTATCTAACAAATGTGTAGCAGTTAGTGCTAGCATGGGCTAGCAATCTCGTCCATTTTGTTGCGTGTGAACAAAATCTCTTGCCTGCTTTATATCATCAAAGAGCTTGTCCAGATTTGGCGGTTTTAGGTTGGGTAACATTATGATGGACGAGTTGACAGTTCATTAAACCAAAGATTTTTTCCATCCACAATAGTCTGTCTTCTGTGTATTTACTATTATTAAAGTCTGCACAATAGCATCTGTAAATAAGACATGCCTTTCCTCTCCACTAGCGTCGACGACTGATGGTGGATGCCTACTAACAGAAATAAAGCTAGAGTCCTGCTGAGCTAACTTTTAATTCAACAACACAGTGTGTATAAGTACACTAGTGCCATTGTGAAAGAATGGCTTTCTTCCATTAAAGCAATATTACTGTCCCTGATACTCTTGCCTGTCAAATATACTAAGATACAAAACATTTTTGTTTATCTTCGTAGCAATTCAGGAACCAACTGGTAGTAAGTACTAGGTATGACCTGTGCAGTTTTACATGCAGTAGCTAGCTTCCTAGCTTGTTGAGCCACTGTGATGTTTGGGATGTACATTCTTTGAAGATTACTTCTAAAGAAAGGCATCCGAATCCTTAATTCGAGATTCTGTCTATTCCTGTGGTGTTTACATTCCAGTATGGCAGAAGATCACTGAAAAAAGAAAAGATGAAAATGCACTTAAAAAAGGGTTTCTCAAAACAGGTCTCCTTCAAAGCATCACAGTCCTCCACCTCCTCCCCTCTTGTAAAGACTGGGATTAATGTTTTGTGCAGGAAAGAATATACATTAGTAGGCAATTTAGCAGTTTGCCACAGTGCTATTAGTTAGAGAGCCATCCGCGATGAAGTACTGGGCAGCGCGTTAGAGAGAGCCTCTTCCACTACTGGAGCTATGTCGTTTTATATTAACACAGCTGCAAAGTTACTTGCTTCTGTTTTTCTGTGTGTTATCTTGGTGCTATTGTTTTTACTTGCTACTTAAAAACTACAGCCTCATCATCTTCCAGAGTGCTTGCTTGCTTTTTTTTTTTTTCAGTTTCAACTGTATAATAAAAGGATCAAATATTTAAAATTGCTCGCATGTTACTTTATTAAATGCATTTGTACGAGAATGGGAATAGTTACTGTGTGGCTTTCTTGTAGCATTGAATCTTCCAATTGTTTAGTTTTGAATTCACTCTACTTAAAATATGCAGCATTTTTTTTTTTCTTATTTTGTGTGAATATGGCGTTCATTAAAGGGACTAATAACAAAGGCTAAAGCTTGGCACTGTGTGGCTGTTATGCAAGCTTTCCCACACGCAGTTCTGCCAGTACCCCTCAATTCTGACCTGCAATAATACCCTTGCTATTCTAGTCCTGGGCCTTGCCTGAACAGCGGCTGCAAACTGTGTCAAATCATGTGTGTGTGATTTTTGTGATATAGACAAATGAGATATTTAAACTCGTTTTTACTTCTGACCTTACAGTAAGTCATAGGTGTTTTTATAAACAATTTGAGCAAGTAATTTCTTAATAAACCAGGGGCAATGGCTGTAACAGTAGCAGTAACAAGAAACTGATGAACAATTTCAAGATATACCAAAATCCTATGTTTGTATGGGAAGGTAATGATTTAGAAAATCTGTATGCTGATTCAATTATTGTTAACTTTAAGAAATCTTGAACATACCTCTGGTGTGAATGGGATTCTCTGTCTTTATATTTAGAGGATGCAGAAGGATGGATTTTTTTTTTCCGGATTATAATTTATCTTAATAAAGATGGCATCAGACACTCAGCCATCATTGTGGTATAGCAGCAGGAGTGAAAGGATCCCTTCCTTGAAAGGATTTGTGCCCCTAGAATGGGAAGGGGGTTTTTTAAGGGATGTTAATAATTTAAGGTAACTTTAGTAACTATTTGGTGAATGATCAGCAACATGTGGTATGTAAACTCTGGTGGAGAGCGGCGCTTTAAATGCAGACAATGCAAATAAGCATTCCAGCTAGCAAAAGAGATTCACCTACACATATGCAAATACTAAATCCCGGTAAAACATTAATTTTAAGATTAAAAATAGCCTTTCCGCTACCCAAGCACCTATGTAACGCCGCTTCTGTCCTTTAAAAAACAGTTTTATGAAGGAGCAGTTGAACCAAAATTGAAAAAAGGGGGCATGTAGCCTTTCAGGCTACGATGATTAGTATTAAGATGAGTTGCACTTTAGCTAGGCTGAAACTTGTTCGTAACAGAATGTTAAATACTTACTGAAAAGAAAGATTATGTCTATCTAGTTACACCATTCCTTGATATATGCACCATGTCAGAGTGCCATTGTCTCCTGGGTAAAGACTGAGAGTTCAAATACCCACTATCTCTCCCCTGGTGCTCCAAATGCTCTGCTTTGAAGTTTTTATAATCCATCTGTCATCTTCTAGCAGGGAGGGCACATGTTCTGTACCACTCAATTATAGAATTCTCTTTTGCCAGCTACAATGAGACAGGAAAGAATGTTATGGGTGGTTGAGAGAAACTGTCAGATATACTAAATTCCTGGGATTCATATGGATGATGTTATTCCAGTGTAGGAACACAGCATGTGTTATTGTTGAAATGTATTAAGGATACATCTTGCATTGTACCGTTTAAGCATTTTGATATTTGCATAGTTTTGTTAATATTTGATTTTTATTTAAAAAACGGAAGCAGCCAAACAGGCTGAGGTTTGATCATTTCATTTGTTTCAGGCAGCAAGAAGTGACCAAATATGCATATATTTTGGAATATCAAAAATTATCATGGTTTCTGTTACAACAGTGAAATTGAAGAATTGTATTGTTTTTGTGGAGGAGCTGTGGAACAGTGGAAGTGTTTATAGACCGGTAATATTTGCCATACCAATTGTTTGTATTATGATATGAACTGAAGGCCTGAAAATTATATGTGCTACCATCTGGTGAAAACAGAAGTAGCATTTCATTATGTGGTGCGTATAAACAATAGAAGCAGTGTATTCTGAAAGTATAGTTAATATTTGGCTTAAAGAGATCTACCTTATAGGGACCTAGCTTGTTTGATAGCACGCTGGCTTTTCATGTACTTAGTCCCTGGGGTGATTTAATTTGTTGTCTTACGTGAAATGAGTTTGATGATCTCAGCTAAGTCTCTAGTGGATATTAATTCCTGGTATAAGACATCCCACATAGTTTTGCAGAGGCTGGCATAATTTTAAAATTGTATGTTTTGCTCAGAATAGGGTCAGTATGTGTTGTAAGAATTTATTGGAAGACATAGTTTTTCAGGGCAGCCTTAAGGTACCAGTACCTGCAAATGTTGTTTTTTACATAAAGGCATAGTCTGGCATGAGTCAACCAGCCACCCGCAAATTCAATTTTAAACATGGACCTTTATGGGATCCCTTTAAAGCTCCTGAAGTGGACAAGATGGTACAGACCCCTTCGTAAGCTGAAATCTAACTCCCTCAAACATGTTCTGAGCAGTCAGCAAGACAACCTCTTGCTCAGACCGTATCTGCGGTATAAATATGTCCTCCTTTTCCAAACAAACAGGAATCCTGCCATTTCTGGAACCTGGCAACTACTTTCAAATAAAACTTACTATTGTGGCTTGCTCTTTTGCAGCCTGTTGCCTGTCTGTCGGGTCCACTGTGTTGAAGCGAGGGCTGGGGGCAGTGGAAGGGAGATGTCCCTTTCAGGTTTAAGGAGGTAAAGGGATTGTCCTGTGGCTGAATTCTGGTAATCTGATCCCCAAATGTGTTTGGGCTAGGAACAGAAGACAATATCTGTGTTTATCTGATCTGGGTTGGTTACAGTGAAAATGGAAATAACTCTTAAAAAGCTCCAATGGAGAAATTGAATAAATTGGAGAAAGTATGATCCAAGATAACATGGTCCTTCCCCTTCACCATGTGGGACCAGGACACTAGTCAGAAGCAGTTTGGAAGGCATTGACTTGATTGCTGCACCTCATTTGGATCCACTTGGAGCTGGCTAGTGTTAGTGTCTTATTCTCTTCCACCAGCTGTTATCACCAGCTTCCTGATGCCGTAGGCAAATGGGAAATTTTTAGGATTAGACTCTCCTTGGCCACTGTTTTCTTTAGTAGATCTGCCCACAGGTGTCCCAAGGGGAGGTGCTCATGAAGCACCCCTGAAAATAGGGGTGTGAAGTGCAGCACTTGGTGACAGAGCTGTATTTTTAAAGGTGAAAACGTTCCATAATGAGGTTTTTGCACAAAGATGGCCTGTGTTGAATTACCTGCTGCATGGGCTACTGTGGTGAAGCTCTCTTGACTCGTGCTCACGTGGCTTGCTCTGACCATAGGTGGGAACTACCCATGTCCACCGGCTGATCTGCAGTTTCCAAAGCCTTTTAGCTCTAAAATTGCCAGACTATTATTAATTTTTTTGTTGGATCTTCTAGTCTTTACTCGTCTATTACTCCCATTAGCCTTGAGTTGGTTGAAACTTAACTCTGATTTTGTTCATAGTGCTGAGACTGGACACCCAGAGCTAGGAGATGGAAGCTCACTTCTGTTTTTAATCGTATCTCTTAGAAGGCACCAGATATTTTCTCACTGTATTTATACAGCAGCCAATGCAAGTTTTGAAAAACATTTCCACTAACTGCAGATTCGTTTTTATATATGCTTTACCTTTAGTATGTTTTTCTAACCTATATATCGACAAGGAAATATTCCACTAATCCCATACTGCGATGTTTATTCACATGTAGAAGCATTTTTTTTTAATTCAAAGTATAGTTTTTAATGTTTTGCTTGCTCTGTTATTTGTTCTTTTCTTCCCTTTACCTCGCTCTTCTTGCTTATTTTTCATTATTTCTCTTTAGCAGCTTTTTTTTTTTTTTTAATTTCTTTCTCTTTCTTCTTACTTTCTCCTTCTCTCTATCTTACAGGTATACACTAACAGTAGAAGCCCCAGTTGGAAGATTATCAGTGAAGAACAGAGTTTTTAGGTCCTAGCAGAAACTTCATCACACTGAAAAAAAGTGAAGATTGCAGTTTGTAGGACCTAGTGAAACCTTGAGAGTGTGAAAAGTATTTGCATTTACTCTCTAACTTTCACTGGGTCTCCTAATCTGCACTCTGAGGGCTTCCACTGTGTTTTAAGCCTGCTGTATCACAATTTTGTGTAAATGGCAATAAATGAAAGTAGCCACGCAGTTTTTGATAGTTGGTATGTTACGATGTCAGCGAATCTTGAATTACTATTTTGACGTAAATATTTCATATAAATTTGTACTTACTTAATCCTAGTTGTGTAGAAACAAACAAACAACAACAAAAACCCAACACAACAAAAACCAAAACACCGTCCCCAAGATTTTTTTTAATACATATATTAAACTATGATAGTAATGATACTCTTTACCAGTACTGAGGCAAATGTAAAAATACTTATTCACTGGAATTTTCTGGATATAGCTATCTTAATCAACAGTGCAAAATTCTCTCTGCCCAAGCAATTAATATTTTTGATGGGCAAGTAAAATATGTGGTTTTCTTGCAGTTTATACATCCTCCTCATGGTAAATAATGCCAAATAGATTTAGTATCTGGACAGATAAATTCTTCATTATCATTTGGAAGCCTGATTTAAAATATATTACTTTGAGAAATACAACATTGAGATTTTAACCAGCTGTATTGTGCTACAGCTTATTGTTCTGTTGCAGGGATAATGCATTAATGTTTATTGAGTTCTTTATAAATTTATATGTGTTATATATAGTCATTGTTTCCTTTGTGATCTTCTGTTTTATTAAGCTGGAAATTTTTAAAGATGTGAATTTTAAGACGACTGGTCATTAGGTAATATGTTGCAGTTTGGGATTTTTTTTTTTTTTTTTAAGCTTAACGTTTTTTACTGTCCTTTCTGTATTTTCCCATGAGATTAAGGTCGTATTTTTTACGCATGTTGAAAAATATTCACTTATCAGTATGGGTGCAACTGTAAACAAGTGATAAAGTGACAACATTTACAACAGCAAAACTGACAGCATTTGCTTTAATTTTCTGCCATTTTTGTAATTATATCAATCAAGACCAAAACTAAAATGATATTTTAGCATGCTGTAAGAAATGAGGAATTCAGATCTTAAAAGACCATTACAATTAGCTTTGAAACATTCACCATTTTAACATAATTGTTTCATATAGCTTATACGTCTTCATTTACAGGCAAATATTCTGTTGATCTTTTATAAACAAAGTAGCACCCATCTGCTTCTTGAGACACTCCTGGCGCCTATTCATTGCAAAAATAATACATGTCCTAATGACTTCCACATATTTTGAAATCTCCCTTTTGAAATTGGTCTTGGCAGATTATTTGCAGGTACTTGAGTTGCATCTGTTTGCAATTTTGCAAATGCGGAAGACTTTAATGTTGAGCACTGCAAGAGGGCTATTTTAATCCTCAGATAACATAGGCTGTCATCAAAAGCCACATTTATCTTTTCGAAGGTGGGGCAAATGTTTAATGTTAAAAGACAGTAAAAGGTCAAGGTCAAGGCTGAGGTCTGAATATTTTCCTTTCATAAAATTGTGTCTTTTGTCATTTACTTCTTGCATTTCTTTCATTTAAGTTTCAGCTTAGCTTCCCATTGCCAAGAGGATGTTTTGCTGATAAAAATGAAAGATCAGGAAGAGAGTAAATCTGAAATAATTGTGAACTTCGGTCTGTTGTACTTATTATTACCATGTGGTTAGCAGCTGACCAACTTAAGCCGTTTTTATTTACACTACAAAACTGAGCAGCATTGTCCTAGGAAAGTACAACTTTTCTTTTATTCAATCACTAGACTATGTTAAAATGGAGTTAAGGGTCTCCCTTCATCTCACAGAAGCAAGGAGGTAAGGTTGAAATGACATCCTTAATGTACCTCATCGGGCCTTGTTATTGCAGCACATATGGTACACTATGAAGGATTACCAATTGTTAGAGGACCCCTGCAAGAGTTGGGCACGGTGGGGGTGAGTTAAGGATGACGTTTCAGCTTTAATTCCTCTCTTGTTTTCCCTATTACCATTTGACTGTTAACATTTCTGTCTTTTTTTTTTTTTGTTTGAGACTAAATTTTGTCTCTTGAAGGTTAAAATGTCCCTTTTCCTGCATCAAAAGGATCAGTATTTTAATACAGAGGGAATCAGAGACCAAAAGCTTTTAGAAATGGCTATTTCTAGGCAGCTACTTTCTGTTCATGTTGTTGTGCAGTGAGAATAGCTGGAAACCCGAAAACGTGCCAAGGTTTTAAACACCATGAGGTTTAGTATGAAAGAGGACTGAATGAATTGTTTGGTGCAATACACGTTATTTTCATGTTTCCTGATTAGCTCTGTGGCTATAAGAGGAGCGTGCGCTTACCTGCGAACTTTCACTCAAGTACCTTAAAGTTTGCTGCACTTACAAAGTTTAACAAAATGGCTGCGGGATAGTTGTTTAAGAAGGTTTCCGACTTAGCAGCAGCCACCTCTAAGGTGAAACAATGAAGCTATTTTTACAGCTTGTAGCAGTACAGGACAGGAATAAATACATCAACCAGATAAAATTGCTCTGAGAACTGAGGTGGTGGGATGGTAGTATTTAAGATAGCATTTGACCAGGGGTTACAACTTCAAAAGTGTCTCAGGGAGCTACATGCCTGTGGCTTACATCTTCTGAAGTGTGCAGCCTTTTGGGTTTTTAGGTGCTTGATCTCCATTTTAGTGGGGTTTGGGTGCCTGAATAAGGGTCAAGGGCTTACATGCCTTTAGGCTTCTGGCCCTGGGTTCCATTTTCAAAAGGACATTATGCACATCTCTAAAAATGTTTCCCAGGGTGATAAATTTAATATAATCAGAGTGATATGCACTACTGTCAGATGTTTACTATGGCCAACAGGAATTTTGTTTTTCAGTCTTAAATGAAAATTCAGCTTATAGATCAGCCTGGTTTCTCTCTATTATCTTGGCACACTGATTCGGTGCTGTCTTATAGGATGTAGTGCCACCTCCTCTGTCAGCATGCTGCCTCCTCATTATCATTTAATTATTTATTGTTTCTATTGCAGAACACTTGGGCCTACTCAGTGAACAGCTGTCTACGCTAGGGTGGAGCTGAGTATTTGGGGAATGAGTAAGTAGAAGTAGTTGCAGTAGCAGTCAGGATGGAGAAGTTGAAGAATCTTTGCTGCTTAGAAAGAAGAGGTTGTTTATCTATGGTACAGGAAAAAGCGGCAGGTTTGGGAGTTATTTGTAATTTTTGAGACAGAGAATAAGGAGCAACACTGAAGGTGGCAAGGAAATGGCATTGCCATTTAACAGTGATAAAGAAAGTAGGTAATGGCAGGAGGTTGAAAGGAAAGTTCAGTTTTATCCATTCAAGTTGAAATTGGCAGCAACATAATTAGAAGAGGGGTCTCAGGTGGAGGCAGATGTGCAAGGCTCAGATAGGAGGCAGGTGTAGGAGGTAGATGTGGGTGTCATTGACATAAACTTGGAAGAAGACGTGAGCAAAAAAAAGAGATCACCTAGGCAGAGAGGAGTGAAGGAGAGAAGGGTAAAACATAGTTGTGTGGGACTCCACAGAAAATTAGAGGTGGTAGAAGAGTGTTGTAGCAAATACGATACTTCTAGGAACAACTTAGTGACAAGAACTGTAAAAAAGATAGATTCTTGGAGCAATTAAGTGATCCTGGCTGCTCTCCTGCTGAGGCACTGACATGGTTACATTTGTTAGATCAGTTTGTTAGATCTGGTGGGACAGCAGCACAAAGTGGTTATCTAGTGCGGAGCAATTGTCATATTACTGTTCATATGCTTTGAAAAATGTATTGTGCAGTTACTGCAGCCAATTTTCAAATGATAACTTAGCCATTATCCTCACTTTTTATGGCTCAAAATATAAGTCCACATTATGGATTTGTGTTTTGCAAAACCAGCAACCTATCACTAAATGTTTATGTACTTCTACAGTCCAATGTGTGCTGATAGCCATATTAGATGATGTTTTTTACATCAGAGTTGTCTTATCCTTATCTTGCTTATAATTTTTTCTCTAATCAATTCCCTCTTGTTTTCTCAGCTAAAAGAATCTCTGTAATCCTTTTTGGGGGATTCTCAAGGGAGGCTAAGTGAATGGTCCACCCGCTTCCTCGTACATTGGCAGTGGGATGACAAAGAAGTTATTGGTCCTTATTCGGTGCTCTTTAAATAGGTTTGCGCTGCCTGCTCTCTGCTCAGCCATTCCTGCAGGCAAGAAGATACTGCCTCTCTCTACGGTCTCCAAGATGCACTTTTTTTGTTGAAAATCAGAAAAGGGTGATGCTCTCCTGGGAATTTCTGAGGCCATGTGAATGCAAAGGAGAGCTAGGGTCACTATAATAACCTTCGCTTCCTTTTGCTGTTGCTCCAACTGAATATACCTAACCATTCTGCTTAAGAAGCAGAATGTCCTCTTGTTGCTTCCTCATTTTTATTGTCTTTAGAGGCATATTGATGTTCACCTGCACAGATATCTTTACAGCTACTAATGAAAAAATACCTACATTAACAACATAGACACAAGTGCACCTTGGGATGAATGTATTATTTATAAAGACTTACCATCACACCCCTCACAGTTACATTTTATGCTGCTTGTGGGTGTACTCCTGTGTCTTGTTGGCAATGCAATTAGTTGCACTGTGGGAGATTCCCAGGTTCAAAGCCAGGCATGTAAAATCTATTTCACCCCTTTTTAATATGTGGGTCTTTTTGTAAACGAAAAGAAAAAAACCCAAAATCATGTCACCCCTTCACAAACAAAGCAGAATAACACTATTTGTGAAAATCTTACAAAGTCTGATCCAGCCTATACTGCTGCTTTTTTTTACGTTACAGCTCAGCATAGTTGTACTAGACCAGTACTGCTCTGCAGGTGGAAGTGTGAGGGCCATTGAACACTTTGAGTTTTTCCAGTGGATCACAATTACAGAAACATCTGTGCTAAATAACTTTGTGCAGATGCACTGTGAAAATTCAGTGTTCAATAGCCCTCAACATTTCTAATTTCTTACTTGTGGTGGTGTAGTTTAGAAGTTGCACATTGGGCTGCAGTATAAAGCATATTGGAAACATTTGTGAAGGGCCTTTTTAGAATGCTTATGCTGCAGTGAAAGTACTCCCAAGCGCTTTTGTTTCTTTATTTAGACTTATTCCATTTAAAAATGGACAAAATGCATGCTAAGGATACTGTTGATGTAATGCTGCGTGAGAGTGCAGAGGTCTGGTATATTGGCTTGAAAAAAACCTAAAATAAAATTTTTTTGCAAATTAGTAAATTAGGGACAGGAGGGGAACTTGGAAAAGCTGAGTTTTAAAACTATTGAATGCTACAGTGAGATCATACAATTTGAAAAAGGTGAATGCATATGCTTCCTCAGGAAATATACTCCCTACCTTCCATTCTCTTTCATCTAGGTGCTCTCTATATTACAACAGCAGGAATGAACTAAAGTCTTGAGGAATACGGGAGTAATTCTGTGAATACTTTGGATGGTTCGAGGCTTAACTTCCATAAAACAACTAAAAGGTGTAAATGCAGGTAGTGTTTTGCTGCTTCTTTTTATGGGGCTGATTTAATCTTACCATGATCCATGAAAATGCTTTAAACAGATCTTGATTTCAGTTTCAATGGTGTCTGCAATGCAGGAATGATTTGCTGGAATCTTTTTGTATGAGACACCCGCTGAGGGACTTTTAATACTTTTCTCCTGCGTCAGGATATCTATGAAATTGTCTGGACTGGAGTTAACTATATATTCCAAATTTAAGCCTAGTCTGTTGGGACAGGTAGCAAAGGGACAAGTCATGTGCTAGAAGTAGTCTGATATTTATCCTCTGTTCCTCATAGGCTGAGCTTATCCTGTGTCATGGCAGTCAGCCCAGCTCAGCAAAAGCCATTTCCACTTCATTTCTCAATGTCTGATTTTGCTTCCATTGAAGTGAATGGCAAAACTCCCACTGTCTTCAAGTACAGAGGGATCAGATTTTCAGAGAGGTTGGCTACACTTTTAGTGCTTTCATCTACTTGGAAGTCAAATTTTGCACTTAACTTCTTTTAATCTCTTTGAAAAATTAAGCTTTACTGATTTTCTCCTGACTATTTCTGCAGCCTGATGTTATACGTTTCTGTGATTTTACTAGTTAGTGAGAACTTGTCATTACTATTTTATGTTTTGGTTCATATAATAATTTTACTTTAATGCGAGAGTAGAAATTTGTTTCCCTACGATCAGATTTTGTTGCTGTACTTTAAATCATTGCAACCTTTCCATGGACTTAAGCTCTTGTTAACAAAGGTCATATGGCACTAGCCATACATAATTATATGTGTTAATGAAATACTTGGCTGCATTTATGGTCCATTCGGAAACAAGTGTGAGTCTGATAGAGACAAATATGTTTTTCAGTGTGGATTTACATACATTTATGGATTAGAATCAGGCATTCCTCCTTTTATAGTCGGTGTAGGTTTAACTAGGTTAAAAGGTTTTCCTGAATATTCATCCAGACGTTTCTTTTGAAATAAGCTTCTGGTTTAAGTTTTGCACAAATTAAAAAGTACATAAAAACTGGAGGAGGAGAAGAGAAGCGAGTTGAAAAGAAATGAAAAACTAAGTATAGTTAAGTTTTATGGCTTACAAACCCCCAAATTTCAGAGCTTTGCGAAATTAAAAGGTTAGCTATGAATAACCACAATCAAATCTTTTCTTTTGTCCATATTTAATTCAAATGAGATTGCTCCATATTGACTTCTAATGCTAAAAGGCCACCCATCATGGAATCCCTGCAGCCAATGAAGCAAGCAAGTGAATGCTTTCTTAAATGATGCTAATCAGTCCAGAGAGGCCTGCCCTCTATCCCCATCAGTATTCTGTAATTCAGATGTGCTGATAACCTGAAATTGAATGTGTCAGTATGCAGACATGTGAAGAAAAAAGGAAACTAAAAGGCAAAAGAGGCAGCTATAGAGACAATGCCTGTTTGATTTTTTTTTTCTTCCAAGTGAAGAATAAAGAGAATAGTTGGTAGTTGTTCTCAAATGCTTACTGAGATCTATACAAGATCATACAGAAAATTCATATATAGGCTAGACAGTCAATTGCCAAATTGACTAATTGAGAGGAAATTAAAAAAAAAAAAAAAGAAAACAAAAACCCAACAAGCCCTAGACCCCAAAATAAAATACTATTTTAAAAGATAATACCAACAGCTTAAAGTGTTTGTGTGTACCTAGAAAGGTTCCAGTCTGAATGCTTTAAAAAGAGGGCTCTCTTACCCTTGTGCTATCTAGCAGAAGTCAGTTGCTATCTCTCTTCTACAGCTTGGTTTTTTCCAAACCTTACATTTCAGCTGTTCTATATCACATCTGGTCTAAATTTTGAACAGACACTTTCATGTCAGATGCAGATTTTCTTCCAGAGAGTGACATACGTTTGCTGTTGTATTAGACAGTGCTGTATCAAAAAATAGATGGATTTAATTTTTCTTTAACTTCCTTCAATATAAAAATTATTTAACTTTCTGAAATAATTCTTGCAGAAACTTTGGATCTCATTCTGGCCTGTTGTGCATGTGGAAGTGGCAGGCATACCTCTGAAGGCAGAATTGGGTTCTTCGTTCTGAAAATGTTCTGCTGCTTCTCATGTTGTACATTGGAGATGTTGCTTGAATTTGGATTTGACCCACTGGGCTTGTAGTCAAGTTCCCCCTTATATTTTATCTATTCAAAAAGAAGCATTGCAATATATATTCCGTAATTTATAATGTCTATGCTATGTAAGCGTTTTCAGATGTTAGCAATGGAAGATCTTTCCTCCACTGACAGCTTCTGTCACAAATTCATCAGAGAGGAATGATACTGGTGGTAGTGCTCAGATGAAAATTGGGACCCTGAGAGAAGATGTGTTTGTTAACCAAATTCTACCGATACAGTTTCCTTATATGCATTATAGTCTGTGATGCTATTGAAAGCCATTTAGCTTTTTTCGTCAGCAGGTTGCAGAGGAGGCAAGTGTCAGCATCTCCATTAATAATGGGAAAATGGAGACATTTGGAATTGGGACAGCTTGTCCAAGTTTAGTGAGTAGGTCAGCTGGCGGAGCTGGGAAGTGAGCCTGGTCTCTTGAATGCAGCACTGTCTACCGGTTCATCCTGTCAGCCCTTGGTGCTCTTCCCAAGAGCTCGTCTGTCCTTGGAGGTGGCAGCCATCAGACGTGTGTGTGCAGCAGCTTGTGGAGCAGCTGTGTCTGTGTCTGGAGGGCTGCTCAGTGGCCATGGGCTCACCTGGCTTGGAGGTAAACAAGTATGTATGTGGGTATGGGTTATTGTGGTGGCCATGGCTCAAAACTTAAAATTGAGGAAACTGACTGAAAAAGTAACGGTTCCCCTCTGGGATGCTGTTTGTGTCATTCTGCCTGCTGTTACAGGGCACCTGCAGAACTTGCTGTAGGCACAATTATTTGAGGGTTACTGTGGAACGACAATCTTCTCTATTGGAAAAGATTGCTCTTTTCCAATTCCACTTAAAGATTAGTATACTTTTTAGGCCTGCCTGAAAGTATCTTAAAGGGTTTGGTAACTAGTTTTAACCTCCAGATGACTCTGGTGTGCACTTTTATGGTCCTTAGTGCCCCCTCCCCACTGTCTTACTGTCTACCACTTTTTGAGCAGAAGTGGACGGAGGCTTTCGTGGCTGACCAGCTCTGCTCACCAGTTGGCTAGGCAGTTCCCATGAAACAGAGAGCTGCGAACAGGGCACCAGATTCCTCGCGGTTGGTGGACAGGTTCCCGTTGACTTGCGTGTGTATGGCCTAATGCTGCCACCGTTAGCCTGATTTTTAGTGTGCTGAAAACTGCAGCTTCTGTTAATCAGTGGGATCTAAGTGTAATTAGCATTTACGAAGGGACCACTCAGATGCCCTGCTGCCACAGCTTTCCAAGTCTGTTGATGGAATGGAAAGAGACCAAGAACCGAACCCTGTTCTCCAGTCCCCTGTCTGCCACCAGGAGATTAGAGGCTAGCCTGAACAGGATGGAAATGACATCCTGAATTTTAATTGTTTATCGGTGCACTTTTTTTATATCTTCTCATTGCTTGGATATTTCATCTTATCTTAAAAATATTTATTTGAAATTGTCAGTGATCAAAGGCTGGGAAACAAAACCGAGCTGGATATGATTTGATTTTTTTTTTTTTCTTTTGGAGGAAATTGGAGTGTCAGGATAATTCTTGTGTATGCAAACTTTACAAGATGAAGCCAATCCAAATGTTACATCCTTAAGCTTCATAGTAGAAGATTAAAACTAACATACATATATATGATCAATTTTACCTACTGTAAGAATTCAAAGATAACTGGTATATCTTGGTTTTAATTCAAATTAAGTGATTTTTACTTGATCATTTTATACACAGACAGACACATGCACACACACACATAAGCACGCACTCCCTCACATGCACACGTCTGTGTACTGAATTGATAAAGAAAGAACTCTGGTTAAATAATCCACTTTTGTCTGACAACGGAATCAGTTATAGAGGTGCAAATATGCAGAAAGCTATTTGGAAATGCATCCTCGTAGTTGTCAGGTTTTATTATGCAGGAAGGTGTCATGTTTGTTACGAAGCTGAGTGCAGATGGCAGAGTGGAAGAAATGGATCACTAATTTTAACAATGATTAATGAACAGAGATAGAAAATGAATTACATTGGACTATCGGAGGCAAGAAATATTTTTGAGAAAATTTTGACTCATCTGCTATGCTGTTCTCTGTAAATTATTTTCTGAAATTCTATATGTTGTCAACAGTTGACTGCATTTTCCATTACTGTCTATTTCTGTTCTTAAGTACTTTTGTGTTATTAGAGATCCATAATTTCAAAATACCAATACATTCCTGATTACTTAGAGAAAATATATGTAACAGTATGAATGTTCCAAAGGCTCTGGCCACAAAAGTCCTGTTTTATAATACTTTCTCCTTCTTCACCATTTTATCACTATATTAGAAATATTTAGGGTAATTTTATCCTTTTATTAATAAAAGGAGGTAGTTGGGGCAGAGGAGTAGCTCTGTGTTTTTTATAAAAATGAGGAAAAATGTGGACACAAAGTTAACAATAAAATGCAGCCAAGTGGGTTAGCGCGGTTTTAGGCTTACAGTGCTGATTCCACCATTTGTGATTTCACAGTCTAACCGGGAAAAATACACACACAGCTGCTTTTTAAATTGCTACCACCCACGTGCTCCCCTCCTTCACTATAAACTCTGCTGGCGCATATGCACTCCTTGCACTTACCCACGCGCTCAGTGGCTGGTCTCGCACATCCCAGGCTTCAGGGGGAAAACGGAAGTTGCCACTAAGTTATAATTTGTTGTTTAGCCTTGTTTTATAAGCTGCTGAGATGTGCAGCCTCCCCAGCTAACCAGAGCTTCTTGCTGTTCAGATTTGAGAGCTGTGTGCGGCTCGCCCATCCTCAAAGGAGGATTAGTTCTGCTTAGAAGGAGCTGTGTCCTCACCCCCCCTTCCCTCCAATATTAAAATATATATTAAAATATATAGAAGAGAAATGCAGTGACTGAAACAGAATTAAATGTTTCCATTGTCAATTATATAGAGGTCCAGAAGTTGAGGTAAAATAGGGTCAGAGGCTGGCTAGCTCTTCAGCAGTGCCATGAGGTGTTTGCAGGGAGGAGAAGGGGTCTGACAGGTGAGATGCAGTGCCTGGCGCCTGTGTGCAAGGACTGCTGTCAGACTGCCCGGGAGGCATGCAGGTGGAGTGTGTTAGAAGCGAGGGGAACCCAGGGTATTCAGGAAAACAGTGCCTTGGTGTTTTTGGAAAGCTCTCTGGCATGCGTACATCCTGGATCCCTTTTGATGGCATCATGCCGAATCTCTCCTCTGGTCTCCAGGGCTGGACAGTCGCCTGTGGTCCAGCCGTGTTGGAAGGTAGATGGTCATGTTTTTCCTGTGTATCTAGAGTGTTTGTGTTGTTATTTTGGTGATCGTCATGCTGGTAAGCTTTGGTAATTTATTGGATGATGGTTAATTGCGTTGCTACTACCTGATACTAGACATGAAGCAAAGCTTAGACCTCTTTCACAGGGTTTGTTCCAGGCAAAGTGCCCCTGTTTACATTTGATCTGAATTTGGCCTGTCACATCTCATTAACCACGTGTGGTAGGTGACGATACTTCACTCCATTGCCAAGACCTCCTCCTGTTTGATGCTTTATGTTAACATGGTCATCTGTACTTTCTGCTCTTTAAGGACCTGATCCTTTTACTTGTGTGAAGAGCTCGTTCAAGAAATCTCATTGATTTCAAGGAGACTGTTTGTGTGCAAAAGAAGTGCTTGGCGGGATTTAGTCTTAGGCAAGCAGCTTTATTGCTAGAGTATCCACTTCTCTGTATGCAAAGTAATATTCCAAAGATTGCTAGCTGTTATGTGAAAGAAAACAGTAATTCTTGGGGTAGGTGTAAAATTACTTAATACATTTGTACACTTTCCACATAAATGATCTCTTTCCTGCAACATCAGGCTATGGTGGGAGACCCATCTTCCCAAAGAGACACGTTGGGCTTGTGAGCAAACGGCAATTTCATGTCCATTGCCTCTTTTACAAGCATCAGGCTCAATCCTGCTGCTGCCAAGTGTATGGCAGTAGTGATTTTTAACTTTAGAAGCTGCAGGAGAAATATGCTTTGAGAACTTCAGACTCAAGTTTCCAGGAGCTTTAGTCATAAATACAGGTATATAAGATGCTCATGAATGATTAACTCTATCTAAATTGTGCTTACTTTTGCAGAAATACTTGAAAAATGCACTGCTCTTCAAAATACATCAGGGGAGATTCCCCTATAGCATTTTGGGTCTTGGAATACATAAACTAACCTGGAGTAATTTGAACTTTTATCATCAGTTTGCATCTGTGGCCAAGATTTGTGATTTCTTCCATATTCTGTTTCAAGATGTGCCCTAATCTTGCTAGAAAGTGTTAGAGAAAATTTTAAATGACTTTATGAATAACTCTAACTCTAGTATTTTGCATGTAATTATGGCCCTGATGGGAACATACTTTAGAAAAACAACTACTGGAACAACACAAGTCCTGCTCAGGTTACATGCCATATGCTAAACACTGAGAAAACATACACCGTGCTTTAGTGAACAAGGTACGGGAATGCTCCAGGGAGCCAATTTAGAATTTGACTTAAGGCAAGCGTGGCTTTTTGTCTCTGTTTCTTTTGGCAAACTGGTAAAACAGCAGCGGTGGCTGGAAATCCCTGGTAAGCCCCTGAGGTTGCTGTGCGTGTACAGAGACCAGTCTGTACCTAGAACTTCGTGAGGATGGGTAGGTGTTAGCTTTGGACCTTGCCTTTGTTTTGGGAAATTAGTATTGCTCTCATATGCTTCTCTTACCTTGGCCTTGCATGGCAGAGCTGAGCATGGGATGTGGAACCTGGACAGAGGTACATGAGAAATAATGAGGCTTTGGCAAACCAGTGCTGCCATTACAGTAGTACTATTTTCCACCTCGGTAATAAACAGTTAAAATGCTCCCCCCCCCCCCTTTTTTTTTTAATAGGATCAATATATATGCAGTGAAGTGGCTGTGTGATCAGTGTGCTGATTTAGGTTTTCAAAATTTCCTGTTTGATAGTATAGTTCCACCTGAATGTGTTACTATATATATAAAGGCATGGTTTTGTACCTATTAAGACATATTTAAGTGAACGTTGGTAACGTTGCAGACATGAGGGTATGGGTGTGAATAAAAATCCCCTGTGGTTGTCCTTAGACCTCAAGTGGCTCATCTTAATTTCTTATGGCATCTTATTAGTTGAAGCTAATGCAAGTAACCTTAACTAAATTTTGCTTCACTGTTCTATAAAAAGCAGGAAGCACAATGAAAAAAGCGTGTTTTTAAAACATTAGTTTTGTTGGTGTGACAGCTTATGCACAGAAACCATTGCAAAATATTTGTGGGACCGACCCCTTGGCTTTCACCATTATCTTGGCTTAACTTAAAATATTGGGGTAGAAGAGCTGGATCTGTGTCGACATTGGCATTCTCCACTGGAGTGCTTTTTTCCTTATGTTCGTCTGTGTTGCACAGTACTGTATGTTTTAGAAGATTTAATACATTTATGTAATATATACATGCAAACAAAAGTGTATGTATATGTATTTGAAATATAAAATATTAACACTAATATGAGCTATACCATGATCTAGAGGATATCCAGGAGGCCTGTCATACTTCTATTACTTCAGGTAAATAACTGATTGACCTTTGTGGTGTGCTGATACTTCACTAATCAGAACCTGAAATCTGTATAACAACACTTCATTTACTTGATAGACAAAAGAACAATTGCACTTGAAGTAATGTGATTTCTAAATAGACACTGCCTGTCAAAAATAAATGCATTAGAAGTAAAATGTAGCTCAAGGAGACAATTAGCAAACAGAGGTGACACTGTAAACAGGTGCACCCATTATTCCCAAAGCTTGTGGCAATATATTCACATCTTTTAGACTGATGGAAGATCATGTGACAGTTTGGTGAATTATCTATCTGTATCATCTGACTGATGAAGCCTGCTGCAGTTGCAGATCATTTAAAAATGCATCTCACAAATTACATGGTAGCTGGGAAAAAATGCAGGTTTTTCCGAACAATGCTTTTCTAAAGCTATGTGCTGGAATACCTAATTTTTCTTTGAAAGGATGTAGACCATTTCATTATGCTATGTATACAGTCAGTTAAGGTTGTGCAAATTCATTACAATGTTTGTTAATCTATAAAACATTTTCTATTCCAGTTTTAGTGACATTGAATATTTTTTTATGTGCTATTTCTGAAACATTTTTTCCTATGAGCTGAAAGGGAATAACACATTTTTTATATAGACTTCTTAAATCGCTACTTATCAAGGAAGATTTGAGATGAGAACATTTGACCTACATCTTTTTGTGGGTTATTGGATTTTTTTTTTCTACATAGAAAATGTAAAACAAACAAGAAAGAATCTATAAACAAACTCCCTCTTTCTTTCTCTACTAGACTGTGATGAGAGCAGTATCACTTATGAAATGTACTCTTATGTGATGTGGTGAAAACTGCCTCAGATGGTGTTTTGTAATTTGATGCACTAACAAGATAGTTAGGAATGAAAAATGCATTTTCCCAAGCTATCATTTCATAAGTATTTTATATTTTCTTCTCTTTAAAACTGGAAGTTGATGGTTGTTTCACTAGAAGTAGAGTTGTGTATCAGTGGATAGTTGTTCCTGATGACAATTAGGCTCCAACAGGACACCCTTAACACCTGACCATATCATTGTATCCTGGCGGTTTGGGTTTTTTTTTTTAATTGCTACCAACTTCAATTACGGTTATAATTTGAGGAACTCCTATGGAACTAGATGCACCATAAAACTGCCTTTTGTCGTTTGGCACATACCTATTCCCAACAGAGGTGCTTCTGAGATGCCCCAGGATCAGAAATGGAGATTTTCATTTTCCCCTTACTATTCCATAGCAAAATCCTGCAGGTAACACCCATCTCTAAATGAGCACAAGTAAAGAAAAACTTTAAATCTTTTCAGCAATTAATAGACAGTGGGCTTGGTCCTGCAAACTCTCTAACTTCTGCTATTATTTGTGCACACAAGTCATACAAGCCCAGAGGTGAACTGAATTGAAATAGTCCTGCAGATCTTAGGAAGACTCCGGAAGCATCTAAGGTTGTTTATTTTAGGGGTTTTCACACAACCGTTTTCTATTAGGTGGCTGAAGAACTGGCTCACTGAGTATTTGGTGTCGAGGCTGGGTTGCTGGGTTGCTGGTATGCTTGCCCTACCCTAAATCTTTAGTGTTAGCAAAAAGGTTGCATTTCACCAGTTTGACCATCTATTGTAAGTGGGTGTCAGGCGCCAGTCCTCTTGAAATAATGCTTTTATCAGGGATGACATAATGTTGTCGTGAGGGCTTTTGGGGGGC
>WAAD01004934.1:317207-332559 GCA_013389945.1 Fregata magnificens
TGAGATTAGCAGGGGTTTCATCATTGAGTTTAACCGGAATGGGATGTGGTGCTAAGAGCCTCGCGATGAAGCCTTTGCAGCCCCAGTATTTGAGGAAAAGTCCTATTGTTCAGAACAAGTCCATGCTCAAGCATCTGTTTTCCCTTGCTGTGTATTAGATTTCCATCTGTAACCTGCAGAAATCCTTCTGGCCCCCACTTATCAATGGGATGCGAGATTGTTTTCTCCCCTTAATGTCTGTAATTTCTTTTGAGGAATGAGCTACATAAGCATGTTAAAGAATGAACAAAAATTGTGCCCTTCTACACCAGTTATGTCTTGATAGTACTTTTATTTTGCCATCCTCTTTCTGAAGGCCTTTGGGGTTTCTTCTTCTTTGGGGGTAAAGGTGTGCCGGGGGAACAGGCTCACTTGCTGAGCCGGGTGCAACTGCACGGGAGTGTTACTCCGGGAGGCTTTACCGTGATAAATTGGTCTGTAGGGGTTCACGGTGCAATTTTTTTAATGCCAGCAAGTGTATTAGACACTGGTAAACTGGCCCAATTTGACCTAAGTGGAACTATCTTAATTTGTTTCCATGCAGCTTGCTGCCTGTACCTTTAAAATATCTGCTTTACATAGTCAGTGTCAAATGTGTTAGAATAATATTAGCACAGGTAAGTAAAATACCTTTTTATAAGGCTTTAAATCATTTCTGCTACAGTTTAATGTGTAAAGCTACAGATTTTCCCAATTTGTTCGTAAGGTTATGTATCACAGACCTTAAATCATTTAAGGTTTTAAACCTGAGGGGTTCACTCACAGTCATGAACTGGAAAGCAGATTGCAAGAGACATTGACATGCTGATCAATGACACGAAGCCTCCAAACAAATCAGTACAGGACCTTAAGAGATGAAGCCTTACTGTGTTCTGTCTGTCATCAGAATTTATAAAGCATCTTAGTGAAAGCCCCTTGAGAATCATTCCTAGAATTTTGCAAGTCATGAGCGTGTATGTAAAATCTGAATTTTTTTTTGAACACAAGTAGCCTTGTAATAGCATAGCAAGAATGTAGTCTACGATGTCGGCGTAGGAGTACTAAGAACCTGTTTAGCGAGATAACATCTTTTCGAAACCTAACAGCTTATTATCTTCTTTGTTTCTATTTCTTGGCTTTCTTACATTGAATGAGCTGCAGGTAAACACTAAAAAGGTATATCTTGAGTTTCCAGACATCAACAACAGCAGAAATTCCAGACAAACAAGCTGTCACTGTTTTTAGACACTGTGCAACTGAAAACGTTGGATGGGACCTATGTTTATATGTAGCAGTCCAGGAATTTGCTTTTCCTATGTGTCCAAATGTTGTAGAATTCAAATAAGTGAATTTTGGTTAAAATGGTATGGGCCTCTATATATGGGACCAGAATCCTGTCTAGATATGATTTAATATTTGGGAAGACCAAATCTGATGACAAGGGGGCTTTTTTTAACCATTTACAAAATGTTTTTCTTCTCTCCAGCCAACACTGTAGGTGCTTGGCTTGACTGCCCATTGGTTTGCTTCTCGTGTAGCTGGGTATACCCATGGGAAATGGGGTACCAGATCGGAGTAATGGCTTGCACGTGCTCACCACCCATTAAGCTTAATATTGTAAAATATGTAATGAGAAGATAGGCTTTGCCTTTTGGGGCTTAAAATTCAAGTATAAAACCGGAGACAATTGGCATGTAAAAGAAAACTAGGCATGAGGAGAGAGCAAAAAAGAAATGTGTTCCTACGCTTGAGAAACAGTGGTGATGGCAAACCAGATGTCTACTGCTGAATTGTTGGCAGTTAACTGTGGAAATGTGAGTTATAAAGGAGGGGTTTGAAGCTTTTACTGGGGTAATTCTCCTATGTCAGAGAAGTTGTATGGCAGAATTATCACTTTGAAAATATTTCAAAGCGGGTGATAAAGACTGGGTCAATCTGCAAGTGAGGGGGGAAGGAGTGGGAATCAGGAAACGTTGTGGTAGACCATCAAAATGAAAATAAGTAGTCTGTGTTTGGTGTGGTGGAGAAACCACAGGAGTGAGAAGAGGAGGTGGCATGGACAAAGTGGGACATTCTGCAGTAGCATTTTGCATTGAATGTAATCGGGGCAAGGTGGAGAGACCTTAGAGGATACACGGAAAGTGTTGTATCGGTATTGCACTGGTGGAGGGCTGTGCTGCTTGATAGTGAACTCCTAATTTGCAGAATTATTTAATACTGTTTTCATCATCAATAGGAGTCCTCAAAATTGTTGTTTATCCTTCAAGTCAACAACTTGCATTGCCCAGCAGTGTGGTCCTGTTGGTGCTGACCGATTTAAACAAAATGCAGTAAAATGGCCAAGCTCTTAATTATTTCCCACAGAAATGAAGGATGCAATTCTGTACACACTGACTACTACAGCCTGCCACTGGGGCCCTGCAGAGAATTCAGTGCTTCTCTGGGAAATCAGTGTTGGTAAGGTGTAGCCCTAAGGCTGTGGTGCTTGAACTGGGGTTTCAGAGCCAGAGCCTGCTGTATGAAACAGTTTGGTTGATGTAGATGTACAAAGTGTATTATTTGGAAGTGACCTTTAATTTCATTTGTTAGACATGCACAGGAATAAACATAGTTAGAATTCTCAGTCGTAAATTCTTCAGATTATAGCTTCAGTTGAGTGAACTTTATTTTGCTCTAAGAACGCCCTTTGTTTTTGTTTCTATTTTGCTTACTAATGTAATGGCCCTAAATTCACTACTGACAAATATCTTGGAAGTATTCTGGCTTGGCTTTTACTGCTGGCTCTTATCTCTTTTAAGTAGGGTTTATTAGATGAGATCATCTACAAAGGACTTATTTCTGTTATAAAGTGGAATTAAAAAAAAGTAAAAATACAATTAGTAGCTGTTCTCTTTTTACTCAGTTTGAAAGATTAGAATATCAATGTCAAAGAGAATAACTGGGTTTCTGGAGTGTGCTATGCAACTTTTGTTTTATCCCGTTTTGTCCTCTTTTGCTGCGCTGTCTAGGGGAAAGGATCAGAAGAATTTCATTCTGTTCCTCAGCGTTATCTTGAAGAGAGGTTTTCCCTCTCAAAACAATCCAGAACTCAAAGAACTTTTCAGTTCCCAAAATGAAATGACCACCAAACACATACATTATGAAAACTTAAAAAATAAAAGGTGTTAATCCCATTAATATTCTAATTCTCAATACTCTCTGCTGCTCTGTAGATTGTCTGTTTGAGGTGGCATTGTAATATTTTAACGTAAATGTCTGATTCAAACACTGAGTTTTGACATATTAAATTTCTCACAGGTTTTATTTTTACAGTTGCGACCTTCAGTACCTATCCAGTGTCTTTTAAGAATTTCCTCAGCCAGGGAACAGATTCGTTGGTTTAAGAGTAACCGGTAAGAATACTTACATTGTTCTCATAACATTTTCTTCTGCTTATGGATCTGAGTTTTTAGGTTTGTTTTTCCATATTAAAAAAAATACATAAAAATGAGGTACCTAAATTAGATTTAAAAATCTGTTCTGACATGGCTTTTTACATCTTCAAAAATATTACGTTTATGTCTTTAGCAAAACTTTTTATTGTAGTTCTTTCAGGGTGTAGTGAGCTACAAATGGATTTTTCAAGAAAAAAATCTGCTTGGTGAAATCATGAGCGTTCATCTTACGCAGTTGATATGTAATAATTGTGTTAGAGATGAATCATCATTTATTACTTTATCAACAGACTGCTGATTTAAAAAAAAAATCCATGACACTCGTGATTAAATTAATTTTATCACTCTTTCTTGGTTTTTTTTTTTTTCTATAAGTTCAATAGAACATCTCATGCATATTATTAAGAACCATATTCTGTTGTATATTAGCATGAGAAGAACACCCATGAAAATCAGTGGGTGGAGGGGTGTACTACATTATATATGTCATTTTCCTCTGAGTTATTCCAGTGCAGTAGAAGAAAAGCTCCTGTAAAGTCTGAGAAATCAGATTGGTGTGGAAATCGGTGTGAAATCAGAATTGGGTTATTTGGCCCTCAGTTTGAAATACAAGTCTAGCTTCCTAGGAAATAACCAATAATTAATTCTACATTCTACATGCGTTGATTCTTAAATGAAAATTTCTGATAGCTTCTGCTCCCAAATCAAATTCTTATGTTATTTCTTTATTGTAATTGTTATACTGGATTGTCCACTTGTTTTCATATCTTATGAATCAGTAGAAACTGTGTGATTCAGAGGAATTGTGCTGATTTATAGCTGATGTAAGTGAGAGGATATTCAGGCATATTAAAGCTTCAGTACTGCAAATGCATAAGCAGGTATTGAATTACTGATGCTAATGGAATTACTCACGTGAGTAAAGTTAAGCATAGACGTGTTTTCAGGATTGATGTCTGTACTTACGAATTTATATCATTTAAGAATATGGCTCACAATTTTTAAAACTTACTAATTGAATGTAAGCTACTGGATTTTATTCTAGACGATTGACTCAAAGAATTACAGTGACTTGATTCTAGAATAATTCCATCAACTTCAGAGAAGATATGTGGGTTTTTAATGCTGTAAATAAGGATGTAGTTTGACCACTTCACTATCCCTACTAATATCAGGAAATACTTGCCCGAGTAAAGGAGGAGCATAGAACTGGACAATTAGTAATACAAATGGTTTCAATCAAATGGTTAAATAGCTCAGCAAAGATGTGGTTCATTTTGTAATAGCATTTGGAATCCAAATAAAACCATCTGAGAGATGTGCTGTTTGTTGTGATGTTAATGCAGAAGACAGAAAACTCTCAACATGTCTTGGATTTCAGGGGGGTGTCATGAAGCCATTTTTGGTTAAAAAAACCAAAGAAAAAATTCCAAGCCCACGAACTTAAAATACGCAGGCAGAAGCTCGTACTCGATTCTAATTAACAAAGCTTACCTTTCTCTTGACCATACCCCTTGGAGGTCATCATGTAAACTATTTAAATTGATAGTAATATTATGCACCGCGAAATTAATTTTACATTGTATACAGTTTTTATTGTGACTTTATCTTGTTTCAAAAGTGCTTACTTTCTGATTTTGTGGATATTACTGACTGGATTACTTTTATTTGGGTTTTTACACAACAGTTATATTAGAAATTTGCTGTTTTATTCTTACCTTCTTAGTAAAAATCCTTTTATCACACAATGGGTAATTTATATCCATTACCAGCCCTTTCAATCCTTTTCAGTGGTGCTGTCAGTGCCTTTGGCACAGTAATGATTAATGTGATCTAATAATAGTGTGCCATTATATTACCTTAGTAAAACATGTACCAACATCCTATTCAGATCTACCAAATTCATAGCTTCCTATAATATTTTTGTTGAAAGACAGGATTACTATTTTTCAAAGCTGAATTTTTTTTTTGCCTTTAACATATTTAATGAAATTCACAATTCTTTGCCATGGTAATCTTTGTGCATGTGTTTGGGCTTGATGGGTGAATTTTATATCATTCTGCATAATTATGATTTGTTAGGCAAATTGTTTGACACGTAAAGAGAGATATGCATTACATTGTCTTGTTTTGTTAAGGGTGCATTTTAAGCATTCAGTACCTTCTGATTATTCTGCTGTATTTATCATAGGGGGTATATTTAGATTGTAGTATGCAAAAATAAGCATTTGGGCTAAAACGTGTCTTTCTTTTTCTGCATTCTAACCCAGATACTGCCACATACTACAGAAGGCAAGGTCTATGCTCCTCTGCCCAGCAGTACCAGTTTTGGTCACAGTTGCTTTGCTGTGGTGCTCTCTCTTTGGCATTTCCTTGCTTTTTTGCTGGTAGAAACACGCAGAATGGTGCCCAACCGTGAGCTGGAAGCTGGGACCATGCAGTGCTATGTCTGTGGTTTTCAATCCAAGGTACATACATTTGAAAACCAAATTCATACATATCTACCCTGTACTTGAGGTACAACCAGGTATAGTGCTGCTTGATGCCAAACTCCACTTGTCAGGTAGTACCAGTTCACCCTAGAAGCAGAGAAACTATCCAGAGAACACATTTTTGGTAACAAAAAATGTTGGTGCTCATGAAAGTTGGAGTTGTATATGTATGACCGCCTTCCAGTCATTCCAGTTACGTACCTGATGCAGTGTGGGAGTTTGCTGCTGCTCTTGCACTGGGCACCGATTCCCCCAGTCCTCCGCAACAGGAGGGACTTTAGTCACGGCACTCTTTCCAGTCTTGGGTTCATCTGTTTAATAATGCTTCTAATCAGCATGGCTGAAGAGTTTGGATAACACCGCATCTTTGCAAAGCATCTTAAATCTTCATCACCCAAAGATGTCATTATTGTAGTCAGGAAGTCACACACTGAACACTGTCGCAGTAAAATCAAAATGAAACAGCATGTCCATATTTTAACTCTACTTTGTGTTGTTCTGTTAAATACATACTCTTACTGTTTCATCGTATCATAATAAATAATGAATAAGAAAATATTTTAATCTTGTCAATACTGGCGATGTCTGAAAACAAGGAAAGTGTGTGTATGCATTTATGTGGATTTCTTATTTGATTTAGGCTAAGCGATACAGCTGTAACATGATTTGAAATATGCAATCAATGTAAACGAAGAAAAATATTTTGAATGCAGTGTATAAACTGTGTGGTTCTTCAGACATATTTTTAGGAAAAGAGAAAAGATGATTGTCATACCATACAACAATGATACTACTACAGGAAATATATGCAGCAGCTTTATTTTCTGCCACGGTAAAGACAATCTTAAGCNTTAACACTGTATTCAAAAGGTTTAAAGAAAGTTCAAAAAGGTGTTTCCCTGTTTCTAGTAATAAATAATTATTTGCAAAACAGAAAACCTTTTATAAAGAACTCTCCAAAATCAGTTTACTAATGGAGATTTAATTTGTTAAAGCTCTAACAGAGCTGTACTGGTCTTGAATTAGAGATGCCTTAGGTTGGACTGTAAGTCACTGGCCTGTCTGTTGTGCAGATTGCATTATATCTTGCTGCTTTATTACTCATGGATCCTGCAGTTGTACTAGTCAGGACCAAGCCGGAGTGAAAAATGGTGGCTTCCTTTTTTTGGCTAAAATAGAATGATCAGTGAAATGTTTCTCCTTCATCTCTTCACATGCAACTCAAAATAGATGTAGTAGACTGCAAAATAGACTTTTCCATGGTCTGAAGCATTTTCAGGGCCTCGGTTGTTCCTTATGTTGTTCATTTCAGTGGGGGATTATTATATGAAGTGCACGAGGCACCAGGTTCCTTAGGGTAGTTTTATGTCTGTTTCTTTGGTAAAGTAGGATTGGAAGTTGGTGAATTGACCAGTGAAGGATTATTTCATCTGCACATCTTTCCATCTTCATTCTGATGGGATGGAGGCTCTTACGTGTCATCTCTGGGAGTATGGCTAGTTAGAAGAGGGAGAAGAGGATCCTGATGCAGCTGCGTAAGCTGTTAAACAGCACCATTACAGTTCACTGCCCTTGTTTAGGTTCCTATGCGTATTGCTGTATTGTGATCCTTAACACACTTGGGTAGGTTAGGAAGTGGCTTCTTTTGTGTGACTCTGAAAGAAAGGCCTCCCAGTAAGCAGAGGAAGAAAAATAAAGTAAAATTTAAAAATCTTGGCCTAATTCCTGGAAGATAGAAAAGCACAAGAGGAAAGTATTTTTGGCTTTTAAGGCTAATTTTATCTCTTGTGAGGCCATCAGGTCAATGAGTAGAAGTGGTGACTGGTAATTCTTGGGTTATATTACTAGCCACTGAATTACTGTGTGACTTTAGTAATGAAACATAAATGTTCTCTCTGTTCCCCAGTGCGCATAATACCATTTACCTGTCTCAAAAATGCTTTGTAATTTAATTAACACTTGGAGTGCTCTTTGAGATCCTTAGATAAAAGCAGGCAAAATGAGTCAATTGTTACAGAAATCCCAATTTATCCCCATTTAAAAAAAAATTACACTTTGTCTTGACTTTTTCAAACCTCAAATAATGTTTGATAGGAGTTTTGGGCTTTGTTCTTACTGGTCCTTAGGGTCACTTATTCTTAGTGATTTGCATAGGTGCAGTGTAGGTATTACTTTTTTGTTCAACAGAGTATTTTGGTGGATCATAAATTACCAGTCCCTGTGTTGGGCATCTGTTTCTGAGAGAAGTGTACGTTTTCAGAGGAGAATTTGAGTTGCGCTAGACAAGTTCTGCATTATTCTTCAACATATACTTTTTATTGTTTTAGGGGAAAGATTTCTTAATTTTCAGTTGTGCACTGGATGTAGTAGCTTGGTCTTTGTTTCATCAAGTATGCCAGTATCTTGCTGATAAATTACACATGACTGTACTATTGTAACTACAGCTACTCAACAGAGATGTATAATGACCACATCCTGTCATGGCCAGGTGACTGACCGATGACCAAACCAAGTATTTCCTTTGTATACACAATCCCTGTGTATAAGTAGGCACTGATCTACCTTTGGACTGATCCAAATATTTAATTGTATATACACTTCTGTTTGACTATATACTTTGTAAGCCAGCTGAGATGTGCAGTTAAGAAGTTGATTTTTTGCATTCTCCTCTGACCTCTAATAAAGAACTTTCATTAAGACAAGCAGGAACACTTGCAGGAAGCAAGCTGCAACTTCAACCCATCAATGTTTTCCATCTTGTTTTGGAAACAGCCAGATTGATCTCTCTAAAATCATAAACCCCACCTCTTTGCTCCCAGGTACCTAGTTCATTCTCCAGTTTTTTCCTTAGCAGCTCCATGCATTCATATGGGGTTTGCTGCCTACCACTCAACTTTCTTTTCAGAGACTATGAAAACAGTACACACACACCTGGGTACAGCTGGGCTCAAAGTAAGGTTCTTGGCAAAAACATCTATGCTCACACATTTTCCCCCTTTTACTCTACTTTCTTATTTTAACTACTCAAAAGGAGTTTAAACACTCTTTTAGATAAGCAGATAATCTCAACAAGCATCTTACAGCTAGCAAAAATGTTGCACACCTGTTTGTACACAGCCTTGATGAAATAGCTCAAAGTTATGCTAAGCAAGTCTGCCATTCCCTTCTGGTATTAAAAATGCCATTATCGTGAAGTTTTAAGCTGTACTATTTGTGTAATAGCACATAATAGCACCTACAAGGGAGTTTACATTTTTTTATTCTTCCCTTCATCTCTTCCAGCAGTTGTTTCAGAAGAACCCTTTTGGTCTTGCTTTGATAATTTAAATAGACAGTCTGATGCGGTTGTGACTGAAACTGAGGGTTGTCTTTCAGCTTTCATGGAAAGCTGGGAAGGCCAGAATCGCTCAAGTGATCTGCCACTGCTTTTCAAATATTTTATTTCAAAATATTGCAAATATTTTAGAGTAACATATGCTCCATTTAACAGAAATTGTTAATATTTTTTCTGACTCTACAGCTGACTTTCTTTCCTCCTCTATAAATTTTACTTTTATTGCATCTTATTTTTTACTATATCTTACCAGAAAAGATGTGGAGGAAAAGTGGAGTGGGAGATGTCTGTGAAGTTCATACTTCTGAACAGCTGTAGTGACAGGTAACAGTGCTGGGAAGAAGTGCAAATGTGCAGTAGCGATGTGGACATCTGCACATGCGTAAAGGACTTCCTGAGAGTAGCTTGCTTTGAAAACAGGTGAAAGTGTGCAACTGTAATGCTCAGTCAAAAAGTGGTAAGCTTCTCTCCCTTTCTCCCTCACACTCTGGAATATTATATTTTTACTGAAAGTTTGGCTGCATAAAAATAGAGCACATCTTAACTCTTTTAATAGTGATCTCAAGTGTTGCTTTGAATGGACATTGTCCTGTGAGCAAAACACTGGAGGAAAATTCTTGTGTTCCTTTTCTTTCCTGTGGGTAACTGCACATTGCATAGCTGACCAAATATGCCAAGACTATGGAAAAAGCAAAAATGGCAAGATGACTATTTCCCAAAAACAGTAAACGCACATTGCAGCCTGGCTTCTTATTTGAGAATGCAAGATTTTACTTTTTGAATAACTACTGTATTTTAACAATAGGCATCAAGTGGTTGCTATGTGATACACAACAGTGTTTTTCATGAACTTTTGGCTGCTGAATAAGCCCAGCAAATATGGGTTCTTACCCTTTCAGTTTTCTGGGTCAATTCATTTTGCACAAAGGAGAGAATGATAATTTGAGTTGTAGGCAGAGAATGTTTTCTTCACATGGTAGGAAAGATGAAAGCTGTTTTTATTTGATTTCTTTTTAAATTAAAAATTATAATTCTTTATAGAGTTACAAATAATTATCTTATTACTAAAGGCATCCCGTAAGATTGTTACAGAGTCTTTCTCTGTAAAATAATTGCTGATTGTTACTGCAAACTAGAAGTGGGAGAGAAGGAGGGGAAACATATAAATATAAATATATATGTAACATGTATGTGTGGAAATTATTACTATATTTTTTTTATGTGATTTGATTACCCCAAAAGTAAAGACCTAGGCGAATGCTTTTTGTTTGTCAGGTGATGCTGGCTGATTACAGACCATATAAAGGTGTTTTCTGAACTGCTGTTCTCCTCTCTAAATGCTCAGCCCTTTCCTGCTTGTGGGTCAGAGAGGACAGTGTCTATCAGATTTAGTTGGCTTCCTGATGGGACACCACATTGAGGATGCTTTTATGTTCTTATCTCCTGTTCTTCTGTTGTTGGAATCCCATGGAGCAGGATTTCTGAGAGCTGTGGATTTAAAACTGTGTGAGAGCAGGGGCTGGCACTCGATGATGCAGAGAGGGACAGGTGAGGTGGCAGAAGAGCAGGCAGATGTCAACAGCTGGTGGGAGCACCACTCTGATGCATAAGCTTAATGGCAGCTTATGTGGGAGGATGAGGAAGACTCCAGAAGTAGGGATGAAGGAGGGGGTTTGGGATGGGGGAAGAAGGGCATTCGAGTTATGCAAGGGAAGGGAGAAAAATTATCTCTGGCTGTGCAAAGGTATATGAGAATGTGTAACTCTAAGTTTCTCAACGCTAAAGATCTCACTTAACTTTAATTAGCTTCTGCAATAAGTATACTCATGGGGGCTTATTCAGGAAGGCTTTGGGGCGGGAAGGAAGGAAGAAGGGGTGCTTGGTCGCAAGGACAGTGAAAGTTGGAAGAGTGCTGTTGAGGAGAGATCCATTGTATTGAAAGATGAAGAGTTTTGGGCAAGGTGAGCAAGGAGATCTAGGTTAGTGATTCAAGGGCCACTAAGACAGGATGCGCGGAAGGTCATCATGCTCTTCTGGTAGGCATTTCTAAGCCAAGACCTATCCTATCCTGTATCAGATATGTAGGAGCCCCTGTTTGGTCTTGACCAAATTAATGGAGAACATCATCTATGTGGCAAATTCAACAAGGCTTTGGAGGGTGGGTGGACGAACCATTGATGTACTGTTTGCCACTGTTGGTGTTATACTGGATTTGGTTACTTCAAGGAAAGTACAGTTGTAATTACTCTTCCTTCTGCTGGCTGTGTATGACAGCAGCCATCAGTGCTCATACATACACTGAAGTGCCACAATGAGACATGTTTTAAAATGGGAAAGATGTACAAATTTCACCCAAGTATTCTAGCTGTTCATTCTCTAAGGCTCTTTTCATAGCCCCTCGCCATGCTGCCAAAACACAGCTCTAGAGCAAGCTCCAGAAAGGCTCCATTTCATGCCATCTTTCCTCTAATCTGGACATAACTTCACTGAATTATCACAGTAGCTGTAGTCCTCCATTTATGTAATTTACATAATTTCATTAGATTGAATAAATTTACACTAATTTGTACCAAGTAATTCTGCTGAGAAGGTTTGCAGTGGTTGTTACCGCTTTGTTTTTTCTTGGACACAGTCAAGCTATTTCTGCATATATAGTTATTGTAGCAAAGACTGTGTGTCTTTACCAGCCAGCAAAGTGTGAGTGAGTGTTTCAGCTTTCTTAAAGAATTTCCTGGCAAAGAAGAATGAAGGAAGTTAGAATATATCCCCGGCCACTGTGTCCTGAGAGTCTTCAAAAAGTCCTCTGCTTCCCTCCCTGTTTGCCCAGTTGTCCTTCTCTCAAAAGTACCTATTGCCTCTTTTTGGTTGGGTTCATTCCAAATCCAGTTTTGAGGGACATACCTTTTCTCTTTGGTATGAGACACTGCAACCCCCCCTCCCCCAACAAATGATGATAATAGTGATTGCTTGCTCAAAGAGGAAAAAAAAATTCTTTCACGGATGACATTTTTATTTTACTTTTTTCTTAGACGTTCCATGTAAAGCATTCATCATTGGGATAATTTTCCCTCTCAAAGTCATATCAGACACAAAGCTGTCTTCAGGGCTATTTCTTCTAGTTCACTGGACAGCTGTTCTGCCTGAAAAGAAAGAAAAGATCATATATCAATCAAAGACTTCAGGAGAATCCTTATGTTCTTTAACTAATAGGAAAACCCTAACTGCAAGTTCTTGATCTTCTGACTTCTGCTTTTTGAGTTTGGAGAGCTGCATTGATACATTTTGCAAGAGTATCTGTCGGGGTTTTTTTTTTTTTAGTGTTTCTTTTGTGTGTCGTCTTGATGCTTGGAGGGTGTTACAAACTCATCTTCACTGGTGACAGCCACATCATAAGCAAACAGTTTTCTTACCCCTGTGACTTGATTGATCTTCTTCTGAATGTCACTATGGGCAGAAATTAGTGCTACTTAGCAGAAGCAAGGTTCTCATCTTTGCTCTGCTGGTGCTGAACTAGTGATTTCCAGTAGAAAAAGACTAAAGGGCTGAAGGACATGCCCAAGCTGCAGCCTTCTTAACTGGTACATATGTCTGTATTTACTCATCATTCTGCATTTCTGTAACTCCATTACACTAAAATAACTATCAGGTAATAAATTCCTTTTTTGTTAATGAATTTATTACTAATTATGCATTTACCCTAGTCTGTGATGCTAATTTAAAGAAGAATCAAAGTACATTAAAAATTCCTTGCCTTTAAAAAAATACTCAGAATACTTTATTCAATTTACTAAATGATGTGTATATACAGTAACAGAATTGAGTTTAGCATGTGTCCTTTCATCTGTAAGTGTGCGGTGAAACATGTAAGTGAACTTGGATGCTACCATTTTAGCCTAGGAGTGATTACCTTCCAGAATGGAAACCACATCCCTGATACAGGGTTTTCTGGCCTCATTAAGGTACGTGTTGAGCGTTAGAACATGTTTGCATAGCACAGAGCAGCACCGTGCAGGTAGACCGGAACCAAGCTGAAGGCTGACTTGGAGACACAGTAGCCCAAGGCAGCTATTAAGCTAACTTGGACATTTTTGCACAAGGAAAAAAAAATACAAAACTAAACTCCAGGAAGATTTTTGTATCCACCTGTTGGTGCTCTTCAAATAAATCATTAGCAGTTTGTTACATGTTCATGCTATGCTAGTATTTGATGGTATCTTTAGACCCCGGTCAATGCTATGTGAGGCTCAGCAATCTACAGATACGCTATGTTTTGATGTGTTTTGCTGAAAGAGACCCTCTGTTCTGTAAGCCATCAGACCTTGACTTTGGTAAGGCTTTGCAAGGGCTGCCTGGCCTGGATTACTTTATGTAGGATTGCAAGCAAAATTAAGGCATGATGCAGCTAATTATGCAGTGGAAAAGAGGTATGAGAAAGGAAAGATGTGCCAGCGTAATTGCAGTAAATTCTTGTATTTACATATATTTAAAGTTGTCCTGATCCAAAATTTCTTGAAGCAAATGAATGTACTGATTTTTAGCAGATCTTGGATCATATCGCTTGCCATATTGGATCAGAATATTGGGCCATCAAGTGCCATTGATTATGACCAGGAGCAGAAGATTTAGAGGAAGAGGCAAGAAACCTGTGATCAGTCATTGTAGAATAAGCTCTCCTTAAGGATGTTGTAATTATGAGCAGGACACATGGCCAGTGTGTACAACGTGATAGTTCCAAACCAAGGGAAAACAATGGTGATGATTTAATTCACTTTTGCTTTGAAATAAAAAAAGATCAGTTTTATTTAATCAATAGAGTCTAGGGTTTGATGTATGGATGAAAACTTACAATCAGTGGAATAATATTTCTGGTTAAGCACTTCTCATCAGGAACTTGTTTGACCTGTGAGCTGCTTCATTTTTTAAACTTAGATGTCTCTATTATAGAACTTCTAAAGATTCTTGCAGCGCCAGCATGGGGAGTGTGTGTGTGCGTTTTAATACGGATGCATCTTGTAGGAAAGGAGATAAACCTTTTTCTTTGTACACAGACACATACATGATTTATCAAACATATTGTATTACTCTGTCTTTACAGTGGATGTGAATTACTCTATCTGTGTAGGATTAGAAACTCTGATGTTCTGTCTTGTGTTCAGGAAGAGGATTACTCTGCAGATAATGCGCAGATAATTTACTTTTAGTGAGGCATTGCAGCTTAAGGACAGCAGAATCAACTTTCTTGAGGTAAAAGGAATAGGAATTGGTATGGAACAATACAGTGTAGTTGACCACTCACAGGAATTTCAAGATGACATGCGAAATATATCATTGTATATTTATTGAACAGTCTTTTTTTTTCAGTCATCCTCAAATGATCTTTTGATTTAAAAAAAATAAAAAGAATCTCTTGTAAATGCTGAGTACCTTGAAATTCACCAATTTTATTGCATATATGATTGGCAGCATTAAATGCCAACAGCTCATTTAAATATGAAACATCTGTACATTATTATTTAGGGATTTTTCATCTGTTGATTTTAGAAATGAGGATTTTATGAGTCCTTGCATGCATAGTTGTATATTACTTATATACAAAAGCAGTCAGTAATGAAAGAATAGTCCTAAAATATACTGCATATGGTTTTGTGATTAAGGTAGGAAATGCACAGCGTATGAAGAAATACAATATGCACTGCATTTGATTTTAGGTGTGGCAGCAGCAATTATGATTTTATAACAGTGGGAGTAACATGACAGTTCAAAAGCTCAGTGAGAAGATTATGCTTTTTTAATACACAGCAATGTAAATTCTTAAAATAACAATGTAATTTTTACATTTCTCACTGGATATCAGGATAATCCAATTTAGAACAATTTATTCTCAACAGGTATGGTGAAAATAGATATATCATTGTGGAGCGGGGTATAATACATTAATTTTTATGAGTGAGTTATGAAGATGTACAACTCAGGACCTAGGATAAACATCATATCCCTTAATTAATCCATTATGCTATGGCACATATGTGCCACTTTTATTACCCTAAAATGAAAAATTAAAAAAAAAAAAAAAA
>WAAD01004934.1:336626-341626 GCA_013389945.1 Fregata magnificens
GTAGGAGAGGAGTAGTAGAAGATCCCTCTGCGATGAATTTTATAACTCTTCTGCTTTGCCATTTGATGGTTCGCCTTGCAGCTCCAGCCGAAATTTGTATTGAACCCTGAATATCCAGTCCTTTTCCCAGAGAGCTTGACTGTCCAAGTCTGGAAAGTCTGGAGGGGCAAGAGGCAGNATTTTGTCTCCAGAACAAAAAGGAATAGTTACTATGAAGTATGTGCAAATTTCCCATGTATTTCTATTGAATATTTAATATAAAGCAATTAGAGGCAGGGCAAGAATTATATAGCTTTTAAAAACCAACGAATAAAGAGACTCCTGTTTTCATGACACAATTCACCCACCTAAAATTACTTATGGAATTCAAGTTAAAAGGAAGCAGCTGGAATGTTCAGAACCTGGTTCAGAAGGTTGTGCTTAGGCCTGTGTGCATTGACTGCCATGCTGGAGCCAGGCCTGGCTTTAGAATGGGACAGCAGAGATGTGCACCTTCTGCAAACATGTACAAAAAATACAAACTGAGTTAATGAAGATGTGAATTTTTGTGCTGTGTGAACAAGTAAATTGAAAGATAAAATTGGGATTAATCAAAAAGTAGGAAGACTTTGGGCTCTCTTTTTTTAAAAATAAATTAATTTCAGCTTGCATCCTTTTCAACAAAAAAGGACTCAGCTTAGTGTTGCAGAAAGTTTGTCAGGCACAGAATATATTAGGCAGAAGTACCTAGTTTAGCTTGTGTAGTGAAGGGAATAAAGCTGTGTTAATCTGGTGTTCTGCTTGTGCTAATTTTTCCTAATTTTGACCTAGTTTGACTATTTCAGTGAAGTACCATGCGTACCTATCTTTAGTGGAAGAAATTCTAAGCAGCAGCTCTTCAAATCATTCTCAGTTCAGGGTTTTTTAAACACATGACTAAGAATGACTGCTTGTGTCCTTTGCACACCATCAACACAAGTAGCTGTAAAATCACCAGATAATATCATTAGGCAGTGAGTTTTGGCAAACTCCGATTAACTGGAGAAGAGAAGGAGAATCAGTGGGATTGATGTATTTCCCCATTATTTACTCTCTTGGGTAAATGACTTTTTCCAGTCATTGAGACAAAAAGTATCACAAGTGTGGGGTGTCTTTTTTTTTTCCCCTGAGCATGCTGTTACATACAGTGCCTGACTCGTAATGGGGCTGTTAGGCAGCACTTTTAAAAAGTTGCAGTCTCTAGCAGCAATTAGAATGTCTTTAAACACCAAATTGTATAAAAAAACCCCCACCCTGATCACATGGCATTTATTATGGACTGTCTGGTCAAGTTCAGCATTTATTCCTTAAATATAGTACATCATACTTTATCGTTGGAAAATTCTCTTTTGGACTATAACCTCCTCTTCTGTCTTAAGTGTAAGTGGTTGACTGCTGCAGCATTCATCCAGTGCATCTTTTGTATTTGCCTCAGCTTTTCATTCCTTGAAAGGGGTTTTCCTATTGACTTGTGCTTGGCATCAGGCTGATGCCATTAAAAAAAAAACAGTCTTAAAATGCTTGTTATGAATCTTGATTGGTGAGAGCACTGAAGGTGCTTGTGGAAGTACAATTTGTGAATAGTTCTTGTCGATCAAGACAATGCCATTCTGTCTGATGTACTTGTAAATTGTTGTCAATCCTGTTTACCAATTTATGTCTAATCCCTTCTCGTCCATCTGTGGTGCTCATGGTTCATCTCTTTTGGGCATTAATATTCACGTTTCAGAATGATACATCTAATGACCGTTCTCACTTTGAGGGAAGAGTGCCATGTTATGATGGAATAAAGTGTCACGATGTCTCAGGTAAATAAGCCAATCGGCATGAGAAGAGAGAAGAACTTCATCTGGCAGGAAAGAAAATGGAGAGGAAAAGCTGTGGTGCGTGATTGCTATTGAAAAAGGCGGCACTACCCAGTAGAGTATAAATGAAGAAATGTGCCATCTGCATCACTTTTGTAGCTCGAGTGAGAGTGGTTATAAGGGGGTTGGGATTATATTACAAGCCCTTCAGGTAACCTTTCTGGATTTTGTGGCCACAGTTCCTGTAAACTCCTCTAGTACAGTCCAGTAGACAGCCCAGTGCAAATCATAATGCTTTGTTCTGAGATTCAGGAAGAATTGTGTCAGAGATGTTACTCAAAAGGACCTCAACTACAGTCTTAGATCATCAGGGTCAGGATTTCAATGCCAGTACTATTTCCATTTGAGCACCTTCTTTGTCTCCTGTAACTTAAATCCTATTCTCAAATGCTTGCTTAGGGATTGCATTGATGTTTGATGGGAGCTGCAAATGCATCAGAGATCAGATGGAAAATATGTATATAATGTATCTGTGTATTGTATGTGGCAGCTAGGCAAAGTCATGGAGTAATGCTTTAATATATACAGTGTCTTTATTATACAGTCAAGTGGAAAAAAGTGGATGTTTCTATTTATCAGTTGTTTTTTTGTCTTGGGTGTTTCTATCTTTGACTGATACAAATATTTTGGAATCTAAACATATCTCCACAATACTGTTGTGTCTTTGTTCTGGATTTCTTTCATCTTAACTTATCAACACAGTATATGAGCCATTTTATCCTACAGTGTGATCATCATCCTAGTGTGTATTTGCTCATTAATGTCAGGTTAAGATCTAAAGAAATATGAAAGTAGGAGTGAAATTTTTTTTTCTTTTTTTTTTTTCTTTTGGTTTATACTAATTTTTTTATACTAATAATGATGGGAATAGGAAAACTACAGTACTGTGGCTTTGGGGGGTGGGAAAAAAGTATACACATTTTCCCTGCAAGTGCTGTACTGCTTCCAGTCTTGGGTTGACTTAAATACTAGTACTCAAACATGACCTTAAAACAAAAACTTTGACCAAGTCTCTTTTTGTAGTGGGGAATAATTGTTTTGGGATTTATTGAAATAATTTAAATATCCTAATGAAGTATCCCTTAAAAACAAATGTATACGAAATGCACATTCTAATCTTTGTATTTTTCCACTGAATGGATTTCTTTTTTTCACCCATGTCCATTGCATAAGTTCATGAACAGTTGGTAAGGTCTGGTTTTTATATACCTGATATTCATAGTGAAGAATCTTTGAAAAGAGAAAGTACCAATGAAAAAATGTTAAGACCTAGTAATTTTTTAAAATCTGTTTTTGGTTGCTAACNAAAAACATAGAAAACAAAACTGGAAGAACTTTCTGGTTTTCACCTAAAAACTGAAATTTTCCTTGAAGGGTGCAGACAGAAGACGAGGAAAGGGATGCGTGAGTGGGTCAGGGAGACCACGATTTACACATGAGGGTTTCGGTGTTTTGTCTAACTTAAGGTGTTGAAAATTCTCACAGTTGGAGCCCGCTCCTCTCCACTAACTAAACAGGAGCAGAATTGTACTAATCCTGGTCATATGCAGCAAAAAATGTCCAAGTAGCAGCACAGGGTGAGTGATTTGGGGAGCATTAGGACACGAGTGAGGCTAACCTTAACTGGTCAGGCAGGTGGACTAGATGATCGTTGTATGTCCCTTCCAACTGAAATATTCTATTCTATTCTATTCCATTCCAACCCCCGGTAGGTCCTATGGGGAGTGACGGGGACCAAAACCCTGAAGCACAAGGGGAATTTGATGTGTGCAAGTTGTTTCAGGGAGGTCAGTTGCATGCTGAAGGTGTTAGATGAACCAGTCTCATTCAGAGCTGCTCTTCTTTGTTTTTCCTTCTCCCTTCAGCTTAACGATCCAGCCATTTACACTGCTTATTTTTATTCCTCAAAATTGTTCTTTCCTTTTGTGGGGACAGATGACCACCCACAAACTCACAAAAAAGAATAGTTAAGAATATGCTTTGTCTTGAAATTTTTTGATTGACACGATTTGTAACATATATCATGTATTTTCTGAAGTTTTCGGGGGAAACTACGCAAATGTTTTGATGGAGTTCAAATGCTTAGTTTACATTCGATGTTTTTAGATCATTACACCATATTGTAATACAGCATATTAAAACACAAATGACAGAATTTAAGGATAGTGTTTTGACTTTTCCAAGGTAAACATTTCCATATTGCAATGTCAGTTTTCACCTGTTTTGGGTCGGAACAAAATTTTCTGCTGAAAGTTTCATTTTTAACAGATCTGCCTATGATAATGAGTTTAGCAGCTATGGCTCTTTCATTTCAGTCCTTCCTGAGAATCACCATGCCTGCCTCTACTTGTTGCTTTATTATTTTTAGGAGCTGTCAGTTTTCAGTCCTCTTCAGACTCTTTCCCCAATAACAGGAGGCACAGAGGTCTTGTTTCTTTTTTCTGCATTCAGCGTATGAGACACAAAGAAGCCCACAGTCTAGTTACTGATCTAGGTTTATTGCAGTAAGTTGGCATTGTAGGGCACATTCTTCCCAACATCTTGAAGCTTTTAGCAAGTCTTTTCTCTCAGTCGAAAACTGACACAGTTTGGCTTCTGTTTATGAAGGAGTCACAGTCCTGCAACACTCGTTTGCGTTTTCCTAACCCTATTCTAGTGTGCTTTCAATAAAATAGCAATCCCATGTGAAACCTTGCAGCTTTATTTACAACACCAAGGTGATTTTTTTAAAAACTGCGAACTATACCTCTCAGTAAATGGAGACCCACATTTAAGTCAACTTTAGCAGTAGGCAGTGCTTTAATTTGTGTAAAACTTGTGGCAGAAAAGCTCCAGAAAAGTACAAGAAAAGGAGATCGAAGGCAAGGTTTTTATTTTTTGTACTATCCTGTTTATATGTACATTTTAAGTTTAGTTTATAATAATAAAATATGTTAAAACGTCCTGGATTTCTCAGCCTTGTGGATCAAAGGTCCTTTTTATTGACAGGCATTGTCAATGCAAAATTTCCCAGATTAGCCAAACGTTTTGTTTCAAGAAACTGATCTTCCAGCCTTGGCACTAATGCTAAGAGTATAATTTTAGTTACCAATTAAGGTAGCACTGACTTTTTAATAA
>WAAD01004934.1:346626-350258 GCA_013389945.1 Fregata magnificens
GAATAGTCTAATTTAAAATAAATAAAAAAAAATATTCCAGGGAATCTGAAGGTAGCCCAACTGTTGGTTCTAGCTATTGATTGATTGATTGATTGAACACCATTTTCCAGTCGAACACATGGTCATATTGATGACTTCCTGTGATAAACAGGCTAACGTGGATCATCTTTTCAAAGTTAATATAAAATAGGAAAAAGGAGCACATTTTGCACATGGATTAACTCTGATTTGGTATTTGCATTTATTAAAAAAATGAAGTCTATAAGTAAGGCACTTAGCTCTGAACTTTTTAAAAAAAGTCTCATTCATTAAAGAAGTCCTGCTCCCGTGAAGTTGCATATGCTGATGGTGTTTGAACATAAGTATAACCTTAAAATAAGACAAAAGTGTAAAATGTGTGCTCCAAAAGACGATTCATACACTATACAAAGACTCAGTGGAATTTAGATTTCTAAATCTTTGGGTGCAATGCTTAGTAATATAAAATTCTTCAAGCACCTAGGTACCTTACGCAGGTGACTGTCCTTGTAGGTCCAGGTAGGTTCATATGTACCCAGGACTAACACCTGTTCCTGGTCATGTCCAGAGCTTCCAGGCTTTGCATAATGGATCTTGGGGCCGAACTCAGGATTCGGGAGCTCAGCCAGGTGCCTAGTAGATATTACAAGACTCTGCTCTTAGATGAGTGCTTTATTGGATGTAGGTAGAAGTGCTTTGTTTAATCAGGACTGTGGCACTCTAGGAAATTCTAGAGTGATCATATATGTAATTCATTTTGTTTCTGTTCAGCATTTGTGAGTCCTGTATATTAGCCAATTGTGAAATATTTGGAAAACACATCATTGAAAGTAACATTTCACATTTGTATTTTCCCATAAGTATATTTAACTGTTAATGAAAGCCATGGGACTGAAAGCTGTTGAGACAGAAATCTTATTCAGGAGACTAGAGCTGTAGTGCTCTCTGACTCATTTGATCCTCCTGTGTCTCCTTTGGGATTCAACCATTTTTAAAAGGAATTACAGATAGCAGTAGAAGAATAGCTTTGTCGCTGGCTATTCAATCCATGGTGTTTCAACATAGGGCACAGATTAATGTAATTTATTGTGTTGATTTTTGTTTTCTGGACATCTGTTCACTACATCCAAACTCCTTCTGTATAAGACTCGGAGGAGCCATCAGTTGGTAACAGTTAGAAAACACTGGGCTAGATATTCACTCGTGACTTGGAGGTAAAACTCTTTATGCATTGGATCTCCAGTGCCCTGAGCTATCCAATTGTCTGTGTCAAATAACCCCAATGTGCCTTGTGTCAAATATTACTGATGTCACTATTGACGTTGTGTCAAAAAATGTCATACCTAATGTCTGTCACTGAAGAATGGTGGTAGAGTCAAAATTTGACAAAAAACACTTAGGGACAGATAACAAAAGTACTGTGTATCTTTCTCATTCCCCTCAAAGGGAACTAAGTAAATTTTGAGTGCCTACTCAAATTTTCTTATGCAGCACACATTTAGTGTTGTATATTTCTAGCCACAGAGATTATAGATTTAAACTTCCTAAAAATATTGGTAAACGGGGGAAGTTATTTAAAACAAATTTAAAATGACCCAAAAAATGCATGCACAGCTGCAGTTGGTGTAGAACAGCTCCATGTGTTCATCCAAGGCAGTAGACAGCTTCAAACATACAAATGCAATGACGCAAGAGATGATACTGGACCATGAGAAGCACAGTGAAGAAAACAGATTTGGCTAGTCTCATTATACTTCTCTGTATATTATTTTTAAATGTTAAAGCTTTTTAAAGTTTGAAACCCATGATCATGTATGATAATATTTATTGGTTTTGTGAGAAGGTGTTATTCTTGTCGTTCTAAATTAAAGTTTAGTTCCATTATACTTTTCAACATGGCTTGATACGGCCTAGTCCCTCTGGGTCGTCTTATAGTATTCTGCAATTTTAAGGGCAGGATCTCCCACCCATGTGGATGTAGCCAAAGAAATGTTTACAAATGTCTCTGAAGAGACACATTTTCAAGCCTTTTCCCCTTATGGGAATTATGGGATATTTTAAAATACCCTGGCACTGATTTCTAGATATTTTTTTTTCCCCTGGGGGTTTGAGTATTTTGGTTTTAGGTGTTAGTATGTCTGAGTCTCTGTGGCTCATGGAATCAGGGTCTGTATCCCTTCACCTTCAGAGGCAGCATGAGGAAGTTCTGCTGCTCTTGGACAGGACTGTGGGCAGTATCTGGCAAGAGTTTGGCTTTGAGCGGACAACTTCAGTAATTCCAAAATACTCCTGTTAAGTAGTAGTAATAATAGTAAAATAATAGGGGACTTTAAAGCAACATTCTACTCTGCTCCTAAAGCAATTGCCTACAGTTTTCTCAAGTAGATGCCTCATGTTGCCCTGAGAGCTTCCAGACTTGTGTGAAGTAGCATCGGCTTGTGTTGTCCAGGCAGTTTGTGTGATTTGTTAGAGCCACGAGGTCAAATCTTCTCAAGCAGTAAAGAGATGTTAAGAGACAGTGCTTGATGTATCTATCAAAAGGCTGACATATCGTGAGCTGTTTTAGTTTTGTACAGCTTTCCATGAAGCGAAGGAATCATATGCAGACAGTAAACACCCTAATGTCTGGGTCAACATACCGAATCAATTACTGCAGAGCAGCTGTACTTTCAGTACCTGCACTGTGGCCTACCTGCAGTGACTGCTGCTCTTTTGGAGGCAATGCTGAGAGCTGATGAAAATCCCAATGCATTGAGACTGTGAATCACTCGGTGCTGGAGTCCCGTTTGGGTTCTTAGATACATAACTATTTTTTTTAAAGTGCTGTGAACTTTGAATCCATATTAATTTTATGTTTCTGAAACATCTTTGCCTAAAACACGATAACAAATAGAAAACAGGGTGCTCTCAGATCATGAATAAAAGCTGGGCTGTAGGAAGAAGAAAATCCTTCAGTAGAAATACTCAGGAAGGTAACAAAAACATAGATGCAAAGCATTTGCCTAATTACCAACTTAACGAGATTTAACAAACATGGAATAAATTACTTTTTTTGGCTTCATTATGTTAAATACATTTTAAAAAAAATCTAGTGTTGGGCATTTTACCTCTGAAATATACAGTATTTGCAAGTGCTGCCAACATTTCTCAAATAAGTGAAATGGCTTAGGTGATTGTGGTGGGTTGACCCTGGCTGGACGCCAGGTGCCCACCAAAGCCGCTCTATCACTCCCCCTCCTCAACTGGACAGGGGAGAGAAAATATAACGCAAGGCTCATGGGTCGAGATAAGGACAGGGAGAGATCACTCAGCAGTTACCGTGACGCGCTAAACAGACTCAACTTGGGGAAATTAGCTTAATTTATTAACAATCCCATCAGAATAGGGTAATAAGAAATAAAACCAAGTCTTAAAACACCTTCTCCCCACCCCTCCCTTCTTCCCAGGCTTAACTTCACTCCCGATTATTCTCTACCTCCTCCCCCTGAGCGGCGCAGGGGGACAGGGAATGGGGGTTGCGGTCAGTTCATCATACATTGTTTCTGCCACTCCTTCCTCTTCAGGGGGAGGACTCCTCACACTCTTCCCCTGCTCCAGTGTGGGGTCCCTCCCAC